>NTHP01000159.1:1041961-1104862 GCA_003416845.1 Oplegnathus fasciatus
ACACACACACACACACACACACCTGACATAACTTTTATATTCCCTATTGGCGCTGTTCCCTCTCACTCTTGCTCTCCCAAACACACAAACACACGCTCACTCAAGCAAAAAAGCACACACTTGTGAGGAGACATATACAGGCATGGATCCAAATACACTCAAAAGCCGACAGAGGGAATGGTAAATTCAGTCATTGTTCATATAGTTGCTTAAAATAGTGTTTAACCTTTAGAGGAAATTTCCCTCGTGTTATTATGTTGCACAACATTTGTTTTCCGTATTTCATCATGATGAATGAGGTGCTGACAGTTTAGGTAAGAGGCCCTGAGAGGATTTGTTCCTTTTCCTTTTTGAAAGTCGCTGGAACTGCATGCTAGAAAAACATTAGTGGCTGTGTGTAAGGAAATGCCTTCACTGGGGTTACACATTTACAAATGTCTCTAATTTCTCTACTGTGTCTTCTAACACAGCGGCCCCCTTTCAGCTTTGAATTTGCACACTAAATTCAGACCTTGCGTCTGTTTGAGGGATGATCACTATTTAGGACGAGCTTTTTTTAACCTCACCTACAACTATGGATGACCTCACCTCATCACAATCAGAGCAAACTTTGATCAATCTTTAAAATTGCTTCCGCCGACATGCTGTGATCCACAGGCGTCTGAGACTGGAGACTGACAGATGACAATTAGCTTTGGTATGCGTCCCACAAATCCCAGTGAGCCTCACACAACAATGAGGGGAGTGGAGAATCAAAAGCGGCTTTAATATGTGTAAATTCTTTGCCAGCGTTCATATATGCTGAACTATTTTCCTGTCAGGTATCACGCATTTCCCTCTGTGACATTCACAATATGTATTGTCTTTGAAGAGGACGTCAAATACTGTAATGTTGCATTGAGCCACGTCAATGCCAATCCTCTCATCCAAAAGATAAAATCGTGGTTTTTATTCAAATCAGCCACTGTGCACTGCGAGGTTGCACTAATAAAGAAAGACGGTGAATGTGAAGGTGATTACTTTTTTTTCAAATTCCTCAAAACATGTTTGTCCTGTTTTGTTGTTCTTCCCAGCTCGCATCAGCCACATGCAGATCAAGTCTTTCCAAATCAAAACCAGATAGATTAAATAAACAGTATCAATGCAGAAGCAAATGTGTCAAGAAAGCATTTTTTACTGAACTTTGTCACCCTTTGTATCCGCTGTTGCCCTATACTGACAACGATCAGAGGGAGTTCAAACACTCTATTTTTGGTTGACGCCAATTAGGGTTTGGGCAAAATGTAACATCTTTGATCTGAGATCTAAATCTGATCTGTAGCCTTGTACCACTACAATACCTCTTGGGACCAGAGGCACTAACAGTATCATGTTGATAATTGAAGTGACTTTGAGTGGGGTTGAACTGTATAATAGGCTGAAGCAGGGAGAAGTCTGTCAGAAAGTATGTCAGGTTTCTCTAAGAGCTTCTTCAGTAGAGTCGTGTGGATGGGAAACAAGAGATGATGCTGAACAAATACACTCAATTAATTTGTTCTTATGGATCTATCGAGCCATGTCATCCTATAAAATCACTTCCAGGTCTTAATAATCTTGAGAAAACATGTTAAACAGCATATTTTATTGTCCTAATAGGTTGACATTAATGGCTTTTCCTCATTCCCTGTGATCAACACACTGTCTTAGTTCTGTCCTCTCCGCAGTTCACACTGAGCTCACTTTGGAAGCTCTCACTCTCTCTCTGAGTGTGTGTGTGTGTGTGACTTGGACTCCTGCCCTCAGCTCAGCCTCAGAGGTAATGAGGGAACTCAGTGTTAGCATGATTATCTCTGAGAGTTCCCCTCATCTCCCCATGCATGCCAGATCGCTACAGTCCTAATGGTAAAACCCACCACTCCTGATGCTCCTGCAACTCTCTGACACCGTTCCTACCTGCACGGGTTACGGATAAGTCGCCTCTAGCCCTCCCTGCAGCCCGTCTGCTGCCTATTTGTAACACAGGTGCTATTTTCTGGATTTTTTGCAGCAGTTTCCCATCCTCTTTTTAAAGGGTAAAGTGCCTCCAGGGTGTAATTTGGTACCTAAGCTGCGTTTGGTGCCGTCCTACTGTGAATGCCTGACCAGATTTTATTGCAGTAAGATTAATACGCCCATCAGCACTGAACTGAAGTCACACACTTCTCATTACGGCCAATGGTTTGCCCTGCTTCTCAACTTCTTCTTTTTTTTTTTAATTCTTTCTCTNNTTTTTTTTGCCCATGTCACAAGGAGAGCCTAGTATTTGGCATCTCATTTCATGGATCTTCGTTCTGCTTTTTCAGGGTGGATGTGGGTCGACATATGCAGAAGTCCACTGGGGGAATAGCAAAAGGGAGAGATAGAGTGGGAGAGATCAAAGTCTGTCATATCAACTCCACTCTGTGTGAGTCAGCCTACCAACATCGTGAGAGGCAGTGAAGACATCCTCCCAAACACAAGAAAATGTCATCAAAATGCTGGCATTATAGACAGTGTCATCTATTTTTAAATAGAGAGTCAAGTAGAGGCTTATGTCACCCTCCAATAATAGTACACCACTGATCCATTTATAAAGAGGCTTATAACTCGCTTAGTGGCACTGTGAAATATTAATGCTTTATTTGAGGATGCGGTCAAAAGTCTCCCTTTGACAGGAAAGGCTGTCAAAGCTGTCAGTCAGAAGAAACAGACAAGACAGGAGGAGGGTACAGTTTGCATGCTCTAATGAACAGGAACTTATTAGCGGGAGTATGTCTATTACTGTCCCACTTGCCTCCCCTCTTTCATTAGCTGCTTATCACGCCTGTTAGTGTCTTCTTTAATACTTCACATTTTGATTAGCATATGATCCAAGGGGAAAGAAGGGAAAATCATTTTATTAGCGTCAATTACTGCTACAAATGACAATTTCACTGCCTAAATTGTAATTTTACGTTTCCTCCTTGTCAAAGAACAACGGCTGTGTAATTACAATAATGAGAAGTGCAACAGAAAAATTAATTATTCAAAATCCTCTCCCTTTCTTGGTCTTTTGAACTCCACCATGTCTATTTGCTTGGCATCTGACTGGCTGTGGTAATCACTCCGCGTGGAGAACACAGGTTCTGCATGTCTCACAAGTGATATGTTCAGGTGCGGGAGTGCTGGAGCGTGGCATGAATGGTGTAAAAATACCTTTTCACCTGTACAGTGTCCAGGAGCTTGACTGCACATGAAGAGGTAGAGTGTAGGTCTCTGCTCCGCCCGTAGGTGACACTGTTGTCTCACATACTGCTGGGGATCTCTGAAAGCAACGTTATGGGATGAGTGAACAACACAGATGTGATATGAGAATGTGTAGGCGATGAAACATGCTTCCTGACAGTTACTGACTATGAGGCCTGTGGATGGTGTTTCTCATATAGGTTACAGTAACCTACATACACTATCTCTACCGGCTCCTGAGGGAAATATCTCAGAGGTGTAAGAAGGATACATGAGAGAGAAAGAGAGATGAGAAGGAGGGTCAGAGCTGACTCCAAGGAGTGCGGGGCCAGTATGTTGTGACGTTACTGTACTAGGGGTTTGCCACAGCAAGTGGCAGCCCCTTGTGTTTCAATTAACACATCTCAGAGATGGACCACCAACACAGTTCTTTCGGGCATCAATGGCTGCTTGTCTCTGAGCGTCAGATGAAGTTTGCAGCTAGCTAAAGAACCAGATATTTCACTCACGAGTTGGTGGAGACCAAAACAGAACCAAAAGCAGATTGAATATTGGACTATTTGTCAATCAACAGGCTATTAGTTTGGCTTAGCATAAAGACTGGAAGCAGCGGGAAACAGCTAGCCTGGCTCTGTCCAAAGGTAACAAATTCCACCTACCAGCACCTTTAAGATTATAATTTAACATGATATATCCTGTTTGTCTAATCAGTACAAAAACCTGAAGTGTAAAAATGACACATTATGGTTTTATGGGAGGTGAAGTGTTTAAGCATACTCCCAAAATGCTGAACTACTTTAAAGTGTTGTTACTACATTAAAACCATTAAGACCTGCATTACAACCTCAGTACCTCAGTATGATCACATAAAAATCATTGTACAGGGCGTGTGGCCACACACACACACACACACACACACACTCACGAATACACATGCCAGTCCATTAGCATTGAGACCCACACCAGAAGAAGAGCAGTGGAACAAACTGGAAATAGAAATGTCTTTTTAAATAGTTGAACTTGCTTCCCTCTCTTTTAGGAAAAGAGCATCTCAGAAATCTTTCTTTTACAATAAGAACTTGCTGTGCGAGCACACAGAACAAAAGCATACTTTTGCGTGCTTTATAATTAATAACTAGGTTAGGAAGTGGCTGATAACTACTTGCTCTCATCTCATTAGCATTTCATCGTTGGGTCTTAAACTGCCACGGCTGAATTGGTTTAAGTGCAAAAATAGAGTTCTTAACCAATTAGTATCTCAGGACTATCAAAGGTGCGACTTCAAATGATTCTACAACTTGACAGCTTGACATAATAATTCCATTCACATGAGTAACAGAGGTATTTCTGATTTTCTGGAGACTACTGAGTATTCATTGTTAATACAAATGTACTGGTCCATGAATAATTTGACCTTATACAAACAAGATGTACGACTTGTTGTCTTTATCTGAACTACTACAAATACATACTGTGTCAGTCAGTATGTAACGTAATGGTGTTTATTTCATCCACATTTTTCATTTTGTTTCAAATAGGCTGCTTATTGTGGTAAGAAATGCTTTTAAATAATGAAAATCAAAAATCCTTTGATACAGGATTTAAACAGGATAAACAGGATTTGCATTTTTAAATTTGTAAAAGAAATTAATCAAAATCAGAATCAGCTTTATTGGCCAGGTATGTGTACACATACAAGGAATTTGACTCCAGTTTTTGTTGCTCTCAATGTACATACACAGAAATAGACATAAAAACAAGGACAACAAAGCTGGACAAAGGTAAACATAAACATTTAACTACTATGTACAGACAGAAATATATATAAGAAAGTATATATATACAGTATATACTCTATATACTATATATATACAACAATAACAATGGTACAAGGGCACAAGGCTGAGATGTTGGTCACAGCACTGCTCGATCTCGATAGACAATCTGCAAGTAAACAATCTAAATTCTTATCTTGAATAACTACCATGCCAGTATCCCTGCAAGAGTGAGTGCAATGCAAGGACACTGGTGACAGTGGAATTGACATAAAAGTACATGGGCTTTCCGATTGTGTAATTAGTCAGGCATTGGCAAGGCTTATGGGTATAGTAGTTTCCATGGAAACATACAGTATGCATCTCATCTTTGTCCACCCCTCATAAAATAACACCCCTTCTTGGTACAGGTTGTCAGCAATCAAGAACTGAATGAAATGTGATCAGTGGCTAAATTAGGAAAGATCAGTTGTTGAACCAGAAAATCACATGACTACCAGCTCAGAACGTTGAGCCATACTGTCAGCTAACCACCTATGCAGGCAGGGGGCTGATATTCTGGTCTTAGTGAATTAGCTGTACTGCCTTCAGAGCTGTCAACCTTTTCTGAAATTACTAGATACCCCTTACTGTGTGCATATGATTGTGGTAGTATGATAATTCAGTGAAACTGCATGTTGGGGGGCAGATTAATCAATTTTGACCCTTCCCTGCTGAGTTAAAGCTGCTGTCATACTCTAGGATAATATTTTGCAGTTTCACACACTTTACAGGTGAATATGCACGCGGGGAAATAATAGAAATCGGAAAACAACAGGCCCCCATGATAATCAGGTATAATATTTGTAGTTTGTCATATTTTATTGGTGAAAGAGAAAGTGGGGTGTATGATTTTTGGTTTCTGTGGGAGTAGTACTAGTATTTATCATATTGTGGAAAATCTGTTCACACAGTTGCCTTGTGGGCACTCAACTCCCATCTGGGGACAAGAAAGCTAAACACCACAAGTTTAACGGATAGGTTCAAGGATTTTATTCAAGTCTACAATACAATATTCTCCAATCCCCAGTGTGGGAGTTATTGGTTGCTGTAATCATTCCACCTGTCCATGGCTGTCAAATGGTCCCTTACTAGTGTGACTCCAATGTAAGAGATGGGGGACAAAATCCCCCGTTGGCCGTTGCTCTTTCAAAATGAATAGGCACGAACACTCCTCATTTACATCCTCACAAGGCTGTTACAGTGAGGCGCAATCTGGCCACAATTTGGCACATTAGCCATATGGTCCAGCCATTTACTAGGTTTTGACCTAGTGTTGTTTTAAACAATGTTTGTTTTAAGGTTAAAGTAGGATTTAAGCTTAGATTAAGGCGAGGGCAAGCATGCAGGGGATTCATTCAGAAGATTCAAGATCTTTGCATTAAATATATTTTCTAAAGAGGTTTGCTGTTTAGCAGTGCAGTTAACAGCTTTCGGTGGTGTTTTTATGACCCATAGATAAATGTTGCAATGCGCTCATGCTGATCTTAAGTCTTAAGGCACGTTTCCCATGTTCCCACGTTAACCCTTTGTACTGATGTCACACACACTTGTTATTCAAATTCAACAGCTTGTTTCTTCGGTAAAGGGTATTTTACCACAGATAAACCATGGATACATGTCTTCTATGAAGACTGCAAACAGTGCTCTAGAAATGCAGCCACTAGCCAAAAGTAGCACTATTTCCCCAATGATAACCATTTGTGTCTACTGAGTTTTGTCCCTGATCTGTGTAACAGTATTATAATTCATCATAGTTCATTAGGAATCAATTAGCAAAGATGGGAAGGGTGGCTGCAGACAGCACCAAGGAGGGACTTTGTGGAAACAAACAAACAAACAATAAATTCATAAAGGAGTCCACAGTTTGTTTTCCACAACTTAATGATGTGTTTCCAGGTTCTGTTGCTTCATGATGCTTCAGATCAAACTCTTGGCTTTATGGTTTCAAAACCAAAAGCGGCACGATCATTTTCATACAGTATCCATCATTAACTGCAAAAACTGAGCTATGCAATCTCAGTGATCCCTCCCACTGACCATCACCTCATCAGTATACACTTTTTGCTGACCTATTCCCCTAACCAAGCAACCAGCGATGGATGATAGAGTGAGAGAGAGACAGAAAGTAATGAGGGGAGGGATAAAAGGAGTGTTCTTCCAGGACATGTGAATAGCACATTTGGTTTCTAAAAGTGACTAATGTCTAAGCCCTCCAGCCTGCCATCCCTACCTTTCCCTTTCTTTTCGTCTCACTCTCTGTCTCTCTCTCTGTATCCATTATGAAGTTAATAGGTTCTCAGCGGGGAAATTTAAACTGTAATTTGAAAGCTTTTCTGAACAACTTTGACAGTCTAAAAGTGGCACACTATGCCACCTGCAGAGCGAATAAACGAGAGGAAAGAAGAGGATGTGAGAGACTGTATAGAAAGAAATGAGCAAGTGAGGGGAGGAGAGCAACAATTAGCATTCCTGAGGCTGCATGTGTAACTAATTATGTGTGAGCATTGTGACAGGGAGGCTGTTGAGTGCAGTAATGGGATCCCTGCTGCTTAATGAACATGTCACAAGCTTTTGTCTGAGCTGAAGGAAAGAGACAGTGCTTGATGACCAGTGAGCATCCTACGGACATTGTGCGTGTCGCATGTGTTTTTGTACGTTGTATCCCCTTGTGGGTATGCATGCCCACAAGACCATTTGCTAGAGGGAGTGGTAACACATTCTCAAGGAGAGAACAGCCATTCTCTCTTGCTAACATTGTTAACATTCAACATATTGTTTGGTTGTTCCATAGTTACACACCTATTCTTGCATTAGGGCTCTTACATGTTCATATTCTGAATGTATTGAGAATGAGAAACTTACAGCCTTTTAGATTCATGTGTCTCTGTATAAATCAATTCTTCTCTTGATAATCAGTCTTGTATGTGTGTCTGTCACTGTGACTTTTACTAAAAAATATCCATGACAACTTTTTTAAAGTTAGAGTGAACAAATTATATGCGAGAGTGTGCGCATCACTCAGCCCAGAAAGAAGACTGTAGAAAAAGGAGAAAGTAACAAGCTGTGTATAGATCTAAATCTTGAGTTTGAAGTCTACAGAGACTTCCAGACTTCCAGTCTCTGCCTTTATAAATAATGATTGTTAGGCTAATCATTGTTGTTCAAAAAGGCCCCCTTGCTCGCTCTGTCTTAATCGATAATGGTTGCAGCATTTGAATGCACAATATCATTACATAGGATGTCAGCAGCCATTTGGTTTCTGAGATCTCCTAAATTGCATTTAGTGGTCAAAGTAAGAAAACACAACAAGATTGATAAAATTTGTGAATTGGTCAATTTTAGCTATTCTAATGGCATGGCTCTAGGGATGGCAAAGTTGGCCGGTTTTTACAGACATTCAAGTTCCCCAAAGGATGAATCCTACAGACTCTTGTATTCAACTTTTCCTCTAGCACCTGAAGCAGGTAAAAGTTTTCACTTATGTGGTGAAATATAATATAAAAAAATTCTACAGGCAGTCATTGTTTCCAGTCAATGTACCCTAGTGATGTACCTTTGTGATTCCTAATGTTTCCTCTAGCGCCACCACGAGATCCATATTTGTGGTTTTGAGTGAAATGTCAACAGCTATTGGATAGATTGCCATGACAGATGTTCTATGTCCCACTCATAACTGTGATGTAGCCCTGAGTTTTATCTAGCGCCATTATGAGGTCAGAAATTAATTTGTTCAATACTTTTGTTTATGACCAAATACCCGCAAAACCAATGATATAGTTTAGCATCAGCTGTACTTTGCATAGCTATACTAGTGTTTTGTGCTAATTAACAAGGGTTAGCATGCACACCAAACATTATACCTGCTAAATATCAGCATGTTGGCATTTTGTCACTCATAGTGATGAACCTACAGAAGATTATCACCCAAAGCTTTATGGAGCTTTGTAGCGAGTTCCAGCTCACTGTTTATCTGTCCGGCCTGCAACTTTACTGCTTTAGTTCACCGCTCTCATAGCATTCTTTTCAGCCACAGCAGGCAGCTGTTTTCAGTGATAAATCTCTAAAACCCCACCGTACACTGCCTGCTCAGAACCAAATGGCAGACAAAGTTAGCGACTAGTTGGTGAACACAGCAGAGCATTTGGCAGCTAACGAGCCAAATATTTCCCTGAGGAGTTGGTAGAGACCAAAAGCAGAGATAAAAGAGAGTGAATATTGGTACTTGGACAGGTGGCCAGAAATCGACTTAAATGAATGATAATGCTCTGTAACTGTTGAATATGTAACAAAGCAAGTTCGGCATATCAATTTAATAGGTAATGATATGTCAAAATTGTGTTCACAACTTGTTTCCGCTGTCCTCAAGTGGCCAAAAAAAGAAAAAAAGTTATTCCAGGTCTAACTCCTATGAAGAAATTTCTCTTTCAGTCCTTTTTCAAATTCTCATGATTTACAGGAGGCGGTTTCCTTTATGCTTACAGATACAACAGTGCCTTGCTTGGAATAAAAAAAACAAAACAATCAGCACGCCTTCATGGTTTAGAGTAAAATGATAAAAACTAAAAACACATTCTTGGTTATATTCACATATTTTATTGATTCTATGCACCAAATCTAAACAAGGAAATGTATTTCTTTCTATCATCTTCTTCATATGATAACACGTTGAAGGACATGCTGTGCAAGTATTTATCCACAAGATTTATGCAAGTCATCGCCGCTTCCAACGTCATCCCTGAGGTTAAAGTGGCGCAGGAGAAATGCTGCTAATCTACATTTCCAAAGTTTGACAAGTCCTCTTATAAGGTAAAATATATACAATGCAGAGAAACTCCTCAAATACAATTAAGTCGCCATAATCACTTTCTCGAGACGACAGCGAGAAGAGAAAGATTAATGGTATGGAAGAGCTGTGAGGGAGGGGACGTATTCTTCCCCATCTTGCCCCTCTCGCTCACTTCCTTTCAGCCCCCATCCCTTTGAACAGCTGAAAAGTCTGAGACACATTATTGGAGCTAATCAGAGTCGAATGAAGAAAGCGCTGAGGTGAGACAGCAGAAATTACCTCCCTCCTCAGCCTGCCTGTTCTCTCTGCCCTCTTTCACTGAGCCTCTGTCCACATGTTCTCTGATAGAGGTGGGGGGATAAAGGTGAAGGGAGATGATGGCGGTGGGGGTGCAGCTGAGGTGTAGACGTAGAACTGCGACTATTGCACTCCTAAGTCAAGAGGGTGATGAAATGATTCTCTAATACAATGAAGCGAGAATGAAAAGAAATGAAGGTTACAATAGAGGGTGATTAAGACTTAATGTAATTTAATTTTTCTCCTTTGTCGTCCAGATGGAGGCAGTTCTTGTGGCTAAACCCTTCTAACCAACATACCACTGAGTTTACAGACTTTACTTTACCCAGTGATTTAGTGCAACATACCCTCACATAATGATAAAACATGACATAGCAGACTTTATGGTGGCTTCAATGCTCAATTAGGCTTATGTTTGGTTATGTGGGTGTCGTGTCTGTCTGTGCAGAGCTGAAAATGAATCACAGCCTCCTCTGGGTTGGAGGTGGGTGTCCAGAGGTATAGAAGAGGGATGACAGGTGGGAAATAATTGAGCCTGTTCCCTGGCAGATTCCCTAAATCGAGGTTTGGTGCTAGGTAGAGTCAGCAACCTCCTACGTGCTTACAGTAAAAACACTGCAAGATTTTCTCTTAATCGCACCATCATATCAGCACTTACAGAAAATCTTAACTTCCTCATTCCTTCGTCTGAGATGTGTTTCCTCATTTCCTTGAGTTGTGTGTTGCTGTCTTCAACTCTCAACAGATTCTTTCTGATGTTCGGGGAATAATAAGCACAGTGACACCAGAGCAGTAAAACTGGATAAAGGGCTGAATTTAAGGTCTGAAAGCTGATCACGGAGAGGTTAGAGCAAGGAAGTTTGTGGAAGTTTGTGACAGTCCCAAGAAAAAAGAAGCCACCTCAAACCACTGTTTGTCATGTTTATGAAGCTTTTGTAGTTTATTGACTGGCCATTATATAACAGCTAGGGGTGTTTGTTTGATATAAGTTTGAGAGTAGATAGAGAAGTAGTCACATCCACCCACATATCCATGCTTACACAAACAAACAGCATTGCCCTGTGATACGCACACCAGTATACTATCACCTCTTCAGCATCTGTCACCTCCGAGGATGATCACCAGGTTTTACAAAGCAGTGGCAGCCCCCTCTGCCCGTTCTCATTGTCCCTGCTGGCAGACCACTTCTCCCGCTGTCCCCTTGCATTATCTCTTTACACATGGCGCTCCTAGCCTACGGATGGACAAGAGGGCTTAAAAGCTTCATTAGGATTTATTTTTGTTCATTTTGTGGTCTGCCTATGGAGTGTTGTGGTGCCTCCGCAGCAGGACTGACCCTGCGGTTCAAACGCTCTAACAGCCCATAAACAGAGACAAGGCCTGCAGATGACAACCTGCCACTGCCTGGGCTCCATCATCTGCAGCTCACCAAGCCCTTTAAATAGGTGTCTGGGGTGTCATTGTCTCTGAGGGCTGCCTTATGGGGAGGTGTATAATAAAACCAAGACTATAAACCTGAGTGTAAGTGGCACAGCCTTGCCTGTGGCTCATGCTGCAACTTTTGAGCAGCAGCAGCAAAATGTGGGCTGTGTTAGTTGTATGAAAGAGAGAGAGAGAGAGGGGGAGGCAAGGGAGGATGAGAGAGAAGTAATGAAAGAGAGGCTTTATGACATTAAGAGATGAAGGCAGTAAATCAGCATTTGTGTCAGACTGATGCATTCTCTGCACATTCTTCATGCACGCCAGTATTTTGTCATCATTGTAAGGTTGTCCACCTGTGGCTGTGCGCATACTGTATGGTAGATTATTACCGCACCTTATGATATATGAATTATGTGCATTTAAAAGACTTTTTAAAATGTGAATGAAAGTGTAATTTAATTTAATTTACCCCTATATTGAAGCTGACACACCACTGACTGATTCTGCCTACCTAAACCTCCCAATTCTTGGTCGTACGTCTCCAGCCACTGAGCCAGTTTTCTCTCTCTGAGGTTTACTTAGTTTGAGGTTGTATTCCGCCGCAGTCAGAGAGCTTGGCAGTTCTCGCCGCCTGGCCAATAATGATGTTTGCTGTGTTCACAGTGTTCAGGAGAGATGGTCTGTCTTAAAGCCTTGACTTTAAAAAGGCTTGTTTTCCAGCAGCTATAACCACGTATAGCAGTGTGATCCAGGGAGAAGAATGGCCAAGAGCCATCTGCCAAAACCAGAACATCATAAGCAGCTGCTGTGCTTTTATGCATATGTTTACTTTCTTTTTTTTGCATTATGTGGTTGATGTCTTGACCCTCGATTCCAGATGGAAGCATTCAAGTAGCTGGGAAAATAATAAATACGGGAAGTGGAGGCTGTTCACAGTCCTCCCGCTGATTTATGAATGCAAATGTTGTAAAAGAGCTGGTGTAGGGATTTAACGAGCTATGTGTTCTGTTTATCTGCGAAGGATGAATGACTGATGCGGTTATTTTTCCCCTCAAATCTCCTTTCTCTATGATGTGTAATAGTGATGGCCAGGGGGTAAGGGTGAGGAAATGATGCACTGCATTACACGACTGGTGTCTGATCATGTTTTCTTTCAGCTGCCATATTGTAGCGTATTGTTAACCATCACATGGATGGCTGTATTTCTGGCTCTTCCACCATATCTGCGTAATGACCACCTTCCTGTAAAGGGTCCCTGTGAGAGTCATTATCCCTGATCCAATCGTCGATGACAGGGGATGGGGATGGAGAGGACGAATGTAAGATGACAGGCGCTGTGCTTTCTGATGTCCCCCTCATGTCTCCAGGGGGAAGACTCACAGCCCCCACTCTTACAACGGATCCACAGAGCAACAAAAGTAATCAGGGCTCTTCAGCGTCAAACTCAGGGATTATGTTTTCTTTTCTGGGAAGCCACATATTTACTCGTTGATGTGCTCCTTGAAGGGCAGCCTACCAGTTGTGTACCAGAGAACATCCAGGTCACTGGGGTTTAGAAGGAAGCCTCCTCACATACCACATGTTCCTTGACATTTGGATATGATGTTTCTATTATGAAGGGACTAAAACTGTTACTTGACCCAAGGGCTGCGTGCTTTGTTTTGGCTTTGTATGCATCAGCAGGCTATATTCTAGTAATGAAAATGTCCCTTTATTCTTTGTAGAAATGAAAGAGCACCAATAGTCAACACATGCGTAAATATGTGCTGGATATTTGATTGAAAAGTTCAATCATAATGATATATATTCAAGTCAAAATAGACAATGCACTATATAATCACATTCCTCCATTACTCTGATTTCTAAATGTGTTAATATAGTGAGAGAACTTTTGTGTTCCTTGACAGCCTGAACTAAGTGCACAGTAGAATAAATGTTAACAGGGAACTTTATAGTTGGAAATGAGACAATGAGACAAAAAAAATAAAAATAAAATAAACAGATGATTTTTTAAAATTGCGGCTTTAAAAGCGTCGGCTCAACAAATGGCACAAAGCATCGTAGACAAAACACAAACGTTTACAACTTTAGCAGAGGATATGCAGTAGATAAAGGCCATCCTCTTTCATGTGTATTTATTTTTCATGTTAAGTTTTAAGGAGACATTCCCACATTTAACCCACAAAATCCAACGCTGTATCCTATAAATTATGCACATATAGGCTATCAGTAATCTGCATTAGAGACTGAAGTCACTGAAACATTTAATGCCAAGGCAGGAAGTACTATAATGGGATGGTCATACATGGTGGATGAGGGAATAGTGTTTGACTGATATGCAGGTTTGTATCCCATTAGATACTCGAAGTCAGTATTCATATTTTAGTATTTAACATTGACTAAGATATGTTCCTTATCTTAACCAAATGGTTTTAGTTGCACGAAACGAACCATGCCCTTGTCATATTTTATTAGAAATATGCAGATTTTGTTGCAATAAATGTCATCTGGGAAGATTTTTTCACATATGCTCAGTAAAACCATTCTGTCTGAAACGCTGATAAGAAAATCTGAAAGGCATTATGTTTCGCCCAAAATGTATTTTGCTGATGCAAACTAGTTGCGTATAAATGTAAATTCATATGAGAAAAGAGTGGAGGAATTACGCCACACTTGAGAGTGCAGCTGGAGATGTTTGTGTATGATTTAGCTAAAATATTTTGTTCTGACTGGCTGGAATTTAGTGCATTCTGTTCAGAAGTGTTGGTGTGACTCTTGTTTTCTTTTTACAGCTGGCTGAGTTGCTCTGCTGTAGGGAGCCATGTTATCAGCCGGGCTGCACAGCCAGGCAGTGCCTGCTGACTCTGTACTTTGTCAAAGTGGTTCTGTATTTAATGCCATTCTCTATAGTCAGGTAATCTGCCACTCTGTTCTGTCTTTTTAGGGCCACATAGCACTGCATTTTGCTTTGTGCTTTCCCCTCTGTGCTGAAATGAGTGCAAGTTTTGTTGAAGTGTTGTAATTTGGTTCAGTCTCATTGGTTTGAGGGTCCTACTGAGGCACAAAAGTGAACTGGTGTCAGGAGCTTTTTTCTCTGCTCACCTCTAATTGGCTTTAGTAGAGTTTTGTGGTGACAGGAAGGTTTCTGGTTTTGAGATGTCACCATTTTTGGCCACATTTGCTTGAATTGAGTTAAGTAATGGGTATGTGCTCAATTCATCTCTATTGGTGCCAGAATTCTCTCTATATACACTTGCAGAATGCCTTTAGAACTCTACAAAAAACATTTCAACAACAATAAAGAGGAATTAGTTACAGAAGGAAACTGAAGGCTTGGTTTTTCTTTAAATGAGTGCTTCAACACAATGTGCATCTTCTGTATCTTCTTAGGACATTGCAAGCATCACTGACTGCATTCATGTGATGATGATGCAAATAGCATTGGAAATAGCATCTCATGGAAAATCAAAATGTTATCCTTTAACCCAATAAATGATTTATAGAAAAAAGTCATGTGTTCCCATTTCCTCCTCATTTCCACCGTCCTTTTCTTTCTCCGAGGGCACAGAGGAGGAAAAGGATAGTAGACAGTCCACAGGCTTAAGCACAATTTATAGTGCTTTGTGGTTACAGCATGTTCATTTGGGATTGGTTCAATTTCATATTACCACAGATTCAAACTGGAATTTGAATATAAATTGCATAGAATGCCCTGCATGCCTTCCTTCTCTGCTCATTCAACGCTGGATGCGACTGTCATTACATCAGAGCTCAGTTCAATACATTACGTTAATGTGTATATGGTTACAGTTTTAACTGTCATCCAATTTGAGTGTCACCAATTACAAACCTAAAAGTATGTAATGTTTCCCTGTGATCTGGATCTTTCTGGGATATCATTATTTTAGTAGTCTTTCTGTTTACTGCCACCAAACTCTTGCTTTCATTTCTATTCGCTCTAATGCCAGACCTCATGCAGTTATTGTATTGATCTGTGTGTGCCTGTGTGCGTGTGGACTGGGTGAATACATAGCTCTTTATCAGCCTAGTCATGTTTTAACTTTTATTTAAGCCCATGCCTGTAAGTCGTGGTCAAGCTCTACAGGAGAAAATATATTGTTATAGTGAAAGGTTACCTTGTTTGGGAAAATGACAAAAATGTAATTTAGGAGAGCAGTTAGAAGATATACATTACGAAATTAACTAGTGAGAGGGGAATAACTCACAGCCTCAGTGATGGTGTCCATGAATTACTGAGTTCAGAAGCTATGGGGCCCTGTTTGCACGCTGACCTGAAAATGTTTCATTACATGCTCGTATTTGTCTCCTTGACTAATAGCGAGCCATTATTCTGGACTGTGTTAAGAATCTGGAAATAACAACAATTAATTTGAATCATAACAAAACAAACATAATTAGCAGAGGCAAGGTGGTGACAAGGATCGTCAACGCGATTCTCTCTCTTTCTGGCCTGTTTCCGCATTCTGTGTGATAGTCATTATAGGCAGGGTGTGCAGGTTGTTGATGAGTGGCCAAGTTTGGCTCAGCCGACAATACAGCAACACTTGTCGTATCTGATTGCCAAGAGATGGTTCTATCAAAGGCACCAATTGGGGAGCAAATAAGATATATGCGCTCAGTAGCATCTCTGCAGATTAGATTAGAGATTGAGAGAACTATGAAGGAGACAGAACAGGTGTGAGATAAAATGGCACCCTGGAGGAACATCTCCTGCAGGCCTTGACAACTCGCACACACACAAACGTTGCATGCATGCACAAACACTCTACTGTACACACATATATGCACACACAGTACAAGTATACACTATCCTACAAAACACCTACATGTACTCACACATGCAAAACAAAAATCATGGCAGCCATATAGTACAAGGTATTAAAGGTAACAGAAGTGGGGGAGGGTAGCAGGAAGGAAAATGGCCTTCAATAAAAATTAGCATGTGAGGCTCTGTTTATGACCTTGAGTGACTTTGCTGCTTCACCTCACTTGATTCCCTTCATGCACACAAGCGTGCGCTACTGTAAAACCTCAATCCATCAAGCCATTTTCAACAGGCTTCTTGTAAACCATTCCAAGGGTACATTTATATGAAACATTAAACACAGCTTGGCTAGCTTTTGGTCTCTATTTACCTGCACTTCAGCGTGACCCCAATTACATTAGGTAAACTGCTGATTCAAACAACCGACTTTCAATAGACTATTAACAGTAGTGGTAATAATCCAGACTGAGCCAAGAGTCGCAAAGGAAAAGATGTCTGCACGACATGTTCATGTGGAAATACGACTCTCTGATGTAACATGATTAAATCATGCCACATGTCGGTTTCTGTTGTCTCAGTAATGATGATCATTGACTGTTTGAGCGATTCATTTGCATTTAATAAATATGAATGTTGGGAGGTATGTTTCATGTCCGCTGCATGTAGTAGTCAGTCATGTGAGATGAACACACTAGACTGGTAATTTCTTTCCTGCAGCTCATGGCATACAATCTGACCTGGGTGCTGCATACTGACTCTGTAGTGAGGAAAGCAAGGCAGAGACTGTTTTACCTCAGACGCTTAAGGAAATTCTGGGTATCCCCTCAGATACTGAGGAATTTCTTCTACTCCTGCATCATCGAGAGTGTCCTGACGGGAAAATCACTGCCTGGTATGGGAACAGCACGGAACAGGACCGCAAGGCCCTGCAAAGAGTGGTTTGTTCGGCTGAACGTATCATAGGCATACGCTCTACCCTGCCTAAAGGACATTTACACCAGGCGGCTAGGAGAATCATTAAGGATCTCAACCACCCAGATAACGGCCTTTTCTCCCTGCTGCGGTCGAGAAGAAGATACCGGATACACCAGGCCAGCCCTGAGAGGCTCAGGAAGAGCTTCTACCCTCAGGCCACTAGGATCCTAAATGAGGACTATTTTTATTTACTTATTATTCAGAGTTACTTACTATTGTTAACATTATCATTTATTACTTATTTTTATTCTTTATTCTTATTCTATTTTACACGCTAATGGACATACATTTCACTATGATTATACCCTGTATGATTATATGTGACGAATAAACTTGAACTTGATATGTCAGCTATGAAAGTTTAAGTTGTGCCCCTGTTATAATGAACTATTAAGCTAACATTTCTTCTGCTATAGCTATCTGACATCTGGCTTCTTCCACAGGTAAAACATGTTCGGGCTTAAACTTGGGGTTGCAATAGTTGCGTTCAATGACAAACTTAGAAAAGGATTATGTGGAAGGGTCACACAAGTCTAGAGTGATTTATTACCTTTTGTCTCTCTCCCATTGTGGCACTGAAGACTGTGTGATGTATTGCATTTTATTCTCACTGAGAATTCCATTGTCTTCTAATGTGGACGATTCAGCATGGGTCGTACGGGACGGCTCAAGTGCTGTCAAGCTGTCCTTTATTTCACACATCAGCAGTCTCTACGCCTTCAGTATTATAGGCATGACGTGAATGCTTTTTGGATGGTTGATGTATTATAATACTCACAGATAAAGGCGGAGTGCACAATTGGCTGCACATGAAATATGATTTACCTATTATGATATCAAGACCGGAGAATAGTATGTCATCTCAGGTCCTGCATCCAATCTACATGCTCTAGAAAATGCATCTGTGTCAGTCTTTATAGGTAATGTGCATTAGGCCGAGATAAGTGATTGTAACACCGCGTCTTTGTGGTGCTCTCTGGGGGAATACAATAAATAAATCACATTTTATAGAATATATCAGACTTTTTTTGAGGCCATGCTGTTACTCATTATGCGATTATAGAAGTTAACTTTGTGAGTGCGTGCTTTTTCTAATATGCACATTTTCAGCGACCTTCAAGAAGAAAAAGTCAACACCGGTGTGAAAACAACTTCTGATTCCCCTGGCGTTGGAAAGTTACCTCTCTTTTAGAAACACTGCTCTTTTTATCACCTTGTTTTTCCTGATGTGCAAATGCAACATTACTTGGCCATCACTTTCTTTGCACTCTTCCTTTGTCCCTCTCTACATTCCTTCTTCATTGCCCCTTCTCTGTCGCTCCCACTGCAGACACCTAATGCCCTCTTCCTCCACCTGGTGTCCTCAAACATGTATTTGCCCTTGACCAGTGAAGTTGCCACTCAAAATCCCTCTTATGTCAGAGATGTAGTTTTTCACTTCCCAAATCACTGGTGCAACACCTCTGAATGGCAACAACACACCATTAGTGGTCTCCAGTCAACATGTGCACTTTCACAAGGCAGGCAAGGAACTCCGCAGGGAGCTATCCGTGTGTGTGTGTGTGTGTGTGTGTGTGTGTGTGTGTGCGTGCGCTTTTTTCATTCCCTGTAAATCCCCTGAGAAAAAGCATTCACTCTATCTAAGAACACAACACTGAGGGCTGGTCACACCTCATTAATCAACCAGGAATCCTTGTTTTTTGCTGCCATACACCTGTATCCTTCGTAACAATCTCCACAATCTATCAACACATAAGGAAGATATGAGGACCGGTCTGTCTGGTGTGTGTATACTCTACACACACGTGTGTGTAGTAGTAAGGTGAAACAAGCTGGATTTAACCACAGCTTCCACGTCTCTGTCCTTCCCCATATTCTCCTTGTGACTACTGTCCAGGTCAGCCCAGATTTATAATTGGGTCCAGGGTGGGACACTGGATACGTAGATAATGGGACACCCCCATCACACACACACACACACACACACACACACACACACACACACACACACACACACAACCCCACCTTCACCTATCATCCCCTTCTCTCTCTTCAAGGCTACACACTTTTGCATGTGTGTGTCCCTTGAACCCATTAAGAGGAAAGCTAATGTCCCATTATGCTCCCCAGTACAACCACCTATTAACCATAACACATGATAAAATGAACTCTGACCATGCTTTGAGTGATAGCTTGGTTCAAGGCTCCTTCTGTGCTCCTGCTTGGTTTCCAGTGAAGCTGTTCAACCATCTTCCTGGTCTCTCTGCTGCTGCTGCTGCTGCTGCACGGTCCTCTATTCCTAACTCTGTCATAACCACAAGGCCATAAACAACAGGAGCTGTCTGAAGAAGAGAATGAAAGCTGAGTGTGTATGTGTGTGTATTCACCTTCAGGTGAGTTGGCACTTCATGCAATCCAGCATGGGAGTGTGTGTGTGTTTTCCTGCGCGTTCCTCTCCTGTGTGTTTGTGCTTGTGTGACTGAATTATTAATACCTGACAAATGACAGCCATTTTGAACAGGACCTTCCACTCGACATCGATTAAATATAAACAATGCGCATGTGTGAGCAAATGTGTTTCTACCACTGCCACTGGAGCAGCAAGCCACTTTTAGCTTGGCAGAGGGAGGCAGAGATTGTGGTTAATGGCAGGGGTGAAATTTATAGTGCCAGACAGCCACTTGGTATGCAGGGAAGGGACAGGCAAGACTGTTTTCACATAATTGTTCCATCATCATCTTCTCAGAGAAATGCTTTTGTTTGTAGGGTTTTTTTCTTTTTCTGTTCTTGTGTGCTTCTGTGTGTATCTTTGTGTGCTTGTGAGGGACAAAAAGGGAGGGCAAGTGGCAGAGAAGGGGGATACAGAGTGAAAATGGAATATAGAGGACATATGAGTGCAAATTTGTGTTTGTAAGAGAGCGGAAGAGAAGTGGCAAGAGTGAGTAAAAATGGAATATAGAGTGTATGACAGCACTTTGTTTGTGTGCGTGCGTGCGTGTCTGCGTGTGCCCATGTGTTCACCTGTCCACGTTCACCTGGGAGGGAGAAAGCTGAGAATGAGATCAAAGGCAAACAACTTTATTGGCGGTCTCCATAATTCAGCAGCTATACCAGGGGTCATAGTCTTTCCTTTGAGGTTGAGCTGCAGAGATGAATCTTTAATGCACTCCTGCCTGGGAATAATGGATGGCACGGGCCAGCTACTACCCAGCCCTGCTGCAGGAGCTGGGAGCGGTGGGGAAATGAATGGGAGTGATGGGGAGAGTATATGGAGGACATGTATGGACTGTGGACAGAGAGCAGAACGAACAAAGCGAGCTGTGTGCAGAAGAGAGAGCATGAGAGTGAGGATTTGCGCGTAGTTTATAAAATATGTCAGCTCTCATTCGTAGGTGCATATCTTGGTTGTCTGTATGGATACTGTATGTGTGTCATGTGTGCAAGCGTGCACTGCATGCTTGATCACAAAGCTTCGTTGTACGTATATGGGCTGAATTTCCCCGGGTGACAGTCTTTTCACAGCTGCGTAGCTCCGAGGTGCCCTTAGGGTAGGGGAATGATTGAGCTGCACCACCCTTCACACTGTGACCCACTAAGCCTATCTGCCCCCTGTGGTCCCCTGGCAGTCCCGCCCCTGTCCACCTGCTCTCCCTGCACCTGGACTGGAACAGCAAACTCACTTGCTATCTCAGTGCACCTAGAGGCAGGGAAATGTTCAGGACCTCCTAGGGGACAATGAACAAAGCTGCGGCACAGCGGGTAATGCAGAACCATGGGTTTTGTGGCTTGGCACAGCAGATAATACCAGAATAAAGCTAGTGAGTTAATGTTACTGATAGTCTCTAGACTAAGCTGTGTTTTACAGCTTCCTCTCAATGAAGGATCCTTGTTATCGTGCTGTTTCCTGACTGCCTGAGTGGCATTAGACATGTTGATCTCTACTAGGTAAAGCCTCAGATTTCTGCTAATTCAGGCAGGACGAATTACTGCTTACTTGAACATGAACATTGTCAATGTCACCATGTAACAAGTCTAAAAATGAGCCCAAACAGCCATCTACTATAGAAGCAGGGCAAGTTTATGTTTATGTTGAGTTCCCCATATGTTATCTTCCTTATATGTCGCTCTGTACCCATAAACAGGCCATCTCTAAGTTTAAGTACCCCATGTTTATATCCCTGACGGCCCAGATGAGCTTTAGTCCTTCTGATGTTTAGAGTGCTGTCAAAGTGGTGTCACGCACTGCACTAACATGCTAACGTACTGCATAGCTGTGCCTGAGGGGACGGAGAAGAAACTATATCGCAGTGGAATAGCTAGAGTTTGTATTTTCCCCTCAGTGAACTAGTTTGTAGGTATATCGCATTAAATCATATTCACAAAGTGCAGCGTATTTACTAAAAGTAATGCATTAAAAGGAGAACGTTATATTATTAGAGAGAGAGAGGGAGTCACACAGTGTTGTGAAACTGGGTCACCCGCAGCCGGAATGTGGAGCCGGCTCGTCTGAGCCGAAATGAGGTATAAAATACAAACAAATGAGCTTGCGATGCAATAAACCGAGCATCACACATTGCCCCAGCCCTTTCCCTCTCTTATACACACACACGCACATACACACAACAAGCACACACTTCACATTTCAGCTTGCTCAAGATTACATCTCAGCATCTTAGTCAATCAAAACCTCCCATTGCCTCCATCATCTCGATCTCTAACCCAGCACAGGGTGGATGAGGGTGGGGAGGGTGTGGTGGGGGGGAGGAGTAAGTAACAGGTTTTTTGGGTGTTGACAGAGGAAGAGAAAGAAAAAGACAGAGAGAAGGACGAATAAAAATCAGTTGTCTATAATCTGTCAAGGGAGAGAGAGAGAGAGAGAGAGAGAACCCCTTGCTGTAGCTCAAAATATATTCCACGTTCAGTGGGTGTGAAAGGAGGCAGCCGCATGGCAGCAGAATGCTCAGAATAGTGGAGGAGAGTTCATTATGGAATGACATTGACTCAGGCTGATTTGCTGAGACGAATCAGATTGCAAAATGAGACATATGCATTTTTTTTCTCCTCTCTATTCCCATTCCCTGGCGTGCAATGAAATATTAACTCGTCCTGTATGGCAGCCCCTTAAATTGCATGCGCGGCTCACACAAAGGCCCTAGCAAATGTGCCATTACCTCGTTTTAATCTGAACCATTTTCTCGGCTGCCTGCCTGCTCTCGCCTACCTAGAGGACAGATTGTTGATCTGAGGGATCGAAATAGGGAACAGAGAGACAATCCTATTTGAGAGTCTTAAATTCCTCTCTCACCTCAATTTAAGGACACCCACCAACTGATGAAGATCATGTCTTTTATCAAAAATGCAGCAAAATCCGGGCGATGAGCTGTCAATGAGCACGCAGTGACATGAGGATCTTCACTCTGGGAAAGCTTGGCTCTCAGTGTTCCAGTGGTGATGATTAAGATGTAGATGCTATCGCCACTGAGATCACATTGACAAATGGAATATGTAGTTAATCTGTATCTAAGAAATGTCTTTTGCTTTGCTATTTCTATATATCCATTCACACGGAGTTCCATAGCACAATAGAGCACAGTATGCTGTTATAGTCAGTGGGATGACACAGCTACTTTTTTAAAATTAGGAATTCTTAGGGAGAAGAGGGTATAATTACATAATTCAGTCTGCAAAACAAAAGTGGAATTTCTGTTATATGGCAAATGCTTAGTCAAATGCTTTATAAAATTAGCATGGCTTCCTGAAATACAGATTATGTGCACTGCCAATGTAAAACTATACTACCCTGCTACCCTAAATAGCACAAACACGACCATGTCATGTTTACCTGTCGATTATATAATAACGCATAGGCAGCTAATGATATAAATTTAGGTTTAGCAGTGTTCAGACAAACAACGGGGTCAGGGGGGAAGGGAGGGTATTTCTTCAGGTACAAACGAGACATGAAATACGATCCAGAAAGTCCAGTTTGAGTAACAGATCCAGTTTTAAGGCTGATCAAAGTGCACAGTGTCTGGCAAAAGTTGAGCCTGGTGCAACGTTTTTGCTAGAGCTCTCTGCATTGGCACTCCCACTTTGCCAATGGACTGGCCTCATTCAAATGAATGAGGGGGCTGCATTTTTGCATGCAGGGCTAAATTTAAATTTGGTCTGAACACAGCCTTTTGCAACTTGGGTAACGTTAGGTACAGTCATCAGAACTGAAGGCAAATGAACAATCCTATTCACCATCCTGACCACAAGTCCTGTTCTTTTCACTGTGCAATGTCAGACTACTGCCTTGTGCTCCTGATGTTTCCTTCATGTAATAATTTCATAATGGGGAAATTTCTCTCGCTTGTTGAGTGTCACCTCTTTTAAAGTCTACTCATTTCCCTGTCATTGTAAAACATTTTGAAAAGAAAAAATACCAAGAATTTGAAAATGACAATGGCCACATGGCTATCTGTAGGCAAATAACTACTGTGATTAATGGGATGTCATCGTCTGTGCATCTTTTCCTGAATCTTAATCCCCCACCGCCATGCTTCTACGTATATTGGTCATCTTTTTTTAGCACTAATGCTTCTGCTACCTTGGACTTGAAAATTCATATTACTTCAGAAGTTCTGTAGGATCAAGTCTGTTACCAATGCTGTTCCCATAATAGATTCAAACAAGCCAGATAATTTCACAGCAGTCTAACTTTATTGTATTCTTATTATCTCAACTCTGGTGCTACTACTACACCTCTGGTTCCCCTCCTAATGCTTCTCTCAGGGATTTTGTTGGGGCCTAATTAGCCATGTTGATGGATTGTATAGACCGCATGCTACGCTCCTTACCCAGGGTGGTGGGCTGTGGGCTGTGAGAGTCTCTAGAGTCTACGTTAACGCAGTAGTTCCCTTTCGGAGAGTGCTAGCCATTAGCAGGCCTCTCACCCAGCCAACACAGGGGATTATGGGAATAAAGGAATGAGACTGCGTGACCTTGGCCTCACACAGCCACTCCAGCACCAGTGCATCACACTGGGGTTATGTGTTTGTCTGCAGCTCTGTGTGTTTTGTATGTGTGTGTGTGTGTGTGTGTACATGTTCATGCGTGTGTCTATGCTGGGAATGCGTGTGCTGTTCTCTGAGCTGTAAGGGTTCACACTTAAACACTTCCTTCAAGGGCAACCCTTACAGCGTGGACCACCTATTCTCTGAGACCTGTGTGCTCTCTTTGGCATCAAGTCAAACAGAACAATTGAGATCTGAAAATTATATGAACGCTCACCTCACTGCACGCTGAGACACTGACATTCTCCCCAGGATGAGCTGAAATTTCAAGGGAGACAATACGGAATGGGGAATTACACCTCAGAGTACTCAGCGGGAAGTCGTATTCTATCTTTTGGTCTGTCTCTATCAACCAATCAATTAACATCAAAACGGTCCCATGGAACTTGACAGCCCTGCAGGAGCTTTATAGCAAACCTTCAAAGCCTCACTGTAGTGTTACCTTGAGAAAACACTCCAAGCAATCGGTTGCGTGCTGGAAAACAGGCCAGAAGACTGAAATGAATGCTCTTTTTTTTTCTATTGACCTGTCTTACCTGCTGCTAGATAATGTGACCTAGCGGCAGATGATTTCTGTCACAATTGATCCGTTGCGCTGAGCCCTTACGCTCTGCTGCCAACAACTCTATTTAAGGCGAATGCCATACATCCATCACCTACAGAGATGAACTGCCGGCAAGTACAACATTTACAAACCATTTGCTTCTTTCCCTTTGCTGCTGACTCTATGCCTCCCCCCCTCCCCTGCTATTCAGTTTCTGTATTTCTATCAGTCTTATTCTTTATCTTCTGTAGCATTTCTTTCCCGTTCTACACTAACACAACACATGCGCACCTGCACATTAAGTATGTGCCCAAACATGTAGACATGCAAATAGCATGGTGCAGATGGTGGTCGCCCTTCTAACCAGTAGAGGGAAACAAAGCGCTGTCATTTCCTCCGGTGCAGCCGCTGTCATGGTGGCCCTCATCTGCTGTTGTCATGCACGCAACAAGCGTACCATTCAAAGTCCCTTATCATCCTCCACCCACAGAGGTATTTTTTGAGAGCTTGTTAATATTTAAAAGCAAAATGAGCTACAACCAACACAGAGTGCCTTTATGTTTTTTTAAAAAAGTGTTTGAACATGTTTGTATTTGCAAAAGAAATATCAGTTATGATGGAGAAAATCATGCTCCACATAAAGATTAAAGGTGTTAAACTGTTTTGTCAGACAATATTAAAGGTGTCTAACTCAATGAAGGTGTATTATGCTGCCCAGCAGTTTGAAACTACATATTATGTTGAGGTGAGAGGCTACGCTGCACATCATTCACTCCTGTCCACTAAGCAGTATGGAGGTACAGGCGATCATTCTCCAGTCGAAAAGCTTATTCTGCAATGCATTTAAAATGAATCAGACCAGAATGTGTGAGATGGAGAGACCCATTCATTATAGTTATCTGCACAATGCTAGAAAAAAGATTTTTCTTTCACCCTTATCATTTTCCTTCAAAATGTCTTTTTACTTATTCACCGCTGAACATACTTTGCAAGCTAACTGAAAGGGAAAATTGTGTGTTGAAGTGTCTTGACCTGTGACCTTGTGTGTGTGGGCAGCAATAGAAGAAGAGGAAGAAGCCCTCCCCATCACAGACTTCATTTAAATAGTGCACATCATCTGAATACATTATTTATACAATCAACTTGCTAATCATCTTTATAGAACATCATCTAGGGAATGGCTATTTTTACATTGCTCATATTGATGCCTTGTTTTCATTCACTTCCAGCTGAGCAGAGAGTGACAATAATAACAATTAGGTAGATGCACGGAAAGTAATAGGTGGTGTGAACATCAAGGGAGAGAACAAAATAACTGCAACGCATTATAACAGAATCCAAAACAGAACACACCACAGACTCAAAAATACCAAAGAGCTGACATTGAAAGCTTATTGAAAGTATTCACAGGGTTGATAGGTGTTCCCTTTATTGTGTCCACCTCGTGTGTACTGGCACTTTGTTCATTTGATGTCGATACTATCTGGCTCAAAAGAGAGGAGCAGAATGTAAAATACCACCTAGACCCCGGATTTCAGAGAAAGTCATAGTACTTTGCACCTAAAACCCCAGAAAGAGTAGTGAAGAGTTTCAGGAGGTGGACTAATATGTTACGACAGGTGCCAATGTCCATCATATCACCGAGTTGATATGCATGCTGCTGCTGTAAGCCAACTTGTCAGGCCCAGGCTTCCATCGCAGCCCCTCTACAGCTGACCAATCTCTCAGAGATGACAAGTTAAAACGACATTTTCAGCAGGATAGACAGTGTGACTCGGTTACAGAGATGTACAGTAGACTGTTAAAACTTGGAGCAGTCTTCTGATAATGGCAACATCAAAGTTGCGTGAGTGTCATAAGATGCAAGACAGCTTTGCAGTGATCAAGGTGGATCTGGTTGGACTACATTCATAACTGGATCTACACAAACACTCACATCATGTAGCTTTTACAGCTTGACAAGACATAGCTCAAGGAACCTGATGAAACCTTGGAACAAAAGCAGTGTACGCGTTGGCAAAGTAAAAGAAGTCAAACATGCAGCATTACCGACAAACTCCTTCTTAGTCGTGATTGTCTTTTATCAGTTATTTCTGAATTGTTATTTCTTCATTCTGTTTGTTTCTCTATGGTTGCCGCCAGAAGGTGGAATACTCATTAAATCTCATTGATGGGAGAAAATGCAAGGTTCATGCTATTTTGCATTTCATACTTGTTTGATGTTTTCATTTCTAGTGGCTCACTGTTTTTTTCACTTTCTGATTTCCTCATTCCTTATATTTTTTCAGGAGGCAAAAGATTCATATGAAGGCTTAAAACAGGCTCTGTGTGGGACAGATAGCAGAAGGAATTAACAGCCATTTCACGCTAGCACCTCGGTCGTCGAGCAGGGCAGTGGGAGAGGGAAGCAGCTTGGGTGCAGCCGGGGCAGTGACGGCCCCCGAGACACTCTGTAATTGTGCTGCTCTGAAGAGCAGGTAGGTGTGCAAATTATCAAATGTGCCGTGTAAGCCCATTTCAGCCAGCTCAATCACTGTCAAGCATTTCCAAGTTTTGAGCAATTTCATTTTTGGTTCATTTCTGGATTTCTCAGTGTCGTGAATGGAGCAGAATATTTCTGTCTGTTAAGGTTAAAATACTACGGAGATGATATGTAAGATGTGCCCCATCTATCTCCCCAGTGTATTATTCATTTTTAAAACATCAATTAAATCACTCCATCAGTTACATTCATGAAGTTCATTTGATCAAATGAAATCTCTATCTTTACTACTATTGTACATACATACATACACATAGATATTACGGTTACACAGTGGCCTGGCTATAATTGTGTTTACTACAAACAAGAGCATGGGTTTATACTCTCTTAATTAAATGACTGAAGATTATGACCTTTTTGTAAGTCTACTCAGAAAAAGTGGATAGATTTCCTTACGTGTGGATCAGCATTATGTTTCTCTCTACATTCCACACCATCTTATGTTTCACTTTGCCACTCTGTCCAACTTTTTACTGGACAGAAATTCCTTCTCCTTGATGTATTGCCTTTATATAAGAACATGTCAAAACCTGCAGGAATGTGAAGGATTGCAGGGCGACCTGGGAGCGCCTTGGGGTGGGCAAAAAATACCAGCTGATGTCACCCGGGCTTCCGCTAACAGAGCTCCAGCCTCTGTAGGTGGCGTGGGGTTGTGGACCAGAGAGGGAACAAAAGAAACATTGACCCCTGGGTGTGTGACAATAAGGTGGCACTCCAAAAACAGGGCAGACCCTACACAGAGCGGGCCTGGCACCATGCACTGTGATTCCTATCTGGCCTCTCCAAGCATTTGCTGTCACCCATAGGCCACTCGTGAGGCAGGTGCCAGGACTTCCAGAGCACAGGTCCTGTGAGCTGTCAGGTGTGGGCAGTAATGCTGACTGAGCAGAGGTTGGGGGTGAATAGTCCACATCACTGACCCGAAGCACTGGAACATTACCAACGTCCTTGCACAAGGTAAGATCATTGAGAATGACTTCCTGTATTCAGCACTCTCAGTACAATACCTGTGTAATATTTGGTAACAGTTATTTACAAATATATTGCATAGTATCACCTAAATTAAAGTCGTTTGTTTTCCATTTTGGTTTGATGTGCATTTTACATGCATATTGTGGTTGTCAGTCTATGTTCTAGTTAGTAATACTTAAATCAAAAGTTTGATACTTTGGGAAATACTCTCAAGCCAGCAGATGGTTAACTTAGCTTGGTATAAAGACTGAAAACAAGGGGTAACAGTTAGTCTGGCTCTGTCTGAAGGTGACAAAATCCTCCTACCAGCACCCCTAAAGCTCACTTATTAACACATATCTTGTTTGATAAATCCATACAAAAACTGTGTAACAATGACACTGTGCACTGTTGCACCCTCTCCCAGGCGACCAATGGAGATTCCAGGAAACTATTGCTTCCGGTCAAGAAATAGTCCGGCACATAACCCCCAGTAAAACATTGAATTGTCATTCAGTTTGGGTTTTTGCTGGCTTTAGTCATATATTTACTACAAAACGAGAGTGGTATTGATCTTCTCATCTAACTCTTCACCAGAAAGTGAAAAGCATATTTCCCAAAATGTCCCAAAAGTTTTGCTTTAATGCTTAGTGCTTTGGTTTGATGTCACATCCAAAATGTTGAAATCAGTTGTTAACCCCAAGAGGTTTGAACTGAAAAGCGTAAGAAACGTAGCTTTCCTTGAATGGCTTGTTGTTTCATAAATCCCATAGTACTGTAACTGAGAGCACTATTACGCATTTTAACCTATTTAATATAATTTATGCTGATGCATGATACAGTGTGGCATGTTTCTTCTCCAGAAATTGAGTTGGATGTGTTCTCTACATTGCCTCAAAATTCAAGACCATAGCTTATAGAGGATTTTAATAAATTCAAAAGCCTTCAGTATGTATTTGCCTGCCTGGCTTGGTTCTGTGTTACACAACAGCATGCAGGAGACTTTGATCTTGTGTGTAAATGGAGGAATACACCATGACCCAACATCTACTTATTATGAGAATCACTGCTGACACTGTCAACCCATGCAGCCAACAAATTCAATGCAGACACGGCAATAATGGGCCTGATGGTTTTTACTTGCACATTTGTCGCTATCAAAATCTGTAGTCGTGTGTTTTTTTTTGGTTGTTTTTTTTGCTGCCAATCCATCACATTGCCTCTGGCTAAAACCCTGTATAATTAATAATGATAATTATTCTTTTATTCGTAAAAATAACTTTAATTTAGCTTTAACCAGAGAGAAATTAAATCTGTCTGTTAAAGTGTGCAGGTGTGTGCAAGTGTTGAATAATTTATGCACTTTTTTGCAGGCTGGAGCATAAATGACATTTGCAATTCAAAATATATCCGCTGAATGAAATAGGTATGGTCTGACATTTCAACTGATGTAATTCATTATGAATCAACTAAATTCCATCCAAAATTCATACCCACAACATGTTTCGGATTATTGGCTATTATGACATTATAATACCAGTCAGATTGCAAGTTTGAAGAAAAACAACAGAAAAAGCAACTACAGCCATCTTGAGTCACATCTGCCACCTCCACATGTCCAGCTGCAGTAAAAGGGCATAATATTAGACATAAGGCTAATGTATTAAGACTAACACCCTGCTGTGTGACTTTACCTAATTTGTGTAGATTATTCCAAACTCAGAGAAACTCAAAGTTTCTGTTTCAGTCTCAGGGATTTGAAGACACTGTGAAAGAGCTTTTTACTGATACAATAGATTTAAATGGGACCCCTGGCTGGATAATCTAATTCTGCCCAAATATATAAATGAGCATATAAGCTAAATAAATGTTATTTAAGGAAAGCTAATTTACTTTACCAAATTATAATTTCCTTTTTTCAGTAGTCCTGTGTCTCTCTAGGCTTTCTACTCTTTGGGCCTGGATATTCCTCATTTTCTTCATCCCACTTTTCATCTATAAACCTGTCACAGTGAGACATTACAATAGAATTCCTGTGTCAGGTCATGTTGCTGCAGTGGCTGAAGAAATGCCTCTGCGATAACAACAAAAGATAGGGGCCAAAACGAGAGAAAAAAAAAACACTTACTCCAGTGCCCACATTCCGCCACATTCTGTGGCTTGGAGTGCCACTCAAATGACGCTCTATTTGGAGCATTGCGGTGGCCACCAGCATCTATGGCGACGAACGCACCTCAACTGTAAAATTGGGCGGACATGTTGACCCACGAGCTTCCGCTTTGGCCGCAGCTCCTCAGTATTCAGCCACCCAACCAGATCAGAAGCAACATCGTCTCCTCCACTCATCTCACAGTAGAGAGCCTCTCTGCCCATTTCACTCAAGTGCTCACGGTCCGCAGCGCAGCGATAAGACAACCTGTTGACGTGTGGCACCTAACTCTATGTGTCATGGTCTAGAGTGTTTTTCATTCTGTGCTTGTCACTGTAGTGGGTGGCCAGTTGCCACACTTGATTGGTCCTCTGAGCGGACAGAGATACTTCTGCACTGTTGTCGAAAAAGAAAATGGAAAAAGAAAAATCGTTGAGATTCACCAACAGCAATCTATGTAAGAGAGTGACTTCAGCGGATAGGCTGCTCTAGTTCTACTTTGACTCATCACCCAAGCACAAAAGTGATGAATGTGGACTTGTAGGCCACTGTAGACAGACTACTGGGCACAGAGACTAAAGATAAATAGTCGGTTCTACTTTCAGCTGAGTCATCTGTGAAATCCTGGACACGGCTTCATATTTTGCTCTTTTACAACACCCACCGCTCCTGCAGCACACATCTTCTTTTCCGCTGGCATTATTTGCTCTGGGAATACATTGAAGTCACTACTAATGAAAACACAAACACAGGACAGCAGGCATTTAGGACATCATCCCTCATCCACAGAGGGAGGCGAATCAACCGGGCTCTTATCTAAATGTTGACATTTGAACCTGAGAGTAATATCTTGAGGAATTATGGCTTTAAGCCGTCCTTAATGGTCGAGCCGATGGATCGAAATCAGCAGTCATCCTGTAGCAGCAGACTTGCTGCCCCTAGAAACACTGAGAAGTGGAGACGCTTGATGAATAATATATCCAAAAGGGAAGGCGATATGACAGCAGGAAATTAAACACACTAATACTGGGAACGGAGGACAGGACGATCAGGACTTAATTAAAGACTTTCAGGAGTAGAGGGCATGATTTAAGGCCAGAGATATACTACTTTCCTGCTGACATCAACGATGAGCTCAGGATTATGGGGGCACTGCAACTGGGTGTGTTTCGGGAGACCTTGTGCCCTCTTATGACTCTCGTAATGAGTTTCTATTTCTGCTGTGGGATAATTACCACCATCCACATGTTAACATGATGTAAGTGTCTGGAGAAGAGTCAGCTTTCTAATAATACATGTGTTGGCAATGGGCTTTATTTTACCTCACACAGACCTCTGTTGTTAAAACACTGGACGTCTTAAAAGGAACTAAATAGAAAGAGATTCAGGGCTTTTTACAGGTGAAGCCACTGCTGTTTAATTATGTGTAAGTAAGTGCCAGCATCTTTTTTAGCACAATGTCCCTCTTGTTGTACAGTAGCTATTTAATAGAGATGCACTACACATGACAGATGTTGGGGTGAACCGGACAATCGCTCAGAGAAACTACAGGTACAATCTATTACACAAGAGAAATGAAGGAAAAGGGAAATAAAACCTCTACTACTCTCCCTCAGCGTTTAACAGCTGCATCGTACATCTCTCTGGGGGGGCACCGTGAAAAGGTGGCTCGGGCTGCTATTCATCTTTGGTGACATGTTTATTTTTATTTACACTTTCAGTCCGGCTATTCAAGCATAATTTTATTTGCAAGCTCATGTGTTGCGATGGCGTGTGGAGCCCGTGCGTTTGTGCATAGACTGTATATGATCATCATTTGACCTCATCTAATGACTCTGATATTGGGAGGCTCAACCTTTTTTGCACATGGCTGCAGATGCTGAGGGAAATCATCAAAGCTTAGAGAGGAATTTCAATGATATTTACCCTGGATTGGAAAGTGAATTGCTGCCATGTTTATTTATTACACAACGCTGCATTGGTCATAAATAGTAGTAGTAGTAGTAGTAGTAGTAGCAGTAAGAAAATATAAAAGAATATGTTCATAGAAGTACTGAATCCTACCCTGCTGTTGGATCCTGCTGTGATGCTTTTGGGCATACAATTATAGCATTTTTTCCATTTCACTGATGTTTTAGTTTGTCATCTGCATGTCAGGTTTTACAATTTTAATTTTGTTGAGCTGCAGCAGAGGAGCTCCAGTCTTTGAAATGCTTTCATTTGAGGGAGAATTGAGTTGCTGTTAATACTAACTCAGGTTTGGTGAAAATCTGAATTTTTCAAAGGTGAAAGCTTGTTGCTGTGGCACTCACTCAGGATAATTGAATAAGTCCTCATAAACATTTGAAAATATTTTTATCAGAGCAGACATACTGTCATTTTGGAGCTGAATTAAGCAGCTAGAAACAATCAACAAATCAAATGAGAACCGATGCTCATCTCTTTCAGTCCCACGTATCTTCTGCTCAACTGGTCCCCTCCTTCTCTCCACCTCTCTTTCCTATCTTCACTTCCCCCTCCCATAGAGAGTGAATGTAAGGTTGATAAATGGAGCTAATTGTTTTATGGCATGGCTGGCCTGATGCTGGCAGCGCAATCAGGCTGAATGAGGAGGCCTTGGGGAGGCTATTACCCTTCCCATTGTTATAAAGGACAGGAGGACGAGGCTAGGCCAGTGCACTCTGGAGGGACTGGGTCACTGACAGAGACCCTCTAGCACTGTGCACTGTAGCAGCCTGTGAAACACACATGTATACACATACACATAGATGTACATCACCTCTAGAATTAAATAAAGGTTTGTGCAGTTCAAATCGTTCCAGTGCTGTTTGTGTAATGACTTTCACAACACCACTTTCTTCAGTACAACAGTAGCGTGGCTTAACCAGCTTTGTTTTATCACAAATTTGGAATCTCATTCATGTTTATTTAGAAATTTAAAGCTGCCAAAATCAATATTTTTTATAGCGGCAATGGATCAAATTTCTACGTGTAATGTGGAAAGGGGTCAAGAATACAGCAAACAGTTCTCAGCGAATAAATAAACCGACTGTTACGGTATCTTTCTGTCCAGCACAAAACAGCAGACAGACAGAGTTAGCAACTAGCTGGAGAACATAGTGGAGTACTGCTAAAACGCAAGATATTTCCGCAAAGAAAGTGGGGGAATATTGAGAAAAGAGAGGACTTACAATCAGGTGGCAAGAAACAGGAATCCAAATGAATGCTATGTTGCCCCGTATCTGTTGGATGTGTAAATAAACCACAGTGTGCTAACAAGTTTGCCATATCACGTGGTGATAGGTGATAATATGTCAGTGTTGTGTTTACAGCTGCCACTGCCTCCAAGTGGCCCAAAAAAATCTGCTTATGGAGGTACTTCACTCAAATTGTGGCAGACATTTTGACAAGAATATTATAAATACAAATTATACCAGCCCAGCATCACACCTCACAATTTACAACCAATACCAACGTTCTGTGCCAATATTTATGTAGCTAAGCAGAAAGTAAGGGTGGAGGTTAGGCTGGTGGATGGGTGTGTAGCACGGAAAAACTACAAGACTGTAGTTTTTGGTACCATCATAGACCCTCAGTTAATGTTTGCTTTTTTTTTTTTCACAGTACCTACCATCTTTCCCTAAATCTTGACCTTACATAAGTTGACTGTATGGCACTCTTAAAGTTCCATACAGCCAACTGCATGTGCATACTGTAGATGTATGTCTGTAATGTCTTATGGTCATTAATGACAGTGGGCCTAGTTAGAATCATTACTTGAAAGAGTTTAAAGACATGCTGCCTCAGCGTGAACAGAAAAATATGTGACTCCGAACACACTGTGGCTAGTTTCTAATCCCTGTTGGCAAAATATATGAATTATATCTGCGTTACGATTGTACAGGTTGTTATTGTAACACCCTGTCATTCTTCTACAGTTTACTATACTTGTAAAGATAACACCATGGTAGATAAGTCACCAACTTCTCAAGAAATAACCATGTAGCTCTTGACGCAATCAAAATGACTGCTATCTCCTGCCATTTTAATAATGACAGCAAGTAGAAAGGGTATTGCAATCAAAGCCATTATGTTCCTGATGTGTGGAAGGCTCTTCAGAATGACTTTTTTCCTCACACATTTCTATCAAGGGTAAAGTCAGCAGGGCAAAAGTTGTTAAACACTGCAGGCATCTGTGGAGGCAGCAGGTGCATTACAGTCAGAGCTGACTGAGTTCCCATCCACTATTTTTATGCACATCTTGAATTTGAGCCAAAGAAAATCTGAAGGTAAACATCAGGTTCATAAAAAGTTCATACGCTTAACTGAGATAGAAAAGTTGGCATAGTGATAGAGAAGAAGTGAGATTGAAATAGTTTTTTAAAATAAATGAGGCCATGGTAGGATTTCTGACACAGCACACAGCAGCATTCATTCACCTGTTAAACACCTCCTCTCCACCGCCACTGCTTACTCACTGATTCATATGTCATGAATGCTGTATTTGATGGAACACTTTAATAAAGTGGTACAACGTTCAAAGACGAGTTACTGGTGTTTATTTTATTACATATTCTTACATAACCTTGTTGGACCCTCTCCTCTGATGGACACACATGTTAATTGGTATGTCTCTTGTCCTAATTTTGGGAATTCCAATAAAATTTGTGCAACAACAGAAATAAACCTGCTCTGCCCTGTTGTACTGTCAACAGTGACTGCACAACTGCCAACTGTCTGGGCTCCAAAAGCCTGGCCTGAACCGTAGCAGAGTCCGGCTCCGCTGCCAAAATACAACATCAGTTGGCTGCATTGGAAAACACTGTTCTTTCAGTTTATAGCCAATCTGAACTGGGGTCAGGTGTTGCATAACCTGGACAGTAAAGAACGTGGCCCGTGTGTGTGCGGTCCTGTGGACTAGGCCGGGACAATGAGGTTTTCTGGGTGACAGAACACTTGTTTTTCCCAACTAAACACATTCACATTCAGTTAAGAGTGGAGGTCTGGTCTCAGGGAGAAAATGCAGTAGCCCTGGAGTGACATTCGGCTGTTTGCTTCAACAAATGTCTGCTCAAGTGGCAGCATTGGTCAGGAGTGAGGCAGCACACAATATGCAGAGGCTTTGGGAGAGCGCAATGGTCAAACTGAAGCGGTTTCACCTGACTGTGACCAACGCCAGAGTCTGTTTCCTCTCAATGTTTCAGCAGAACATGAGCGAGGATGCCAATATTGGCATATAATCGCTCTTCCCACACACTAGTGCCCAGAGCCTGTGGAGAAGTCCTCACCTGCTTGTGAAGAACTGGACAGGAAGAGCCACAGGTGGTGGTCTAGGTGCACTGGTCACTGTCAAGGTAGACATAGGCAGGGAAGGTTAAATGCCCAGAATGGACAGAAATTAGAAACAATTGCAGTGATTTACAGAGAACTATCCGATTAAAATCTGACCCCTGTTGGTGATTTGAGGGTTAACGTGACTCCAAAAACACAGTTTGGTGCTTCACTTGCTTCTCTTTTTCTTCCTCTTCCTTATCTTGTGTTTTATAGCTTGCATTGACTACACATTTGCATTACTGCCCTTTGCAGTCAGCAGGAATGTATCGCATCAAAAAATATTGCTCCATAATGCCACTAGAGGTTCAAATATCCACAGGGTAAAATAACATTTGTGAGTAATGTGTAGTAAGTTGTTACCTTTAAATACCTAAATATTACTGAATCACAATCACCACCAAGGTTTGAAATACGGGGGAAGCTACAGGGAGCTCGGCTCCCCTGAAAGAGACATGATCTCCCATGAAAGCCTCATTTGAGAAATTTAGGAGGAACTCTAAAATATTGTGCCACTGTTTTTTTTTTCTGTATAAAATTAATTCTTCCTGTTCATAATTGTCATGGGATGCAACATTTCTGGTCTTGTTTAACAAAGTAACGCAAACCATTGTCTGTCCACTGTGTGCTGGCAGTTTTATTGTTTCTTGGCAGAGAGCAATTAAAAAAAAAACATTGCAGCGGTGAATCATTTTTCTGTTTCTTTGTGGTGCCAGGCTAAATATTCTCTCTGTGAACTGAAATGTATTGAGAGTATATTTTTGCATGTAGGCAGGCGTATTCATGTACGGGCGTATTCATGTGTAGAGAACCTCCCACCCCTCACCCCCAGAAAATGGGGCTCCCCTGAAAGCCATGGTGTAATTTGAACACTGATCAAAAACACTTTCCACAGCGCAGTTCATACACACACACAGGGATCTTTTTACCCTCATTGTAAAATATGTCCTGCTGTCCCATTTTGGTCCTGTGCTTATTACATATCAAATACTGTTCTTTGCCATTTATCCATGAATCCACTGAGTTTCTGACATGTTTAGCGGTTCCATTTAACTGATTCTTGTTTTTCACACTTTGTTCCTGTTACTTGTCAGAGAAAAAATAATTTTCTCTTTCCCAATTGTGCTCATGTCCTCATGTACTTACAGTTGCTGCAGAACAATGATTTTGGATTTAACCATGGTAATCTCTCCCCTAAGCGACATCTGAACAAGAACATTTTTAGTCCCATTTTGGCATTGTGTTTCAGCTTTCAGTTCCAGCAGAAATGTGTTTCAGTGACCTTCCAGCTTGGTCATTAATGTTTGTGTAAGGCTCAGTTGCACCCCTGTAAACCCAACACACAAAGTGCTGCTGCTGCCAAGAGAAACACAAGTAGACCACCTTTCCGAGCGCACCAACAGTGGAAATGCTGAGTTCCTTCCAGCTGTCGCTGCCTTTCCAAATCAAGGCCACACTTTCCCTCAACGCAGTTTTCTCCAATCACTGGAGCCGATTACAGACATAGCTCATCAGTTTCACAATGGCAGTGGATATGAAGGGAGTTAGTTTTTCAGAGGGCAATCAGTGCCAAATGGAGCCTCTTCACGCTTTGGTTCACCCTTGCCCATTAGTTAACCATGATTGTCTCCTTCCTCTAACAAGTCCCCAGCACCCTTTGGCTCTGAAAACTCACAAAAAAAAAAAGCAAGTGATGTGTGATATAACAAGGTTGACTGCATAAAAATAGACATATGTGATGGTTAAAATGTAAATCTTAAAGCTTTTTTAGCGTTTGCTTTTTTGTGTTAATTTAAAACTTCTTCAGTTTTCTATTCTGCAGAGCTGAAATTCAGCATTAGAATAGAAAAACCCAACACTACCTAATGGTGGACAGAGCAGTAATGCAAATAAAGTTAATAGTCTCAATACAATGAGTTCAGAACCATGGCTCGCATGGATCTCAGTTTGAGTTTAACATATAAAGAAATTCATTACAACAGCATTTTCTTTGTCAGACAAGTCACTAACAGCTGTCAAGCCAGGTACAACCGAATGTGAATTTCCCCTGAAAACGGCTGTATTATGTTAGTGGGTAGAGGTAATTATCGATGGTTCCTCTCCCTGTAGACTGATAAGGTGGCCGAGCTGACAGATGGATTGCTGTGCTCTGCATATCTCGGGTTGGAAACATTGATCTCTGGGATTAATGCTGGCCCCAGGGGAGTTGATGACAGTCAAATAGTGTTTCTGTAATTATACATTTACATGGGGCTACTATCTCGAAAGGTGCTGACACACACACTTTAATGTTGCACAGCTCCTCAGGTGGGAAAAAGAATGTTTTTTTTTTTGTCCTCACTTAATACAATATTACTTTGCACGACAAAAATGACCAATCCATTCTTCACAAATGCGATGATTTAAGATGTTTCTAAAAGATTTACGGAATCTTTTTGTGTGCAACCACATCAAATTTACGATACCGGGTGAAAACTCAGCACTACGCTGGCAGCTAAGACGCAATACCCAATCACTATTTTACAGTCGAAATGGTTGCTGATATATTGATAAGCTCACTTTGAAATTCACCAGGCTGTTATTTAGGCTGACCTGCCTGAATCAGTACATAAATTTGTCACGCTCACCATCATTTTCCAACTACAGCCTGAAGGATTTAAGACACATGACTGCTTGGCCATCGCAACAGCAAGCACTGAGATCAAAGAGATGGATCTCGCAAGCCAAATTCTAATGTTGGGTTTGTCTGGAGTGAATGCAGGGATCAGTCCTGGAGAGTAAACAGTGCAGAGCAGGTGCCCTCATCCATCCTATGAGGGGAGGATGGAGCTGTAGGTACTCTGTGGCTTCAGATCCTCACATGGGGGTCTCATATTGAATGAAATTAATGTAACATGAAATAAAAAGAACATTTTTGGTCATTTGCAAACTGGGCTGAGTTTTTGGAATCACAACAAGACTGGCTGGCTGCCTCTTTAGGAAAGAGCAGAAAAACACACTTGTCTCCATTTACATGTAATCTTAATACATTTTCCCCTTTGGGATATCTACATTTGTATTCATGAATTATAATAAACCATAAACAAACTACAGCAGATACTTCTTGGGTTCTTCAGTATTTATGGTAAGTCACTGAGTATGAATGTACCACGGATTCTTAACTCAATTAAGATGACGATAGTGTGCTGCAGTATGAATGCAGAAGAACTGTTACTCATGATGTACCAGTTGAATAATTGATGTTGGTGTTTGCGTCTATTAATTGGCAGAGGGAGGCGAACACTGATTCCTGTGAAGGACAATGATGCAAAGATAAGCCTTCTCAGTAATTACTATTGACAGTGCTTTAAAGGTAAGCCATGAAACAGTTCCTGTGGGGTATTGGTCTTTTCTCAATAATTATACAACAGCAGAAAAGGGTCTTTTCAGTTAAACAACAAGAACAAGAGTCACATTAATTTATAGAAAAGGCATCATTACACTTTGGCCACACTGGTTGTCAGTGCCAATTCCTTCAGGATTTGTCACAAGTACAAGTCAATAAATGGACAGAATTGGCCTCAATTCACCAGGGATAAATGTCAAAAGTGACTATTCTTTCAAATTTTTGCCCAGTCATCATTTCACTTTATGACCATTTTAGACCCAGAAACAATTGATGGCACTAATAAAGCAGAGACATACCGCATGTACTGTATAGTATTAGTTTATAAAAAAACAAAACAAAACTGTTTCTCAATTGTTTCTCTATATTTTTTTCTCTTAGCTTAAAAACACTTTCAGTGATGATGAAGGAGAAGCCTTTGTTATGGTGTATGAAAGACTTTGTTTGATAATGATACACACATTAGACAATAATTTCAAAGATTTAGGTTGTAAACCTTTAATTTCCCGGTTTCTTATCACACCCTTCACAATGCACACTGGAACTGAATATTCACACAGATAAGCTCAGGAAACAGACTCGGTAAAGAAAAAACACAAAAACTAAAAGAAAACTAAGACTCTACAGCCATGCTAACAGCTCTGTGAACCTGTATTTGACAGAATGACATTGCCATCCCTAAAACATTGAGGAAATGTAAAAAAAAAGTTCTAACAGAACAGATTAGAAATATGAAACACGCTTCGCATTGGAATATAAAAACAACATGATCAATGACTAACAATAGATCCAATAGAATAAGTGAAGTCCAACGAAATGAATGCAAGAAAGTTCAATGAAATAAGTCCATGAACAAGTTAAGCATTTGGTCTGAACATTGTTCAAAGTCCAAGACCACGTAAGTAGCATTAGGGGTTATGGGAAGTGCCAGTGGACTGGGCAGCTTGGAGGATGTGCTGTGACTGTAAACTAAACTATCGCTATATCAACAGACTAAGGTTAAAGTAAACCTTACTATGAACAAGGCCCTGACTGCAACACTACTTGCCCATAGAGACTCCAAATAAAAAGAGGTTAACGTCCTCCACCCAAGCATGTTATCGATTTCATCCCTGATAATGAAATGAAAGAAGTTGACAAATTCATTTGGTGACAAAGGGATGCTAACTGTTGGTAATGGCTTGTTTTAAAGTTGCATAACTGCATAGAGAAACTTTTGCTTATTCCTGTTGTTAATGATAGCGTTATCACCTACAGGTCTGGGGAAATTAGAATTCCTAAATAAAGAATATTATCAAATTATCTTTGAAAAATATTTTTATACAGTAGGCTACACTGGAGAGGGCATATCTATATTTATGTGTTAACTTGCACAGTGATGGTCATGTGTTAGTTATGCGCTGTGATTGACGCCTGAAAAATACCCCAAGTAAGTTCACAAATATGAATGCTTCGAGCTACGCAAAGTTGATTTTTTTACTCTTTGCTGCATTCAAAAGTGGGTCAGCTGAAATCCTTAACTTGAATGAGAGCTGCAACCTCCCTGTGTCACAAGTGTCGCTGTTAAGCACAGTGTGGTAGGCAACAAGATGAAGCTGTCTCCTTTAATTTGTGCTTCAGATCTGTCTCTCAGTGTCATGGCTGCCTGGTTTGATGAATCTCTTGCTGTATCGCCCTCTTGAGGACACAGGTGTTGTCAAGTAGTAGTTGATACACACTGATTAGCAAGTCCTTAAAAAAAAGTAATTTATAATATGTTATATGCACAGCATGCCTGTAGTGTAACAATCACCACTGCTGCTCTGGTAAATAATAATTTAAATGTATTTGCGTGCCCCTGTGTGTTGCACACAATTGTACGGAATCCATCTAGAGTGTTCGGTCATTATGTTGTTAAATTTCTGCTTGGACGAGCAGAGCATCCTCGCAGCTGGGCTTTAGGTAGGCTACAGCCCACCGAATGATGGGAAACTGGGAGGCATTGAAGTGAAGTGACTCACATCACATTCAGCTGAAGGGCCCTTCCCTGTCAAGCTTGATTTACAATCATCTGTCATCCTGTTGTAGAGATAGGTAATGCCACTTATTCTACCAAATATGCATGTATCAGACCAGGTGACAGAAAATAGTAATCAAGGCTTGCTATGAGACATCACAATGGCGTGTGTTTGCCCTAAAGTATTGGTCACGTCAGATGCAGTACGACTGGAACAGACAGTTGTTCGGGCATTTCAGGCTGGTGTTATTGACAACTGAGTGAGCTAAACTAAATTGATATTATCCTAACATTTTTCTTGATTTTGTTTTGTTTATGTTTGCCTTTGGACCTGCACCATTAACTCATTGTCCCTGTGATTATGGTGCAATACCACTGCCGTGTGTGAGGCATATGCTTCCATCAAACTCTCATTAACCTTGTGTCTGATTATGTCCTGCGTGGTGAGATTACTCTCTGAGATTCCCCTCACACAACAGAGTGGCCATTTACAGCTCGATGATGATTAACAGTCCAAACAAACAGTTGCCCTCCAGGCTGAGCTCAGACAACTGTGACTGCAGCGTGGTCTTCAGGTGCTGGAGAAAACAAGAGGCATGTACAATATACAATACGATATTTTTAATTATGTAAAGATTATATTATTTTGAAGTCACTCTAATTACATGTAGGGAGCAGATTCTGGTGATGTGAAAGGAAAAGTTTGATATTCAGGGAAATAAGCTTATTCGCTTTTTTGCCGGCTGTTAAATGAGCTAAGCTAACTTAGCTGGCTCCTGGATATAGCCTCATATTTAGGATACAGACATTAGACTGGTATCAATCCTGTCATCTAACTCTCAGCAAGAAAGCAAATGAGCATATATCCCAAAATGTTGAACTTTCCCTTCAAGTCTGTGAGGCCTGATTGTTTCTGACTGTGATACATATGACTCCTTAAGCTGCAAAAGGCTCAGAATTCTTCCTTTTTTGAGGATTGTCATTTGAGTAAGTCTTTTTTGTATAGCTGGTAACTGTGTTGCTCCTTATCTGACCCCTTTTTGACAAATGTGACACTGGTGCTCCTCCACTGCTTAGTACCACTTGTCAGGAAATTAACAACAATCTGTAGGTCATGCCCTGAATGAGCTGCGACGATAGGCTTGTTCATCTGCCTGCATCGGTGCTTTGATTCACGAATTATGAGTTTCTTGTACACTCCACAGCATTTTGTGCATTTGTGTGGCATAGATGTAGATGTGGCTCAGATATCTGGCTCAAAGAATGACTCATACGGAGGAGGCAAAGGGATATCTGACTGCCTCTATACGAGAGTCATCAGTGTTCACCTTCTATGATAATTGCCTCACTCAACTTGATGAGTATAGATGAGCTTAGAGATGCCCTTCTATTGAGGGGATGATGTATGTGTAGTAAAGTGCCTGTTGCATACAAGTCTTGTCATCAAAACAATTTCTACACCAAAAAATGTAAAGCTAAAATGGAGCACGTTTTCAACAGTTAAACTAAATAAATCTGCTGTGCTCCAAAGAAAAGTAGCCTATAGACTAAAGGGCATTTTGAACTTTGACAGCTAAGTGCCCATTGAATTTATACAATTTCCATAAAATGCACCGCCGTTTCACACTCAATGGCATTTCCTCACATTTGGATTTTCTCCCCTCTCGTGAGTCACAGATGGCTTATGAAGAGGTCCATTAACACTGGCCAGAGAGAGGCTGAGATGAGTTTTAAATGCTATAAGATGGAGAGCCATCTATTTTCATCGAAGGGCAAAGTGCGGAAGGTCAACAATTACGCAGCTAGCGGTTGGTCTAACTTCCCTTTTCCGCAGACAGTAAATAGATGATGTGCATATACAACATCTGAATTGATGAAACTGAGCAATTTATGCCACGCCATTTAAAATTTAAATTGAAGTGGATAAATGAGGTGAGGGTCCTCAAAAATGGTGAGCTATCTGTTTGCATTCATTATAGGTCTAATAAAGTTTGCTGACGTGCCAGCATGTGATTAATATTTGTTTTAATTTCATTCAAGCTCTGAGTTAACACACAGCAATCAATATTTAATGTTTTCAGTGAATATTTATAATTGCGCTGTGAGAGAGTAATTGGTTAGCAGCACAATGGCCCAGATTCTCTCGGTGTGCGAGAAAGGAAAAGTAAACATTTCCGCCATCTCTTTCAGTAAAGACAGAGCAGTGTCGAGTTTGCGCAGGCATCAACATATTGAACAAGTTGTGTATGTGCTTAAGCAGGAAGTTGAGCAGAACAATGTAATGCAAGTATTTGTTGTTGAATTGCAGCTTCAATGCAACACATTCTGCCAGTCAATTAGAAGATAAGCCAAAATATCCCATCAAAGTTTTTTTTTTTTGAGGAAAAAACAAACACACACACGCAAAAAAACCCCCCCACAAAATACACACACCCAATATGATCCTCATTTATATTTCCATATTGTTGTAAGATTAGTCATGTAATTGCTTTTAAAAGCATCAATGACTGTGTTTTCTTCAATGGCCAACAGAAGGCTTTATTATTTTTCTTTTACTCTGGCAACAGTCCAGCTAAGACTTCCTAATGAAATGGATTTGAAGCGAAGAGAACTTTGGAAGATGAGCTGACTTAACAATTTTACTCTATGAGAAAGCTGCCCTCAGAGTCCAAGGTTAAGTGAGGCGAAGGGAAATGAAGTGAATATCGCTGTATTGTTTGTCTCTTAAGATTCAGAAATGAGGGGGCAGGATGACATTAACTGCTGAGCTGTGTGGAGAGCAACCGGAATTTACAATGTTTCTGTATTAGACCACAGATTAATTAACATCACAGTAAAGGGCAAATTAAATGAATGAAAATAATAAAACCAACTGATCTTCACGTTGGGTTTAAGCATCACCAGTATCATAAATCATACCTCTTTATTAACTTGCATTTTAAGTTACAAAAAAAAGTAGTTATTTAGTTTATCTTTTTCTGAAGAAAGTCCAGATGGTAGGATTGCATGGGTATTCCTTTTATATGTGAATTAAACCAAGAAGACAAAATCAATAATGCAAGTGAGCTCCAGACGCTGCACAAAAACAGACGCACATGGCTGTTGTTGCTAGGTGACGGCCATGTGCATGAACTTGAAGCTCGGCTCCTGATGAGTGTTGAAATATCCTCAATACCAAACAGAAGGTTTGGTTCCCTCTGACTTAGTACTTAATTGTAGCAATCCATGCTTAGTTTACATGCTTAATCTGTCACTTGTTTCCCACCTTCTTAAGATGCAAGCTTGCTTCATCAGATGGGCTATAGATGGAGATAATTCTCATTTTACAAACCTTCCAGCAAAGAACTAACATTTTTCCCCTTTGTCAACCTTTTGTTATCTACCATAAAATACTATGTGCACACAGAGGTATCTTTCTAAGACTTAATCTGTGATAAACTGATCTCTGCTTGATGATTGCTTGTGGGTCATAGAGAAATAGAGATCTTGCGTTAAAAAAGTGAGATCTGAAACAAGCTAGCCTGCAGGGGTGGGATGGGGTCAGACAGGGTTTGTTATATCAAACTGAGATCTGCCAGCGATGCTAAAACAAGGTCATACAATAAGGGCGATACCATAGAAAGTTATTGATCTAGTAGATTATCAGCTCTCTGATGAATTGAACAGATTTTTATCTTTGTTTGTCATGATTTACTAAAGATTCCCCAGAGGCGCTTGATGTCTGCAGTCTCCTTCTTTTGTCTGCTGTTAAAACCGGCCTCTGAAATGCACTTCTGCAACAGCATCTCTGTAGCACCTCTTACCACTTTAAGTCTACAACAAGCTTCAATATGCTCACAACCATGCCAACTATATGCTTGGTCACACCTGCTCCTGAGTTCACATCAGCCCCTTCCACTAGTGTCTCACTAGGATCCCAGGTCAAAAACACTGCGTCAATCAACTTTATTAATCACAACCTACGAAGAGTCGGTTCAGGAGAATGTTTTTTTCGACTAAAACTTTACCGAAATACTTTTTTTCTTTCTTTAGAGTATCTAAGTTTGGCCTTGTAAAGAGGCAGTATATGTCTGGCAAAGTATATGAGATAGATGAGAGATACAGTTTATGAGACTACAATTATTAGATTATGCACAAAGCTGCAGAGTAATTAAGCCATTGCTCCTGCTATGAGGCTAAAAGATAGCCACAAAGGACTTTGGTGATTGTTTCTCATTAATTGTTTTCTAGTTAAACTTTGCTTGACCTTTGTCTGAGATTTGATGTTGAATTATACAAACATAACAAGGATATGTGGCATAATAAACCATTAGATGTTTAGAGTGTCATTTACCAGTGTCGCATCATATTGACAATTAACCCTAATGTTTGCCAGCAAAACAATATTTTACCACAACAGCACAGGAAATAGATCTGCTACAACTGTACAATTTACTCAAATGGACATCACTGCAAATCCCATCAGAAAGTTCCACAGCTTCACTTGTGGGTTAAATGTGGGTTAATAACAAATTAAACATGGAATAAGATTATGGACCACTCAATATCAGCATTTTGAAGTTATAAAAGTAATTTAAGGAACTGTTCATTAGCATTCTTAAAAAATCAGTTCTGCTTTTGCCAGCATATTAAGCATGTGTATCAGAGGATTGTGAAGGGCTTCTTTGTTTGTTTGTCTGTATGCTTGCATCACTGTGAGAGTGAAGGTACTTGGCCCCCAAAAAAGTTCAATTTCATACAGGCATTGGTCTGTAATGAGGCTTTTGTTGGCTTAACCACTCACCGCACATATTCAGCCAATCACAGTAAGCCTTCTCTGCCGCTCTGTGCTTGCTACAAGCATAGTTTAACACTGCATCCACTTTTCTGCAGTACTTAATAGGACAACTTAGCCAAGAAGTGTGATTTCTAAAACTTTTCCAGCTAAAAAATGCCTGGCATGTCCCAGTCTGATCAATGTCATTGATTTCATTTGTCTCACAAGACCAGCTGGTATGCCTTCAGGCCTCTTTCTGCTGTAAATGCTGGCAGTGTTGGAGCCACAATCCAGACATTTGGCTGGAATTCCTTGAACAAAAGTGTAGCTGCAGAGTTAACCATTTCAGAGAAGGTGGTATTGGTCAGAGTATTTCCTGATAAACATAATTGCATGCTGGCTGCACATTTTCTTCTGGCTTCACTAATGATATATTCCACCACACCGAGGTCTGGTGTGGTCCGTTGGACTTGTGACTGTACTCAACTGTGATGCTGCATTGCAAAACAGTACATTGTGAAGTGCTGCATTGCACAGGGTGGGGAAAAAGCATGCTGCAACTGTGATATGGCGGCGCCAGCAGGGTTGTCAGCCCAGGTGTAGTTACTCTTTAAAGACTAATTTCTCACTTTGTCATCTTTTCACCCCAGAGACAGAGATGAGCAGCAGGTAAACTGCCGTCTTCAGAGCCCACATTCCACTGGGCAAACAGGTTTTAGTGTTCAGCACCGAAAGTTCTCTCTGAGGATCGATCCTCAGGGCATTGTCTGCACTCTCTTGTCTCCTTGTGGAGAAACGAATGTCAGGTTAGCCACACCTCTAGGAGCCTGGAACCCACTGGTCAAAGAAGAGTCTTGTGTATAGCAAGCTCCTATGGAGAGACTAGCCCAAAGCCTTTGAGATCAGTGAATGAAGGCTATCTGAGTCATACAATGCTTGCTGTCCTCAACTGACCAGCGAAAACTAGAAGCAACAGCCACCAGTGGATATTAAAGCCAATGAAGCTTGTTTTACACTCAGCTGGTCAGTCCAGGATGAATCAGCATGGCAGAATGAGCTGTCTGTATACGAGCTCCTGTCTCCAGCCTGCCTCCAGGAGTTCACTATGATGGTGGTCGATAAGACATCACAAAGCAGCATCCATATCCATAGCAGCATCCACCTTGTTTGTGTCATACGCCCTCTTTACCTTAGCTCTGTTACACTTCACAGATTTTGAATTTTACTAATAAAATGCATATGCAAAACCACTGTATGTCTATGATTACTACTTATTATTCTGCCCATACTATAGTTTGATTGATACTGTATGAACAACACTGTATATGTATTAACATAACCTAGAGGGTGAGAAACGAGAGAGAAAGAGACAGAAATGGATCAGGCATTTCAACCAGCAGTTAAGTTAAATCTGTGCATTTACTTTAGGCCAGTGGAAGAACAGAAGTGGATGCTGCTGACACTGGCTCCAGATAGTGTTACAGCAATCTTCTTGCTACATCATTTAAATCATCCAACTTTTGAAGTGAGCCTTCTGTGAAATAGAATGATAAGTATGGAAAAGCTAAAGCCAAAAGAACACAAAAGAGCACTCCCCATGCGCTCACAGAACTTTTATTGTTTTTATATTTTCGTACGATTCCACAGGCAATAATAAATCTATAAAACCAAAGGAGTACCTGAAAAGATGAATGAAGAAAACAAGTCCTTATCTGACGACCTGAAAGCCAGAGAAAGAAAGCAACAGGGAGGAGAGGAAGACCAGAGACATAGAAGCATTTTTCACAAGCAGCTGCTCAGGTACAGTATATTAGACAATGTGGAGAAGAGGGCTTGGCGACCCGTGTCCCCCACCTTTCAAATCCCATCTCCCTCAATGAAATCAGGTGTCAAAGTTTGCAGAGGATGTAGTGAAAACAAGCCAAACTCGATCACGGCTGGAGCTGTCACAGCTGTTGAGAGGGCCGATAAAATAACCTAATAAAGAAGAGAGAGTTGTCTTCAGCTCGGTACTGCCATTGTGGACAGCAGGGCAGAAACATTTTACAACAGCATCGGTGCATGAGATTGTAGAAGAGTAAACTTGCTGAAAAATTTAAAGCACAGCAGTAAATGCGTGTGACAGGTGTTGAACAATTTGGTTATATTATTATAGAATTCAGATAGAAAATGGTTTTTTTGATCCCAATGTTCCAAACCGATGATAATGGAAAATTCGGCAGCATTTGAAAGATACCAGATTTTAAGTCAAAGGAAAGTACGTGCTCTCCAATAAACAGTGATGTGTTGAATTATTACAGAAAGACAAAAGCAATTTCAGTAATTAATCCTTAGAATTCCAGATGTCTTTGCTCAGAAAAACGTCTGCAGTTATGATTTGAGGATTGAAACTAGCTTTTATCGAGTGTTACAGTCATCTGAAAAGCTACAGGAGCTCTCAAGACTTCACCATCATGTCAGTACTGCAAACAGCCATAAAATCATAAATGAGGCTGGGGACCCTCAAGAGAAAATATGTTTTCCTGCAATTTCACATACCTTTCACATGTCTTTTACACCTGAATTCCTTTTTTTCTCTGCTGTATGACACAGGATATAAATCCCAGGCTCTAATTTGAAATTGATTTTAAAAGTGTCTCTGTATATGTTACAAAGTCCTTCTATCTGTTCATTCTGAAATCAAGAATGAGCAATTGTTGTACTGTAACTACAGTAATAAAACTATTACATGTTGTCCAGGTTACAGTGTGAGCACTGTGCTACCTGCCGTTATTATCTACAGTATCCCAGACTCACTGAAAGAAGAAGAGGAAAGAAACAAGGGAACATGTATCAGTTACTCTGACAGCATGCACTGACAGCAACATATTGTTCATGTTTGCCATAATCACAACTATGCCATAAACATACAATGTAGACATCATGTAAAGCCCACATCTAAGCGGACTGTGGCAAAAACAAGCATCAAGCGTGTCACAGCAGCAGTAGATGCAAGAAATAAACAGAGTCTTTTTGTAGACTGAACAAGGGCATGATTTCCTCTCGGGATTTGGGAAGACATGTCTCTCTCACTTGTCCACCTCACTTTGAAGGTTTCAGTTTGATTTACTCACTAAAATGTCTGTAAACAGAATCTTCATACTGTCCACTGTTTATAGTAATTAGCTTTACAAGCAGCAGCGGGTGATAGGCAGGCTTTTTTGTAGTCAGTGTTCTCCTAAAAAGACTCTGTTGAATATTGAAAGTAAAGAAGCAAATACAATATTTATTTTTTATTTTTTGTGTTGGGTCTCTATTAAGGAAAACTTTTAAGTGGTGTTGGTGTATTAATAATACTGCAATTGCAATACTTGCATGTTAGACCACTCAGACTTAAGTGGAAATGCAAACAGTCCTCTATTGGCGCCACTTCAGCCTGAGCTTAGTACGTCATACTTGAATTGACATCCATATCCAGAGGCCGGGCCCCGGTATTAGTTTTACTGCTAAACTTTGAAAGTTGTACCATCTTGTCTGCCATTGTTTCCTGGAAAATGAACCCTCATGAGGGCCAGCCTCCCATAGCTTCACCGGAGATGATGGATAGCACTGCAATCTGTCATCCACTGCCATTTTCCTTTTTGAACATGTCCTCCTCTGTCCCTCTATCGTGACACAGTAGGCTAGTCACAGGTGACACAGCTAATGTCATATGTCACCTGTCACCACAACGTGTGAAAGGCAAAGGACAGAGATAGATATTTAGCTAATTATTGTTTCCTTCACAATGCTTTCACGTGTCATTTGATGTCATTTAATATATCCACTGTGAAATGGCCAATTGTCTTTGACAAATTTGAAGTTATTTATTTGGAATAACATCAATTATCCTAAGCACTTATCATAGTTACAGATCACAAAAAAAACTTCTATCAAAGAACTGACATTTAGTCTGTAATATACAAAATGTGCTCTTGATATCCAAGACCAACACTATGGCAGCAAATAAGGGGTAAAACGTGTAGTAGCAGCCACTATTTATTACCCTCTATGTCAGTAAATTTCTGTGTGATCCTCTGTATAGGTAATAATAACATTTTACTTCTTTTAGAAACTCTTTTGTTAATTTTACCTTATATTCTGGCCTCCAGTTCTACATATAGAATGTCAGAAATGGCAAACATGATCCCTTTCAAATTATAATACAACATTGACATAATTCATGTGGGGAGCTGTCTTTGAGGCACACCTAATTCTGGCTCGTCTTTAACTGCCCTCCTTCTATTACGTTACAAGCTGATACTTGTTCACAAATTACAACCTGAGTGGTGCCATTAATTATGGGCTAAGATCAATTGTTGAACTGTTATTTTAGCCACTAGTCTGATTTCAGCAGTAACAGAGGGTTGGGGATGGTGAAGAGGAGCCAGAGGATGACACCGCAAGGCCATAACGAGTTGTGTCTTCCCCATTAATCAATGCCTTCCACACAATTTGCTGTCTGTGAATTGGGACTGACCTGTCTCAAGGGTCACTTGCCAATTTTCGGCTGCAGTCAGCCCGCATCTCGCTGAGCTCTGTGCTTATGCCCAGTGTTCCTTTTGAGTGATTCCATCTTTAAGATCATGGCTGCCGCATTCCTCTCTCTGTGAGGATGATATCCCACACAACAGCACTGGGGATTTAAGGAGGTTATTTACCACTGCTAATGATGGCTGGATAGGTATGATTGTGTGTGTGCCTTATATCATTTTGTTCATTCATGTGTAGCGCGTTTTCCTATGCAAAAAGCTTAAGGAAACCGAGCATACTGTTTGTAGCCCAAAAGACAATTTCCCAGAAAAGAAAACAGGACAGAATGTTGCAGAGGAAAGTTGCAGTGGTATCAATGATATTGTCTCAGAGCATCTAAAAACAGCTGTTGGAATCTGTTTCACCTCCCCAAATCCTGAAAAGAAAAAAAAAACATTATAACATAATTATATTTCTGTAACCATAACCATAACAGATTTTTGGAAGAAGACATGGACTACTGCTCATGCAGCTATGTCCACTCCCCTTTGTTACTGTTGCTACGCCTGTCAAGCTTCCTCTTCTTGCTTGAAATTGTAAATGATAAAGATGGCAGATTTAAAACTTAAAATTCTTAGTAANAAGGGGTTTAGCGAATGGTCAGTTATTTGAAGGACAGTTCAGATGTCAGTCAACTTCCACATCAACTTTGAGAGCCAATTATAATCTCATATTCAATTTATTTGAACTTATAGTTCTACCTCAATGAATTAGGCTCAATCTGCAGCGGTGTTGTCACCAATTTAATAGCTGACTAAAAGTAAGCTATAAATCTCACCTGGTGTCAAGAAGTGCAGTCTCTGTTCAGGTGATCCGTAGTCACCAATGCGGGTATTTTGTCTGCAGAGTATAGACTTATACTCCTATCTTAGACTTTTACTGGTGCAGGATGCGATGTGGAACACATTAAAGATGGTGCATTTTTGGGACCGACTGACCAACAGTGTGAGTTATATAAGGTGCTGCGGTCCTACTAAAAGCGACCTTTGATATCAGTGCTACATGGCCAACCAAATCACCTCTGTTGCGTTCATCAGAAGAGCAGTGTGAAGTACAGGTCCACTCCGGCCTCTTGCCATTAGATCCCTGGTGGTGGAGCAACCTGCCAGCTTGAAAAGCCACAAAATTGCCCACAGGTTTTTGGGGTTTTTTTCACCCTCTGTTCTCACCTCCTCCCTTTTAACTGACAGTAAAGGTACAAATATTCTCACATGCTGATTGTAATTGGTTTGAATAAGGATGTGCACATTAATGGTAATGATGTTTTAAGATATTTTAATTTTGTACAATGTGTAATTGAAACAAGGTGCTCCAGTGCTTGAGGGGTATTTAATTAAAAAGCATTACCCAAACCAGTCGGAAAATGCTGATGAGGGAATTTAGGAATTAACTGTATACATGAGTTTGCAAACTTGAAGCTGATGAGATAGATGCTTATTATTACTGTTTTTTAACAGATTTGATTAAATTACACTTTTGTTGGAAGCATGCAGTTTGCTGTGTCTATGGTTTGAATTAAATTAATAAATTTACAGTGTCCGCAAAATGTGTGGAGAAACATAATACCCTGCACGACATACTGTACATCTCACCCATTCATTCTTCCAACATGTTCCATCGAGGAAACTAGCACTAGCAGCAGTAGTTTATACCGGCAGATATAGACATGTCAATGTTGCCACATACAGGTAAATAAAGTAATAGCTGCTGCAACATTAATATTTAAACTACTTGCAAGCAATATGTGTTACAGCTGCATTTTTTAAATTTTATAGCTGCTGTTTTCTCTGTTTGTGTTTGAGGATTTATGTACAGTTACCACCTGTTAGCTTTAACATAATGGTAGCAAAAATGAATGAAATTAGACAAAATTGTGTCACACTAACCTTAAATTAGAAACATTATTATTTATTTCCCTTTCTAAACATCGGTGAACTCGTCATTTATCATCATTTATCATCATTTATCATCATTAGTGTTTGCAACACTTAACCATCAGACAAGTGGGCATAGATGTTAATTATCGGTAGACATGTTTCTCTCTTGAGCTATCTTTGACTGCAATATACAGGTTACAGAATTCAGAGTTCAGTAACACCCATGTTTATTGCTGAATTATGCAGGAGCAAAACTTAGTGATCCTGCATTCCATTTTCTTCTTTTTTATGTTGTTGTAGTTTCTTTTCTTTAGGACCTGCAGATAAAATAAGACCTCAACCCCTTTCCTTTTCAAAGTTGTCAGCAGGACAATCCAGGAAGACAGATGAGACGCAACGACACTCCAAGCAGTATGAACTCTGTGCTTCTCCGAACTCCACAAGCATGCTGTGTGTTTTTTCTCTTGTTTTCTTAGGGAGCTGGGTCAGCAGCTATTGCTTAGGTGGACTTGTAATGTCCGTGTCTGAAGGGGAAGGAAAAACACAGAACATTCCTGTCTTAGCTCTGCTAACTAGGTTTAGCAACCATAACATCTACCAACGATATTCATTGCATGCCATAATGGTTACATTACAGAGCCAACCCTTAGACAACTGCCCTTTTGTTCCTGGTGGTGGTGGTTGTTTCTTTTGGTGTAACTTTTTAAGACAGTTTCAGGCTCCCCTTTGGCACACATAGGCTACTCGCCTCCCTGCACAACAGAAGTGTAAGCAACAGAATCCAACAAAAACAGTCAAGTGAAACTTGTTACAGCATACTGACTCCCTCAGCAGCATGGAGTTTATTGTCCCGGCTAGCAGTGCTGCTGGATGGCCAAAACTTTGGCAGCCTGAGCTGCTTCTTTTTTGTTGTATTTTCTCAGCAGTGGACTTTGGCACATAAAGGTGCTCTGACAACATTATACAATGTGAATAAGTAAACTAACCAATAATATCCTCTGTGCATATGTATACTTTGAAGTCATCTTGGCTGTGTGAAATGTTGGTTCCAACTCCAACTGTTTGTCTTACTATTGCAAATTCTGTATGCATAAAGTAAAGGGTACATTACACAGCAGTCTGTATCATAGGGAGGCATAATGTTTACACAATTTATCTTTTAGTTGAACACAGTCGATACCCAGGGATAAGAAGAAACCGTGCTGTCTATGCATCACTGCACATAGACACAGCAGTTACAACCAATGGGCCACTCTTCTGCAATAATACACATTTTTCCAGTGTCAAAACACCTCATTCAATCTTGTTGCTAACTCTCAACACAAATCAATGAACAAATCAATGAGGTTCATTAAGTTGAAATCCCACAGGATTAACTGTAGTTGCTTGGTCACCAAGAAAACAAAAATACAGACTCAAGCTACTCTATCACTGTAACTGGACAAGTGACACAGGGGCAGTCTGGGTTTTCACTAATGGGTCTTGCTGCAACTCAGAAGACAATGAAAGGGCCGACAGACTAAATTTGATGGTCTTCCATCGATTTAAATCCTGTTTTTAAGCCATGTGATGTTTGCTGACTCTTGTTGAGTCCTTCAGCTCTAAGAAAGGATGCATATGCAGTGCAGTGTAGATGTATATGTTGTGTGGCATCACAAGGGGGCATGTAGTAGAGGGGTGCTACATTCCCATACAGGATCAGCAGCCACATCCCAAAATGGCTGCCGTTGCACACACTACTCTGCCAGAATGCCTCACCACTCGGACAGGTGTCGGTGCTTAAGCCACCTAATTGAAGCAGGACTGAGAAGCTTTACAAAGGCCAGAACAAAGGGAGCAGACTGACAGAGAGCACATGGCTGGAAGGAGCTGGGAAAATGGACTTTGAAAAGGCCACCGACATTCAGGAAAGTACTTTAAAGAGGTAGGGGGAAGAAGCCACCTTAAAGAGGAACACTGACATTTTGTGTTGAGCACTGTTTGGAATTCTGTTGAGTTTCTCTCCTCTGGGATGTTTTACGTTTGTTCTTGGACTTTAATTTTGATTGATGAAATTACCTGAGTTACCTGCTAATAACCTGCTGACTGGAAAATAAAGCTGCAACTTCTTTTGAACCATCTATTTTTGCCTGTTTTTTTCAGTTATATTGCACTGCCCCTCCCTAGCCTGCCCTAGTGACCTCTCATAACATTACAGCAGCCTCAATTAAGCACTTAGCGAAACATCATCTGTAAATTAAAGCTCATACAATGTTACTAAATCAGCCATTTCCACAAGAGGAATTTCCAATTCGCCCAATGTACCTATTGAAACACAGGTTGAACCAACATCTTCATAGCTTTTTTTATGTGTGCGAGCATAATAATAACAATATAGGATAAAATCCATCCACAAAAGGAATTTATGCTTGTGGTAGCACAGGAGATTTTTGATCCTTCCACAAGAAATGGATTGCTTATCAACATGGAACACCTGAAGCAGCAAAAAAGGAAAATCCCTTTGAAGATTGAAATTTTGTAAGGGGATGGGATTCGTACCAGCAACATTATAAGATAAGTAAGATTGGGATTGATTTTGTGATGTTGATCTGAATCCGTAACCTGATTTACATATGTAGCTGGTAAACTAAAGCTACAGTAATGGAGTATACTCCTGAATCGTGAAATTATTCTTGATACCAGGATGTTTCGGTCAGCTGGTGCTTCATGTTCAAACATTATATGAACTATACTGGAATTCAAATACTGGAGGACTGAGCATGTGTGGATCATCTAAAAAGGAATATAAATACAGCATTGGAGCTGGACCCCAAGGACACAAGAAAAACAAGCCTTACAAGAATATTACAACAAAACACATCACCCAGACTCTTGACAACAATGGTTACACCTACACATGGAAAACACACAAACTGAGCAGAAACGGCCAAAACCCCTGTTATGAATAATAAGATAAGAATGATGTGTAGCCGGGTGGGAAATTTGACTGTATGCCACCAGATGGCACTGTCTCAATTTGGGTACCCCCCTGTGAGCGCAAAGGATATGGGGGAACGGCTTAGAGAGAGACCCAAAAGCATCTTGTTTTACTGTGACGTAAACATGCAATGTTTTTCTGGGTATTATGGGCTGTTTTGAAGGTAAATATCTTGCAAAATGTGACTGTTGACACGAAAAATCAAGTGATAGACATTTAAAAGTAATAGGTACCTACAGATCGTGAAATATCGTATAGTAATGTGTCTGTATTTGTTGGATGTTGACAAATATGCAGACAGTGTTTGGCGCATAGTCTTGGGAGGAACTTGATGTAATTGGCGTAGTGTCTGTGCTCCGGAACAGATGCACAACTTAGTATGTGTTAAAATTTTACACATTCATTATAACATTACAAGAAACATGAATATGATTGTGAATTTGTGGGGTCTTTGTGTTACAGGGATGAGCCATTATAGTTATTTTTGCACTCCTTTGTACTAGGAAACTTATTTCTGCCGTCTTTTGTAGTGAGTGTTCATGGTTATCAACATGACTACAGTGAAGAGCCTAGGTGTTACACTTTAAGTAGACTAGATAGGTCTAAGTGTTACAGTGTATAGAGGAGAGTCCTCAGCTGGCACTGATTTTGATCATCTACAAGAACTGCACATACAACAGAGAACCTTCTGCATATTTTGTTTTAAAGCTTTTATTATTTATCTCAACTGAACACCAAAATTTCCTGTTCAGAATAAAGATATTTCTGTCCTGTGCCGGTTTAATTTCACCAGACTAGAGATGCTAGAGAGAGATGTGACAACGAAGAAGTTAAAGGTTTATATAGCTTGACACCCAAATAAGTGAAGAGAAACATTTTATCTACTATGTGTTTAAAAGCTGTTCCTGGACAAGATGGTTATAGTGTGAAAGCTACTGTATTACTGTTCACTCCCAGTAAGATCCATGGAGATTTTGATGTGACGGCATACTGTACGACAGGATTATTATTATTACCTTCTTGATGTGTCAGACATATATTACTCCCCACTTCCACCGTTGCTTTTTTGATCTGATGCTTCTATCACATGAAAGGTGCTGTTAGGGGCCTGACTGCATTGCATTGTGATGGCATGGTGACACATTAGCTACACACATCACTGAATATCTAGAGGAATGTATTGATCTGCAATACAAGATTACAAGATGTTTTTTATTCTTGGCCCTCTATCGTGTCACGATGTCACAATGAATGATCATCATCAAGTGAGGCCCAGTCTGTCATAGAACAGAAAAAGGCTACTTACAGCTATTGATCTCCTGTCCCTCCAGCTACTGCCTATCGGGTAGACACATAGTTCTGACTTTCATTTTACTAGTCATTTTTGAGAGGCAAATCCAAACAGTGAACACCTGATTATTTTACAACCCTACTCTTCTGTAGTGCATGTAGGTAGTGGCTATTATTATTTCCCTTGATTGTATCAAGAGGCTGAACTGTAGTTGCTTTTGCACAACACTGTATAGATGCTTTGCGTGGGAGATGCTGAGTTTGTGCGTGTGTGCTTATGTGCACTTAGGCGATGACGCCATTCAGATGGTGAAATTGTAGTGGGTGTTCAACACTTGGGTGCTGGAGTAACGTGAGGTATTTACATGTCTTTCTTCCATTTAATAATATTAGAATCACTGGCCTTGAAGTAGTAAGCTCATGCAGTCTGTGAGACATCCTCTGAAAAGCCTATTCATGCAGAACAACTTTGAATTTCATGAGAAAAAAAGCACCTTTGTATAATGAAGGTTCTGGAATAATTGCAATGCTTGTTGCATATGCATCATATAACCTGCTGTAAGTGGAAGGAAGTAATTAATTTTGTCTTTTTGTTCAGGTTTTTGTTTACATGCCAGAACTACTTGAGATACAGGTTTTAAAAGGGCAGAACATATTTGACATGTGACATGTAAACAAACACACTTTTGGAACTGAAGGGAACTGATGTCACTGTCAGCATGGATCAGTGACAGTTGGGGCTATCTGCACTTGTCTTGTTTTTGGCTGAACCGCAGAGGGCCAGCCCTACAGACACAAAAATCCGTCACTGAATGAGTGTGTGAGTGAGTGAGTGAGTGAGTGATGAAGTTCCACAATTGGTAGGTTGAGTGTTGGAGTTTCCCCATTGGCCATTGGTCTTTCAAAGTGAATAGGCGGGAATGTTAGTTACGTACCATAACACTATGAGTACAGGCACAGCCCTCTAAAGCTACCGCTAGTGGGTTTATCCCTTGCTTGCGCAGCACTAAGAGTTGGGGAGCGAGCCGGCTCGACAACTTGTCCTTCACCTCCCAAACGGCAGCATTATTGACGCATCCAGATCGAAAACACACATATCTGTTTGTGTTTTGTACGCTTTCATCCTGACGGCACTGTAAGGTGAGGGATTCTCCACAATATATATGTAAACATCGCCAAAGTGGAGCTGTGGCAGGAACTTCGCTGTTTTTAGTGATTAAAATACTGCGGCGGGTGTTGTATATGGATCGCAAGTGCCCAAAACTTGCAGTTTGCTCACATATCTTTGTCTTTCTTCTTTTGAGATGTGATCTAAATATTTGTGGCTTGAAACAGATGGGAAATTGACAGGGCTGTGCTGCAGTTCTATGGAGAGTCCAGTGTTGGCTGCTGGTGTTTTGCCCTCCAGGCCTCTGCGCCAGTCACGTGACTGAAAACTATGAATAGAGCACATTGACCATACATTGTCCAGCCATATACTAGGTTTTGACCTAGTCTTGTTGAATGATGATTGTGATGACGATGAGGCAGCGAAGAAGCTCCAGAAAAGAAGAGACATATGGGTCAACAGAGGTACCATGTCCCCATCTGAGAACTGCAGTGGAGTTATTCGAGGTTTAAGGATTTTTTTGGAATAAATAGACAGTAGTTTTGAAGTTCTGATGAAGTTTGGCCCAGAATAACAAAGAAGGAGATGAGCATGAGGAAGACAATTGGCTACATCCATCAGCTGAGTATTTGTCTCAGGTGAATAGCTTTTTTTAGATTCAGGATGCAATACTTCATCGCCATGTCAGCATAGCTACAGTTAGTTGATAGGAATTTGTCTCACTGCTATATATCAGCATGTCAGTCAAGCACACACACACACACGCACAAAGTTGCCACAGTAGCTCATTCAAAAGTGACAGTGCCTCAATTTTGCATGTCCCCTACAAACTCTACAAGGCCCGAGTCAACAGCATATCAAACTCACCAGTAAAGTGCTTGTAAGCAGTTTGTTGTGGCCTGATAGCATTGCATTTTCTATTGCCCAAATAATGAATTCGCTTTATAAAAGCTAAGCATATATCACTCTCATTATAACTGTGATAACTGACATTTCACTTAAATCAAATTGCTACACAGTTATACTATTGCAACAGAAATACTTATGCTTGTGATGTGCTGGCAGTTTACATTAAAATTATATATTTGTGCACCTTAAAAACAGTTTAAAATCAGGGCCCAAAGTATATTGCTGGTACTGGTGGTACTGGTAACCAAAGCAACAATGCTTACGTACATTTCATGATGTGTCATCAGTTTGCTGATTGGTGAAACTAAGGGTGCTTTCACACCGAAGTTGTTTGGTCCATTTTAATTGAACCCTGGAGCGCTTCGTCGGATATCCAGTTCGTTTGGGGTGGTGTGAAAGCTCATTTGAACTCTGGTGCTGACCAAACAACCGAACTCTGGTCCGCCTGAAAACGCGGGTTTCAGTTTGCTTCCAAGTGCACCAGAGTTCAGTTCACTATAGGTGAGAACGCGATCCGACCCAAATATAGGAAGTGAACCAAAAAAACTGTGCATTGCAGTGCATCAAATCTATAACTTATTATGACCATACTGCGCTCGTCGTCTGTGTAACAAGGACAACACATCATAGTCCCTTTCTCTCATCAGGGCCCGCCTTCTCCTTCGGTACTGTCTCACTCGTCTCATTCACAGGATGAAATGTTTAACAACTTGCTGTCCTGTCAGCTGCTCATGTTGTTTGCCACCTTGTAAAGCATTTGATTGATGGAAACACCAAAGCAAAACCATAAAAACCCAAACCACATAAATCTGGTGTTGCTGCATTATTTTTGAGATCAGGAAGTGTCGACGAGTTTCACTCTGATATTTGTCCAATAAGAGCGACCGTTTCGACCGCATGACATTTGTTTACAATGTTTTGTGCACTTGACAAAGTACAGTGCGAATGCTAACCCGACCAAATGAAAAATGTAACAATGCTGCAACTTCAACCCCGAATCGCACCGAGTCTACCGAACTACAGGTGTGAAAGCACCCTAACTGTAGGATACTCTTGGACAGAACACAAACACCATTTTAACGTGTGTAGTTTCACACACCAAACTCAAAGGTTAAAGACCAGAGATGCCATTTCTGTTCCTTTCTCACAGCCGTAAAGTAAATGGTGAGGCAATTTAGTTACTTAACCAGGTACTAAAACAAAGACTGGTGTTCGTTTTTAAGATGATCAAAGCTTTTCTGGAAGAGAAGGTAAACAACATGGGATGAGCAACTGCCTGCTAATGGACCTCTGGAGCCATTCGAAATAACGTAGATCCCAGCACTCAAACCCACATGAAATTCCACACAGAAGAACATGTCTCAAAATGGGATTAAAAAGAGAAAACTGACAGAACTGGACCGACAGAACTGGAAAATAGAACCACAATACTAAAATGTGTGTGTGAACACATTACTTCACACTACTTTGGAATGCACCCCTAGACTCAGACTCTTCCCCTCCTCTTTTCCAGGGGAGTGCCCTGCTCTCATCCTCTCCTGCCAAAAAGAGAGAACTTTCTCACAGAAGCATTTTTATGCTACTGTGTTATTATATTATTACCTCTTTTATTGTTTAAATGTGTACGTTGATATTCTTCACTATATAAGAAGTTTACTATCGTTTATAACAAAATGCCACAAGGTGAATTACCATCATTTATTAATATCTAGGTAATCCTTAGAAATAAACTTTTGATGTTTGGTCTCATTGTAATCACCTTTGCCTTGGGATATTATATCTGTATTCATTGTGGTCATTTATTAAATAGTTACATAATTATTTTAAAAAATAACATCTACAAGCATGTGGCCTCTGACCTCGCTGGATGCATGCGCACGCAGACGGAGCTTTTGACACTACCCTAAAAGTTGAGCATGTCCTGTGATTGGTCAAAGGGCTGCTCGGAGTCGTTTTACCAAAATATACTTTAAGAGGCTAGCACTAGCGAGTCAGCTCTGGACTGGATTTTACTGGTGCTGAAGATACCCATGCTGTCTCTTTGTGTTAAATAATCCAACTTCATCTGCTGAATCTTCACCCCGGCCCACAGCCCGCAAACACTGTCTGCACCTGATGTCACCATCTCCCAGGTCACAGACACACAAGTAGTACTTTCTTTATCTGCTAACTGGGTGAATTTCAGAAATCATAATTGCCCAACCAAATTTCTCCTCAACCAAACATGTTTCTAAATTTATCACCGCCTTTTACTAAGCTGCTTCCAGAGACAGTCACAAACTTTATCATCTGTTAAGTTCATTTATTTGTCTGCAGTATTTCCCCTGGCAAAACTCCGGTTTTGTTTTCATCTGTTCTTTCATTGTAGCATGAATGTATGTTATTGTTTTATTGTGTCATTGTGTCAGTTTTGTCTGTAGTTTAGTAAATAAATGTTTCATATAGCCTGAAGTCATTGTCCTTGTTGTCTGTATCTTGCGCTCGGTCACTTTACGCATAGATGATGCCCTTATAATATAATGGTGTGGTTATTACCTGCGTTCAAGTTGATTCTTTCCCAAAGTTAATTTGTGGTTTATAGACACTCTTTACTGATCACCAAGAGTAACGGTTCACAACAACAAACAATAAAGCTTCTATGTGTAAAGCTTAAAAATTTCTGACTCAAGCAACTCCTAATGGTAGGATCAGAAAAGATACCGTGTTAGACAGCAATGCATGCCGGTGAAACTCAACAGATTTTTTTCAAAGTGGGTACCATCCCTAAAAGGAACTGTTTATCCTCTGTGACTTGCTTTTCAAATCCCCTGGCCATCTCAAAGTGCTGTCCTGTGAGTTCTGAGGCATATGTTGTATTGATTCAAGCCCATGTACTACACTTTTGAAGATGGAGGTTTGGTGTTCTGTATGATTTCCAGAGGAAGATGAATGCTGAGGAACAGGATTCGTCTGTGCATGTGGACATTGGCACAAATAGCTCCTTATTCTCTGCAACAGGTGCCTGCAGAACAAAAAAAGAAGACTAGAATGGTAAAACATCAAATGAAACACACTACAGGCCAATAATAAATGTTAAATGAAAACTACAAATTGAGAAGCTGCTTTTGTAGCTGTTGCCTTTTTTGTCCCAGGTGGCACATCGGGGAGCAGGGTGACATCAATACACTTCAGTCTCAGATCCATTTGTTGTTACAGAAGGTGATAAAAATACAACAGAATGGTGTGTGAAAGTATTTCATTGAAAGTCTTAAAATAGATTTCTACAGCAGCTCCAGCTGATGCCAGCCAAGGCCGGTGAGAGGAAACTCACATTGCAGTGTGTGTTAAAGGCCAAAAACATACACTGGGGACGTTGAGAGGCACAATGGCCCTGTTCAGACCTGGCATTAACATGCGTCCTGGGTGATCCGATCACAAGTGGACAGCTCTAAGTACAGACGTGAATGCACCCAAGACTCGCTGTCTGATTTCCATTTGTTGCCATTTCCATTGCCAGTCAGTTGATTGGCGCTTCATAGACGTCTTTGCAAGCGTGCGGTACCAGCCTACTCCTCTCCTCTCTATTAAAGTGTGCTAATAAGACTTGCCATACAAACATCAGTTTGCTGCGGGCCTCCATGTTTTCCCGAGCAGATGTACTGGGACGCATTTAGATCAGAAGTTGGGAATACCCACTCGGAACTATTGACTTCCGACTTGCAATGGATTGCAGCATAATGCCAGGTCTGAACAGGGCCAAAATGTAAAATGCCTTGCCAAAGGGTGCGTGAACCTTGAAATATGGACCATTCTGGGGAGTGACCATCTCACCAGTGAAAACTTTTTTTCTGACATAAAATAAAGAATAAACTATTATGATGTAAAAAAGTACTGTTAGTGGAGCAGATAAGCTTATATATGGAAGGTATTGTGCATTTTATGACTAAAGCATGACATTTTCTCCAGTGTTTCTATAAACCGTGAAGTTTATTTTCAGACGTGGAGGCATTTCAGATGTGACCTTGGGACTACGCAGCAGGCGAACAAATTTCAGGCTGTCAAATTTTATTTTATTTTACTTTTTTGCAGGCATAAAGGCGGTGTACATCAATTATGTTTTCTTTTTACGCTCTTGTTACACATAGATTGCTCTGTTTTTAAACATGAACAAATCGGGAACACCCCCCCCCCCC
>NTHP01000159.1:1104874-1221243 GCA_003416845.1 Oplegnathus fasciatus
CACACACACACACAAAAAAACTTCACACAAGGTAGATTTAACATGTATTTGACTGAGCAATGTTGTTGTCATGACGGCATCTCTTAACCCACCGTATGATGACATTATCAGTTCAGTATAGTCATGTGTGTCCTTTCTTCTTTCCATCTTATCTTCCTAAACATGGCCACGGCCTGGACAACAATGTCAGTGTCTACAGTACGAATAGTCACCTTTTTGCAACCCTTCTGAACAGCATCTGACACATGCAAAAGCAAGCATGTGTCTGCTTCCTTGTGAGAACATGGAGTGAGGTTTGTCAAGTCAGACTGGGCAGGAGAGCAGAGCACCATCTTCCTGTGAGTTGCATAGACTTCTTTTCCATCATCTACTGGGACGCAAGTGACTTGCTGGGAGAGGAATCCAAACAATTCTGTTTTGTTCTCATCAACACGCAGGAAGTCTTTCCAGAGCTTTGGCAATGCAGTGGTTGGAATCACTCATCTCCTGATTCCCTTCCCTCTCTTCTGCCGGGTGGTGCCTTTCAGACTGTCTGGGATGTAGACATCCCAGATAATATCAAGACGGCTCGTTTTCTCAAGCTGGGATTTTGCATACGGTACAAAGATACTGTCTGCATAGTCCTGGAAGGTCTTTGCTGTACCAGGATTCAGCATCTGGACCACAGCTGCACCATCAAGGAACACAGCATCAACCACAGGAGCAGGTTGTGAGTCAGTGTCATCAGTCTTCATGCAGTGCAAGAGGTCAGCTTTTGTACCAAGTCGAATCTTACCTCCCTGAGACAAAGATGGTGGTGCCGCCTGGTTTTTGTGGCTGAAGAATTGATCCAGATTGCCATCACGTATTTGGCAAGACACATACAGCCGTGAGAAGAGATTGCAATCACACTTCAGTGCTTCAAGTTGTATCTTCTGCTTTGGCTGTGTTTTCACTGGCGGGTGGCTGAAGAGAGGCTTCTTGTTCTAGGGCAGGGTGCCTGTGACTGGCTTTGTTCGCTGCTCCAGCCGTTCTTCCACAAAGATTTTATACTGTTGTGCACCCAAGGACTCCACCTTCCTCACTGTATCTGCAACTGATGAATCCATGATATCTTTGGAGTCAAGCACCAGAAGATCCTGACTCTCTTCAAGAAACAGGTTCCCCATCTCTTCGATCACTGCTGTGAGGGACCTAACATGCTTCTTGCACTGCTGGCTGCTGCTCATGGTGACAGTTTTCTCTTTGTGGGAAGCTTACATTCTCGAAGTCTGTTGTCATTCTGGCAATATCTGGACCTGCTACCATCCAGCGTCGCAGTGCCCCAGGATTCTCCGTCAGGCCAACTGCTCCACCAGATCCTTTGATGAGTGCATTGTTCTGTTCATGGCAGTGGTCAATTGCCATGGCCGAGAACTTGTTGCTTGTTTTATGCACAACAAACACGGAACTCTTCCAGGATTGCTGGGTGTTTCTCTGAGAGGACCATCATGTCACGAACATGTACTGAAAGCCACCTGGAGTAGTGAGTGTGATCCAGAGCAAACATCCAGGTTAGGAGCTGTGTGAGGGTTTCCACATAGAGCTGAAAGTTGCCCTCCCGCAGTGATCTGATGTACATGAGCATAAGGACTTCGAGTGATAGGGTTTTTAGCCAGTAGTCGAAATGCACACGTTTGCTGACTCGCTGTAGGCACCATTCTTCAAATGTTGGAGGGACTGCTTCAGATGTGCAGTGCTCATTGTAGGCCTGGTGAAGTAGCTTATACAGGCTTGCAGCTGTAACTTGGTGGGCATGGCGGGTCTTGGTCATGTGGCTGGCATGGATGAAAGAATCTGCAGTGCCAGGGCTCGCAATCTCAGCCTGCACCAGAGAATTTGTCCATCCACTGTCTTCAAGCCAGTCCCCCAGGAGCTGCAAGCACACACAGATGGAATTTTGTCCATATTACAATCTTACTGACCTACACTGGCAAAAACTCCCTTCCCTGTACCTTCACTATTTACCTTTTATTTATGATACTTCTAAAATAGCAAACTTATATGTGTTTAAATTTTTATGACAATAATCACAGATTACCTTTATACTGAAATAATGGGTCCTACTTTCCCATTTCGATGTGGAGCCCACCAAACATGATCACAAAGTGGTTCTCTCCATGGCTGTCTGGCCACGTCCACTGGATCTCCTAGGCTAAAGCATATAGATGTTGGTCCGCAGCTATAACAGGCCCTGGGTTCAGGTGATGAACTGCTGCTCTGACGATGTCCATTGAATGTCTTATCATGGCAGCAGAGTGTGTGCTGTCCAGAAATAAAGGCAGCAGCACATTAATGGCTGCAGGGGGGATCACTGTCTGCTGGACCATACGACACACACATCCCCAGACTGAAGAGAGTGTCAATTAGCCCTCTCTTATGTGTGACAGCATGGACTTTCAGTGCCATGTACAGTGGAAGTGGGGTTTCACGGTCACGGCTGTGACGCACTGTACCTGATGACTTTGCTGCCCATGTATGTTTGACACTGTTGAAAACCAACAGATGCGAGACTGTTAGAGCGGGGGTTGTAGTAGCTGTTTCCACAAGCTGAGTCTGGTGCTTGATGTTTGCCCCATCCAAGATCATGTTCACCAAGGCCAAAAGTGATGGTGGTACAAACTCTTTCTGACAATTAGGATGGAATGAGCCATCAAAGTTGAACTTGGTGTCAAACATCTCTCTTCGTACCACTAGTGCTGCTCTCACCAAATGCATGGCATCATTGTCGTGGTCACAGGCCTTCTTGAGAGCATCTCCGATATCGTCCTGAAATGTCAGTAGTGTGTCTCTCCCCTGCAAATGTGCCCTTAAGTGCCTGTTCTTCAGTCTGGTTGAGTGGATCCGATGCCCCACAGTGGCACCTAGCTGTTCAAGTCGGACTTTGTACAGGTCACCCGGGTCTGCCAGTTTGAACACTGGGGCACAATCATCACCTCTTGTTTCCTCCATTAAGGCTACCAACTCATGCTGCTGAGCCTCTTCCTCATGCTCATCCTTTGATACAGCCTGTCTTGCTTTGTTATAGAGCATCCCGAGGCAGTTTTGGTGATATTTTGCCTCAAGGGCTATCATGTCCCCAGGTGCAAGTTTGGCGAGCAACTCTGTGTCTTCTATTTCCAAGGCAGCTTTTCTAACATTAAAATCTACCTGTTTTGTGGATGCCTCATGGAGCACTTCATAGCCAGCTGGCTGGTTGCAGAAGAAGCACACATGCTCTTTATTGTTGACATGGCTGTGAGCAGACTGTGTGTGAATCTTGGGTGCATCAGACTGCTTCACCTTTTCTAATGACTTCTGCCGTCGCTGCAGTATGGTTTGATTATATTTTAATCGACAGGTCTTATGCCACTGTGCCCTGTTGGTCATCAGTGTGGCTTCTATGCCATTCCCATCAACCAGCCTGTCCAGGTCCAGCTCAGCTGGTATTTGTCTAAGTTCCTGAAATTCAAGGAGATCCCTGGCCAATGACGCATAACCGCTACCTACTGGTGGCTTGCTTGACCTGGCAGGGCATTGCAAATCTTCCCGTTTCTACTTGGCAGTTAGCACAGAGTTCCCTGTTAGTGGGGCAATGCAGCTTGGAATGCTTAGATGTAGAAGGCTGGGCAAGATCAATCAGTATATGGTGTTTCGACATGGTGACAAAGAAAGAAGCAGACTCCACTGCCACTAGAGTTCTGAAGAGTGCATACAAGCTAGCTGAGGCATGCAGAGGGATTATCTTGTAATGCACAAGAACATACCACATTGTAAGTGTATATTTATATTTTATTATATTTCATTATAAGTGTATATTTTATAATTTTTTATGCAGAAATACTAAATTCAAACATATTTAGTGAGTGAAATTTCACCCTCTTTGGAGGATATGAGGGTTTCAGGTGAAAAATGAACAAAACTAGCATGCTAGCTTCCAATTAGCATGTTCGCTATAGTGCTAGCTTGCCACATAATTACTGTAATTCTGTCTTCGATATTCTTGCTAATGTAGCTGTCAGTCAGAATAGAAACACTTACTTGATTTCTCAGATGAGGTCCAACAAATTACACTCATGTAATTCCATATAACATACAGCAGAATTTGTCAAAGTTGTTAACTAGCATGCTAGCTTCCGATTAGCATGTTTGCTAACATGCTAGCTTGCCACACAATTACTGTAATTCTGTCTTCTAAATTCTTGCTAATGTACATGTCAGTCAGAATAGAATCACTTACTTGATTTCTCAAATGAGGTCCAACTGAATGAGAGTGATGCAATTCCATATAACATACAGCAAGCTGTCAACATTGTTAACAAGCTATAGCCTTTGCACCTGGAAATAAACACATTGGCCTGCTTGATAGGGTCAGGAACCCCCCAGACCAAATTGGTGCTCTAAGCAGAATTTTGTTATGGGGCCATGGCTGAGGCAGCTGGCAGCAAAGCATCTTTATTAGAACAAAAATGAAATTCTGGCAAAGATATACATGATTATAATGCAGAGTTGGGGTCAATGACCTCTCAAGGTCACCAGAGGTCAGATACAAATTGCCTCCACATCTGAAATAAAACCTTGGGGTATGTAGATTATACGCTGAAACTTTCATGCTTTAGGCATAAAATGCACAATTGGTTTGCCTATCTGCCCCACTATGTATTTGATATCTCTGTCTTTTAGTTTCACACAAATGCTGTCTACAGAGCATTGGCACAACAAGGCGGCAAACAGTAAACCCATATCTGTGGTGTGCCACTTTATTTTGCAACAATAAAAAAAGAAAACTTGCTTTTTTCCAGCAACAAAGTTGTGGTTGAACATTTGTCTATGAACCCTGGTGACTTAGGGGTTACATGCCTTGCCCGTGATTAGGCAAAAAACTATGGCCAGACATAAGTGCTCCAGTGAGGCTGCTCAGTGTCCATTAGATCATCAGACCGTGGTTGCACGGGGCAGCTTGCAGGTTTGAATGAGTTCAAATGTGTGATTGTGAGCATGGATAAATAAAGGTTAAACAGGTTTTTAGGACTAATTACTATTTAAACACACAATCTGTTTTCCATTGCACTGATTAGCTGTGTGTGCTAATATGAATTATTTTGGGGAAGTGGTAAATGACAATTTATTTTGTCAATATTATTTTCTAACTTGATAAACAGTGTATTTCTGTTTGTGGAGTATAAAAAGCAAACCCTGTTTGTGGCATTGCAGTGGAAAGCAGCCTACAGTTTCTAGTGAATACAATGAAAGGAGTAGTGGCTCATCAGAGAACAAGATGCTTCTGCTCCTGAGAAGATGAGACCAGAAAAGAACACAGTTGTGCATTGTGAACAGGCAAGTAATCAAAAAATTCATCAAGATGGCAAGATAACGTTAACAGTCTTTTAGTCATGCAGGTAGTTCCCTTTACTTTGCACCTTTCAACTTTTCTTTGACAAAGTAAAAAGGAAACAGCATGCTATGTGGTTATTGGCATGAAACACTAACTGCATATCTGGGTAGTGGTTGAAATCTACATACCATCTATTGTTTTGCAAGGCTTCCAGGAAAGCAGGTATTTTAGGGGGGTTGCCCCTATCGAATCATTGAAACAAAATAGTTGTAGATTAAAGTAACCTTTTCTCCATTTCTGATTGACCTTTTATAACTGGCCTTCTATAATGATGTGATGTGGTGAACACCAAATATTGTGCTTGAAGCGGTATATAAAGAATGCACCATTCAAGTCACATGTTGATTACCTAGGCATAGCGTTTCACTGAAATAAATCAAAAGCAGCGTGCACCTGCAGACTTTCAATGCAAACAGGTCCATTGAACGTATTGTCATACCAACTGTCTCCTACCAGGTGACAAGTAGAGGTATGCTGCGTAGGAGAAGAGAGAGTGAGTCATTGTCAAGGCCATTTGTTGTGGTAAATCACCAAAAACTGATGTTTGCTTTCACATTACATTTCATCGTGTGCTGCCATGTTCATTTATTATAATTAAGAGAGATGTCACAGTTGGTCTACTGTATGTAGTCTTAAAACATTGATCTTTTTCCAAGTGAATACATGTTTTATATTGCACCCACATTTGACTCTTGCAGCATTGCCTCTTGAGGAAATTTGAATACAGACCCTTCCTATGGCAACGTGTGTGCTTAAAGTATTTTATATCAGTGATGTCACATAATGGGCATGGTGAAAGTTGAGATTAAACATCCTAAGGTGGATGCACCAGAATGAGTTATATTAAATGTCTGTACTGTACTCTCTATAATGGATATATTTAAATATGTATATATATGGATTTAGACTCAGTGGTCTAATTTGCAGGCAAACCAAAATTCCTGCTGCACCTTGTACACACTGTGAGCCATACCCAGTGTAAAATGAGCACTGGTTCAAGTGTGAAGTACACTGTCTTTAAATTACACACAGGGATGAGACTACATCTAAGAGAACGGCAAAAGAAGCTAAAAATCACATATCGCTACAGAGCACAAAGCCGTAAGCTGCCCTAAAGTTCAGTGAACATACATCACATTGGAAAGCCATTAATAAACCTGTCAGTACATAGACCAACCTCAGCCTGACTTTCATTACCACTGTTACTTTGGGTTTCTGGCTGCACTGTGCCATCTGCACAAAATAAGCTCAGTATCACCCCTTCTGTTAAAAGCATGAACTTAGAGAGGAAACATCCCCAGTCTATATTTGCAATGTCCTCTATAAACTTCCTGCTGCAGCCTAGGGCGCAGAAGTGTGAAGCCGAGCTTAGCTGCACTGCAGTGATGTGTGATGAAGGTTTAGATGAGGCCCGACCCGTGTGTGGTACAGTAACGGATTGGTGGTTGTTTATATTTGTAAACTCAGAAACATGACATGGAGAGCAATGCTGCAAAGGGTCAGCACACATACTGTATATTGTTTGGTTGCAAGCTGAGTAAGATGGAGTCACATCCAACTGCACCTTTTTGTTTTGCCTCTGCCTTTTTGCAGAGAGGAAAGAGCCTGACATTAAATTCACTGACATGACATCCTGAGCTTCTAGAAATATCTACAGTACATCTACAGTATGTATATACAGTATATAGTATTTTGAAAACAATTGAATTCCACCACTGGATACCAAAGGTGTCTGCTGTTCTGACTCCTGACCCAGTCAATGACTCAACTGACATTTTTTCCTCTGTGGCGAAGCCGCTCTGTTCGCTTTTTTACAGCTCTCTGTCACTGCTCAGTTTATTTTAGAAGGTGGATCAGGACCCCATTACCCCACTCACTTTGTGCAACCCACCCCCTTTTTATTAGCAGCATAATGGCACAGATACATTATCAGAGCTAATCAGAGTCAAATGAAGAAAAGTAGTGGAGTGAGACTGCAGGAATTGCCTTTTTTCCAGTGCTGCCATACTGACAGACCCGTGTTAAACTTTTCCAACCTCTTTCTCTTTATTTTTTTCTACCTCTCTTATTTCATTTTCTCCCTCTAAGCCTCCCCTTGTTTTCTTTCTCTCCATTTTTAGTCCTGGTGTTTGTCCTTTCTTAGACTTTCTCCTTCCTCTCACATCTCTTTCTCTGCGTCTCTTCTCTCTCCCTCTCTCTCCTCCACATCTTTCTCTCTTCCTTTCCTCAGGGATTGCCTGTTTGATATTCTACTTGTGTGGCGGGGCAGCAGGATGGATTAGAGCATGGACAGGCCCCACAAACCACCCTGATCTACAGGACAGCTTTTCAATCACTTCTCCAATGCTGTTCCACGTATATAAATACAAGCACAGGGAGAGAGCCACAGAGCAAGAGGGGGAAAAAAGTGAAAATAATAGAGAGGGATAAAAACAAACAGGAAAGGACAAATGTAGAATTTTATGATGTAGCACTTTTGCTGTGCAAACAGGGTGAAATATGCCAGAACCTAAGAGTTACATTTCCCACTTCCATTGAGTTTGAGCATATCGAGTGTCTGCAGGTACTGTTTGGAACACAAGCCAGCTCAAAGAGAGAACAATGGCTCATTTGCACCTGTAATGGCTCGCAGCAGTTTGTGCTTCACAATGGATGGCCTGCATAGGTGTCCCTTTGGCTTTGTTTGAAGGGACAACTTTGTTTTTTTTCTCTCTCCCTGTGCGTTTATACTCTGTTCTACCTTTATCCTCAGGACCTTTCCCATTCCGACGGAAATTGCAGATCCCTCATGTGGGTAAAACAGAATTACTGTGCCTCCCCAGCCTTTTTTTATTGGATCAATTGGGTGATCTTCCAAGGCCGACATTAGGGGGCATTATAAAAAGGTTACAAATGAGAGTGTTTAGTCCATTGCACTCTCCTCAGGTACTAGGAGAGTATCGATCCATTGTGGCTCATCAAACTGTTTTGTTGCAAAAGGACACTTGAACAGTAATCACCTTCAAAAGGTAAGATAATAAGATGCTGTGTAATTGTAGTAGCTTAACAAAACCACTAATGACTAATGCTGTCAAATGCCAGGATAGTATTTTGTATGTGTCTGTGTGTGGTCAGTAGGAATGGCAAAGACCCACTTCAGTTAAAAAAAATTCTAACACAGCTGATAATATATTGGGATACGTGCAGGGTTTAAATACACTGTATTACAGTTTTATTTCTTGCATTTTGCTGCTGCATTTGTGTGTATAGAAAGTGAAACAATACTTGCTCTAACCTTGAACTGTTACATACTAAGATTTTGAGTGATTATCACTGAAGATTTGGTCATTTTTCATGTATTTTGGTTTTCAGGCAGTTTTATACTTTATACTTTGTTAAATTGACAATTGATAAGTCAGGCTTATGGCTGAGTTTGTGCTGAAAAAAAATTGCATATGGTATAAAGTAAGTTTAAATGTGCTAAACAAGGACAAAAATGAATGCATAGAAAGTCAACAAATATTAACCAAAATGAACCCAGACTCCAGATGAGTCCAATGGCTAAGCTGATGTCTTGAAGTTCCAACAAGAGTTTGAAAACTCATCCCCAAAAATCCTGTGGAAGTGACAAATATACTGTTTGTACATGTCGTATTTCAGAATAAGGATTTTTTTTTCAGATGAAGCCAGAAATTCTCTTTTAGCTTCCAAGCCTTTAGGGCATGGACTGTTGGTGATATCTGATGGACAGCTGAGACTTGAGGCTGTGTTTCAGTGACACAATCATAAAGACCAGCATAAAGCGCCAGTCACACATGCAAGGACAATGAGGGTGCACATGTTATTTAAGTTCATTTGCAGTAGGTACAATGTGCTGTGCGCCAAAATATCTGGAGCACTGGAGTGTACTATAAATTAAAAGGGTGCAATGATTCAATTCAGTGTATTCTTATGCAAGTTATGCAACATTACTCATCTCATATCTTTGACAGCTAAGCCTGTCACAATGGCACATGACAAAAATGGCTAACATAAGGGTCATTCCATACCAACTCACCTAGGACCTCCCAGTTCATGTTATAGATTTTCTTGAAAAAAATAATGTGAAAACTTCTATTAAATTTATGGGACCCTGCAAAATCCTATAGCTCTACTCCAGATAAATTTTTAGTTATGAGTTTCTGAAGTTTTATCATTTCATAATTTTTGCCATTCTTTATATGTGTATTCAATTGTTCATTTTTCACTGGATTGGGTTGAAATTTGTACTGAACATCCAAGAAACCCTAATGATCATTTGCAACATGTATTCATGTAAAAAGTTGTTGCTGAATAAAAATAAATACATTTTACATAATACATACCCGAAGGAAGAATCTTTGATTTTAAAATTAATATCTCAACTAGTGTTCACTTTCTTGCAACCAAATTTTGATTCTGTGTAGTATTAATACAGTTCTATCACATCACATCTAGAAGTTATTTGGTGCTGCATTAAAAAAATGAGTGCCACAGATCTTGCTAAATATAGCATCTTTTATGACTGTATATTTTCCGAAGAAGGATTATTTTAATTTCCTTGGAACTTTTTTATTGGAAAGTGTTAATATTAATTGCAGATATATATAAACAAATAAAAGGTGTGATGTAACTCCGCCATCATTAATAATTTTTAAAAAAAAGCAATTTTTTCATACTTTTCGCTGTAAAATTACATTCAGTGGTTTCATTTCACATGTAGATATTTGTATGTTGACTTCAAGGTTTTCTATCTCTGTGTGAGTCTGTTTTTCATTGGGTTCAGGAAATTTGCAAGTTACAGCTCTGTACAGTTCTGTAACTCTGTAACAGCTCTGTAACTTGCAAATTTCCTGAACCCAATGAAAACAGGCTCAATAGGTATCACACAGAGATAGAAAACCTTGAAGTCAACGAGTCACTGAGTCACTGAGTCACTGAGTGTAATATTACAGCCAGTTAAAAGTATGAAAAATTAGCTATTTTCAAAAAATTATTAAATCATGTCACATTACTTTATTTTTTTTGTATATCTGCAATGAATATTAACACTTTCCAATAAAAAGGAAAATAGAATAACCCTTCTTGGGAAAATATTAAGTCAAAGTGTCTTAAAAAGTGAGTTTTTCAGCGCTGAAGCTACATTTAGCAAGATCCATGGCACTCAGTTTTTTATGCAAGACCAAATAACTTCTAGATAGAACTATATTAATACTACACAGAATCAACAAAAAATCAGCAAAAAAGTGAACACTAGTGGAGACATTCATTTTTGAAAATTAAAGATTCTTTGTTCGGGTAAAATGTATTTATTTTTATTCAGCAACAGCTATTTACATGAATACATGTTGCACATTACCCTTCTTGGATGTTCAGTACAAATTTCAACCCAATCCAGTGAAAAATATGCAATTGAATACACATACAAAGAATGGCAAAAATGATGAAACTTCAAAAATCCATAACCAAAAAAGGATTTGGAGTAGAGCTGTATGATTTTGCAAGGTCACATGAATTTAATAGAAGTTTTCACATGAATTTTTTCAAGAAAATCCATGACATGAACTGGGAAAAGTACTGAATTCTGGGTGAGTTGGTATGGAATGACTCAAAATAAAGAGGGAAGTCTGGACCGGCTTTTCCACATGGAAAAATAATATGGTTGGTCAAGAATGGCAATGCATAAACAAGTGGCTTTACAGTACAAATCTGTAACCAGGGGCGTGTGATTCGCATGTCTTTGAGAGACATGGAAAACCCTGTCATGTCATGTTTTCCAAGAGAAATGTTTCGCAATTGACTGATCCATACAATGACTTTAGTATGCAGTTTCTGACTCTGTTGTAGTACAATGAAAGCAAAACAAAATACTAAACATGTTACATTTTGCTTGTTGCCTTTAGTTTGTTTTCCTGAAGTGACTAATAAGGTTGCATTTAATTAGATTTGGTTTTGTTTACGGGAAAAAATAATGCCACTGCTGCCAAAACTGAGTGAAGCCATGGTTTGTTTAACATTTAACTGTCTCTCTTAATATTTTCACATGGTTTATTACAAAAAAGTAACCTACAGTAAAAATGTACGGCTTTATTTTCCCCCCCCACTGGATTGCCTGCAGTACTGCACAACCTTTAACTGTGAACTAAAGAATGAACGTTATCTTTTATGTATTAATAGTGCTACTATTTTCTTAATACTCATTTGATTCATTGCATCTTTACGTGAAAAATTAACTATTGGTACGATGTCAGGGCTTAAGTCTGGGCTTTACCTTCACGCGGAGAAAAAAAAAACTGATCATAATATCAGACCACCATTATATTACCACACACTTGAGTGGATAAAATGACTGTCATTGCTGTGTAGTGATTTTCCATTGAAGTAAATAAATACATTCAAAATGCACACCTTACTGTTATATTGAAATTTTGCATTGCATGAGATTTTGAAGGTGAGCTGACTTATTAAACTATGCCATTATATCCCCCTGAATCCCCTTATGCATGCCTACACATGCTGACATTACTTAACAAGTATGAATTAGTTCTCTGCAGTAAGTATGTCTTTTGGTGATGCCTCGACACTGTTTATCACACAGCAGAAGAACTCCGGTACATGAGCCAGCCATCCATCCACCTCTGTTAGTGACAGCTCATATGCGACATTTAGTGCTCTTCCCCAGAGCACTGGAGGGCTAATGAAAGATGTGATGTCTCAGAGAGACTGGGTAACCTCTAATCCTGAATGTATGAAAGAACATTAATAATTTTATAATATTTTGCCCCTCCTACCTTTGAGAGACAGTTCTGGCCAGGCTTCTTCTCTCACTGTGGAGAGGCCCACATTGTGTAAGTGGACGTGAATTCAGTGGTACACACACAGTACATTAGCGCTGGTTCATTTTGGTTCATTTTGAAGTGTTTTGAAGTGTTTTCAAATGCAACACATTTCATTTAGAGATACTAAACTACCAAAACATTGTGTGTTTTGTTTGAAACTGTCAAACATTATAGGAGAAATGTAGGTGCTTTATACGTTGCACCTACATTTCCTCTGATCACAAACACATTTGTATGAAAGCCCCTTTATGTAAGGTTGGATTGCTGATCAGCAAAGTGATCAACTGACCCAGAATCCCAGTGTGTTAATTGGTTTGTGGTGATGTGTTTAATTACAGATTAGGTTGGTCATGTGCATCACTAAATTATAATATTAACTAAAATGACAAGGGCCTTTTAGCATTGTGCATTATTACCTGATCTGGAAGATTCAACATCTAGTTTTCTACCTATGATAGGGGCGTGTACAGGTTGTGTGTTTGTACATGAAAATGTCACATTCTGGTTTCAGAAATCTGGATGAGCCCCTATCCTGGTTTTGAGAAATGTGGATATGCTAGCTGGAGTGCTGTGATCAAAACCAGGATACTGTGGCATGTAAACACTAGGGGTATAACTGAATATGAATACATTGTACACAGATACTGTGCTCTGAACAGATACGAAAAAGATCCAATTTTTTGCAGCAATATTCGCCTCCCACCCCCCACCACGCTCCCCCTGCGTGTCTCTCCATTGACACAATTTACCACAAACTTAAAACTGCTTCTTATTAGAGTTATAGCTCTGTCAAATTTAACCACTCATACATCATCCACACCTTGTTACAATCAGTGGGATTCACTCTTTACAGTGGTGTCATGATCATGAATCTGTTAAGAAATCATAAGAAAAAATTGCTCCTTACAACTCCAGATTTTGTGTCATAATCATCAGATTCAGACTTTTTCTTCAGTATCCAGCTGATTGTTGTCTGTACATAATGCAAATGTGCCAAAATATAAACAAATAGGCGACAGACTAAAAACATGTAGGTGTAGCTTACTTAGTTTTAGGTTCAATACTCAAACCTCAATAACTTCAGTTATTAACACTCAAAGAGTCAGATGGACATTTTAAATTAAGTGAGACCATTGCTAATGTAGACTAAAACATGGAAATCCATTTTCATTATTGGTCCACAACATTTCAGCCTTCTAGATAAATTCTGCTCCGTAATTGGCCTGAGAAAGTTTGTGCCCCATAAAATCATACAAATTGACTTATTCTATGTAGAATGAAATACTCAGGGACCGATTTTTAACAGTAGCTTGTATTTTAAAAAATGTTTGAATAGAACCAGATCAAAAATTATATTTGTCAAACACAATAATGACTATCCTCCCTCACTAAAGGTATATACTGTATGTTAAAATTCTGAATGGGAACAGGATCTCTCTTTTTCTCTCACCATTTACACTCCCATCTTCAGCCATTACTGTCATCAGACTGGAGCTCTCTGACTTTGATAGTGCATGAACATGTCCTGTGCTGAAGTGTTAAGGGCAGGAGGGAGTCAGTGACTGATGTGGAGAGCAGCAACACTCCCCCCAGTGTCAGGCAGTGATTGATGTTCAAAGAATGGTCCAAAAACCCATGACCAACTCGCCTCACAGCCAGAGGCACCTTACTCTTTCCCCCATATGAAAGTGATATTTTCAGAAATATGAAATAATTATTATACGCAGGTATGTTCGAATGCCTCTGATGTGAAATGAAAGTCCCATTAAATTTTAATAAAATTAATAAAACACATCATTGAGAGATATTACAGTCCACCTTGTCATTGTAATTTTGACATTTGAAGAAAATTTGCATTTAGTTATTACAGTTTTGGGTATGTCTCTGAATTGCTCATGAGGATGTCCTCAGCTGTTTGACTTGTTCAGTACACTGGATAAATATAGAGATATACACTAGCAAGGTGCAATGGATGCTCACATGGCTGCAAGTAACCATTAGAAGCATCTTTTATAATATATAAACACATTAAGATAGTATGCTTCACTTTATATTTGTATCAGAATTGGCTAATTTGTGTTGTTTTTGTCTCGTGTACATCAGGCCATTTGTTCTCCCAGTTCCTCTTTATATTTGACCTTCATGTGAAACAAAGGTCCATTTGTCTTCCCCGGAACAATGAGTGGTTGGGGTTACAAAAAATATGTTATGGATAAATGAAATGCCTCTGTCAACAATGCTATTTTTACATGGGTGGTCGTTTCGATTAAAATGTCATTGCCTCTGTTCATTTTCTTTGATGTTTCTGTTGAACTTTACACACTTGACTTGTTCTGTCCATAAAATATGAATTATCCTTACTGGCTTCACAAGACCTCCTTGTGTATCTACATGCACACATGTGATTGCACATGCAAGCCCACAGCACCTCTGTGATGTGTATAGGGGCATGCAAAGGGACATTTTATGATGGCATTCAGAAAAACTAGTTAATATGTAGTGTATGTCTACAGGAGAATTTGTATAAAGGCAATATATTACAAATATGGAGCATAATGGAATTGACAAGCCTCAGGGTCATAAAAAGTTTACCTAAAAGTATACTTGGCTGAACACCAAAATGGGCTTTTTCTATGACAATTGTGTTGTCTGATTTATTTGAAAACAACCATACTTTCTGAGCTTATCAGACATTCAAAAGTTTTATCCAATTCACCAGCTCCAAATGATTACTTGCAATTGTTGTGCTCATTGTTGAACACAATCCACAAAGTGCCTTAATTTACTCCGGGCACACAACTGTGAAAAAATAGAAATTAAAATTAGCGCTGCACCCAATGATGGAATAAATGGAAAAGCACTAAAGACAGGATGATGAGAATGCTGTTGCATCCCTTGAGAGGATGGCTGGAACAAATGGCTATGGCAGATATGGGCTGAGAAGTCTTCTTAAGATTGACACAGGTAAGTGGTACTGCGCAAGCCGGGGTGCCGTGTCAATTAAGGTGCATAGAAGACCGCTGTCTGTCTGTGAGAAGCTCATTAACACCAAGGTCAGTTTCATCAGGCCCCCAAGCTGTCGTTATTCTCATATTACCAGCAGGGCCGGAAATAAAAAGGAATACTGAGCATGCATTTGCAAACCTCAGGATCACGTGCAGATTCTGAGTTACAGATGCAAATGCAGACAGTGCATATAGAGATACAAATATATTGTCACACAGCCACCACCACTTCCATAGACACACATGCACAAACACACACAAACCTATTTACCCACACGCATGCAAAATAATAGCTGTTTAAATAGCTGTTTTCCAGGAGGGATTTTGAAAATGCAGAGCAGGTAGCAGGTGCTTGTTAAAATGAATATTGCAGTTGTGTTTATGCAAAACAATTTTATCAATGATTGCACATGGTTCCATGAGACTTAAATGTCTGAATAACTACCTGTACCCTGTCTACTCATGCAAACCTACCCTAGTTATATAACTAGCAAGCCACTGTAGAAGTAAAAGACTCAAAGATTTGTTCTCATCATCATGTGCACCCAATTTTCTCGCCTAATGTCCACACTGCATTTTTCTACGTTGTGGGCCTTTTCTATTTATATTCTATTATGTTTTAATTAAGTGCCATGATGTGCGCATACATTACTGAACTCACAGTATTGTGTAAAAAGGCCATAATGGAAACTTTAATCTATTGAGACATACACAGTTAACTGTCTAAGATGTCAAGCACGATCTCAGGTGCAGTTTAACCCCCTGCCTTTAACCTCCACATCAAGCACGTGGGGGACAAACAGTTAATTGCCTGAGTGAGCCTGAATGGTTGGTGCACAAGCGGGTAGAGTGCCTTTATCACTGATTGTTGTTCGTTTCAGCAGCCAGTCTTTCCCTATATCTTCTGACACTGGGCCCTTTCCTGTCTCTCCCATGTTATTGGAAAGCGCTGATGGGAAATATATAACAGCTCGACACGGTAACTGCCAGCTCTGTGCCCTAAGCCTAGCTCTCAACTCAACTGTCAAGATCTAAAAGACAAAAAGCCTCTTGTTGCTGTGCCTAGGTGCATGGCTACAGCTCAATTTGTTTGCAGCAGACAGACTTTCAAACAGTGAGAGTCACCTGCCTGCATCCCTTTGCTCTGTTTGCTCTTTCTCTGAATTGTCACTCAACCCCTTTCCCTGCCCTCCTGCTAGTTTTGCCTTTGTCTCTCTATGGATATTCCTGAATGGTTTGTGCCTACAGGCAGCCGTTCCACTTGTTTATCCCTTTCTCTTTCAATGAGAGAATGTGGAGGACAGATTCAAACTCTAGTTGACAATACAGCCAAATCCACTCTCTTCTCAATTCCATCAGGTACACAAGTCTGTGCTTCTCTCTTATTTTAAACCAAAAGTATACAGACTTTGAACGGCAGGGTTAACACACAATGATTCACAATGAACACTAAAGCGCTGAAGGCAGAGACACACGTGTCAAGACATTGAGTTTGAACAGAAATAACAAATAACAGAATAAGTGATATATGTAAAGAAAAATGAATAAAAAAATAAATGGTCAAGAAAACAAGATCTTAAAACAGTAAGGTGAAGGAATAAAATAAACTTTATAGTAGAGCTTTAAAAACAGCCCAATGTTTAATTAAAAGCACTGATTCACTGATTAAAAGCGCTTGAAGCTTTGATTAAACAAGTGTTTTAGATCTTCTGGAATTTGTTCCAGATAGTGGCTAAAAGCAGAAAAGCAGCTCAACCATTTTTGGAGTTTATTCTGGGAACAATAAGAGGACCGGTACCGGCTGACCTGCATGGTCTGTTGGGTTGATGTTGTAGAGGAAGATCAGAAATGTTTTGGTCTTGCAGTGGCAGTACTTTAAAATCACTTATTCGACAGATTGGAAAACCCTTGCAGAGATTTAAAAAGGTAGCCATAAAGCTGATAGCAAAAGTTTGGCCTGATGTTGGTACCAGAGGAAAGGTCATGTCATCACCGACAAAATCAATACGTTTCTCCCACTTGGGAAGAAAACACAGCACAAATGTGGCAGTTTAGAAACTTCTTTGAGATACTTTCATCAGAGACAAACAAATGGAGGGGAATTAATAACCTATATATCTGAAGATAATGCAACATCTTCACTGTGAAGTTCCCAGCTCACATTAAAAGGATTCATTTGCCCCAAATTCCAGAACAAGACAAACCACATAGGATATTTTCTCACTTATATCTGGTGGTATAGTCATGCAGATGGTTTCATCTGCCCAGATTTTGAACAATCCATCTCTAAGATTTCCGTTGCCACCCTAATACAATGGGGGTGAATTTAATTTTTGTTTGTGGTACAATTTTGAAACATCATATTTATTCATTTTTACATTATTTCTTTGCAGAAATAATGTCCCAGTTACTCTGGGCAGTCCACAAACAATGAGAACAATTTTCTTTGGAACTACCTGTAACCAAAGAAATTGTCCCAGTTAAATCTTTTGAGAGTTAGATCTGTGGCATTATTGCAGAGATGTTTCTTTTTAATTTCTACGTGCCATTTTTTGTCCTTTGGGCACCACAAACACAATTACTTTCACCTCCGTTGCATTGGGGTGGCAGCATACATCTCAGGGTTGATACCTCAAAAGCTGGACGAATACAACCAACAATTTTAGCTTGGCTATATATCACAAGAGGTAAGTGAGAAAGTGGAGATGAACTCCATTTAAAATCAATTGAATGGCCTTCATACCATCTTTGCCATTTGTAGACGTTATAGAAAGCAAGAACTTTGTCACTGAACATATTTCAGGATTTTGCAGAATCATCCAATATTGTTGTTTTTGTCCATCAGTAGAGTTGGATGGTCTTTCATGCGGCTCTGTAGAGTGGAAATGACGATTCCTGTGATGTGTTGGTGCCTCATGATTGAACCATGCGTTCATATTATGTCTTGGATTTTGTTATCTGCTTACACCTGTACTTTTAAGTATTTAAAAAAATCCCCCAGATATATTTGGGATATTAATTCAATTTTAATCATTTCAAGAGGCCTGCAAAAGCAAATGAACATAGGGCGTGACATTTGTTTAGGTAGCATTAGCATGACACAGAGCCAAGTTGGTGTCTCACCCTTTTTGTCTTGGCATTTTGGACACCCTGGTTTGTGAACATGTTTTTTCACATGAAGACAGGAAAAATACCATCACATACATACATGCTTCAAGTAATTTCTTTCCATATAATATTATGTCAGAATAAAACATACTGAGTAGATGTTTCTCATTGTCACATGCATGTCTTTAACAGAGGTGGAATATTGTTGACAGCTGGGGGACTGTACAAAATGCTAAAACACCTCTTAACTTTTAATAGCAATGTCCCAATGATAAAGCATGCTCTTTCTTTTTCTCCATGTACCTTTTAAAATATTGAAATATCTTAAAAATGTGCACTAACTATGAGCAAGGTTAAATGCGCAAGAAGCAGAGGAAGCAATTCTAGCAAAACTATTGTGTATTTTTTTCCGCAAATTGCTTCAAACTGAATGAAATAAGTGGGTCACAGCTGAAGTGCTGCCATCTCAGCAGCTAGTTACTGAGAAAACACAAAGTAACTTGTGCTTATCCTAATTATGATCATTAGAAATCTATGAGAACAAAAATGTAGTGAGGCATTACTGCATCTCCCATTGTACAGTTAAATGACCCCCTCTAATTTTCAATGTACATAATATTGAGGCTCAAAACTGGATGAAGTGTTAGGTGGACAGCATCATTCATTCTCACTTCAATTCATTTCTAATGATTTCATTATTCTTTTGATGCCCCCCTTCTCCAATCTTACCCCAAAGGCTCAGGACTGAACACCATTCTGCCTTTAAATAGAACACTGATTGTTTTTCATGTTTATTCACAACCTACGGGTCAGCAGCCTCCCATAATCTGCTGTTTCTTCCAAGGACAATTTGGGGGATATCATGAATAAAAATGATCTTAATAATATCGCAGTGAAAGGACCCATGGCAACTATGAATACCATTAGAGCTTGATCAGAGGCTGTTAGTGCCACATTTATATGGCCAGAGCAACAGTATAGGGTGTGCATGAGTGACTCCAGAGGCTGGCTGTTTACACTCTTTTGTCATTGGTTCTTTCATATATTTTCTCATCTTCACCGTACTGTATTTCAATGGGGTTTTATAGAATAATGGTGTTTTGATCCCTAGAGGCATTGTTATGTGTATTTGTATTAGATGAAGTATCCATCTTACTTCTCCAGTTTACCTCAGATTGATAATATAGAAACAGAAATATAAGAGAAAGTCATTGTGTCTTTGGAAGTATCTTTACTGTGAAGCAAGCTGCATGGAGCAGTCGCGGCAATTTGCCTCCCTCCAATACCCTTGACCTAGATGGCGAAACTTCCAGGGGAGTAGAGAATTAAAAGTGAGAGAAAAATACAATTATGTGCGGGAAAAAACACGTTAGGTGATCAAATATAGTATTTTCCTTGAACTGTGGGGTAAGGGGATGACTGTTCTCATAATATTAAAATAAAGAACAGTAAGGGCTATATTCTAAGGGATGTGTTCTACCTGTGGAATCTCCTAGGGAAGGAACGGTTACCACAAAGGTTATCAGGGCCATACAAATTACACATAGTGTGTCACAGTGTCTTGATTCTGACATTCTGGCTGGATGGAGTTAAGCTGGAGAGCTATTATTATGCATGGTTTGGAGTTTTAACAGTGACCACGGCTCATTTCTGTTAATATGGTATGAAATTAATCCTGAGGTCAAGGCCAACCTGTTCCGACATCCTTGTCATGTTTAAAATTTTTTTATTTTAAGTATTCCTGCTTATACTCCTCTGTTTCATATGATTTACGTCCTCTTCTCTTGACTTTGAGGCCTCTATTTTCATGAATCAAGGTGCAATGCGCAAAGCACAGCCAACTGTGCCTTGGCAATGGGGTGGGATGAGAAAGAATCCATTATCATACATTATGTGAGGGTGGTTAGGGGTTGTAACAATCATGGCCAATCACGTTGGTTCCTTTTACCCCCTTAAAAGCAGCATCGTGCCACCATAATGTACTGACAGCTTGGTAATGGAGTGGAGAGTCAAGGAAGGTTTCCTAAGAGAAAACTCACAAAATCACAATTTACAAATGTATACCTGTGGAAAAATGAATATGTGGTAGCACAAATACACCAGGGAATGCAGATTATGTCTCTTATAAAGGTGAATAAATGTTTCTAGACAAAGCCTTGTCAAAATGTTTCCAATGCATATCAATGTACTCATCATGATTTCATTTTTTAATCACAGTGATTCACAAAGGTTGTCTTTACATTGTTTTACTGAAGTGATTATGAGAGGATAAGTTCACCAACACACAATAAAGCACAGTTTCTCATTCATTAATACCTGGCAGTTTCAGTTTTATGTGCCCAGGTTTTGAGATACCTAACTCTGAGACTCCTTCTACCCCAGTACAATGGGGGTGAAATTATTTTTGCTTGTGCTGCCCAAAGCACTGAAAAATCATATTAGTTAACCCTAATGTTCTGTTTGAGGTCCTTGAGATCTTTCGCAGCTCAAAGGATGAAACATCAGCTTGAAACATCATGACTTATCCTAAATTATTAAGAATTGCTCTATATCTGTTTTCGGTGCTGAAAGTACTTTTTATGCAGTATTGCTCCCAAAAAATGCCAAATAAGTTTATTTGGATTTCTGGTATTGGAGTTTCTTACTAGTTTGTTCATACAAAGGAGTACCATCTGGGGTGTAAACATGCTGTAAGTAACATAGGATAACATACAGTGCTGCACATTTCTTTGTAAATTATTTTTTGGTAAACAAAGGGAATATATTTGTTCATGTAGAGCCCATATAACATATAAAACATGAAATATGCCCTTATGTGTTACTAATGCCTAATGATCATGTTTTGTCACCTTCATCAAACGCAGTCCAGTTTGTAGCAAAGGGAAGTGTTACCACTTCAATACACATTGGGTTTTAATAGGGTCAGAAGAAAAGAAAAATATTTCAAAGAATAAAATTGACTGATTTTGCTGTTGATATTATTATTATTATTACACATACAGTGGTGGGGTCCCAAATCAATGAGGAAGAGGTAGAAAATAGTCCCAATGACAACTGTTTACAGCAAGGTCTATGGATTATCCTGAGTAACTGTGACAGCATTTGTCATGAACCGGTTTAGATGACACCTCTGAACTTTGATGAATCATAGTACCAGGTGCTAAATAATCATTATAGTTTGATTATAATTTCATCTTTATGATGATTTGTTCTTCCTCACTGTGGCCTACCAAAGACAACAGTTTCTTGTAAAGCTGGCTGATGAAAAGGTCTCTCACATGAGTGTACATTTTGACAGCTATTACGGAAACACAGTGTAATTAAGGGCTATCTACACTGTCACGAAGCCCAGAGGCGCCCGGCTTAACCCTAAAGAGAGACAAACATAAAACCCAGTTCATGGCAAGTTTGCAGATTGGTCTGTCCGGTTAAACTGTCTGCATTAATTATTTAGTAATTAGCTACATGTAATTGCTTTCTGACACCTAGGATTACGCTGTCTTTGTAATGCATTAGCTGTCTCAATTATAGCAGGGTGTTGGATAAGCCTGCACTTGATGTAGCTTATCTTTTCATTTTCTTTCTCTTTACCCCCCACTCCCTATTTTCCTTACTTCAATGTGCTCTCCATCGTTCTCTACAAGGGGGGGGGGACAGGCTGAGCTATTGCAGTGACCCAGCATGTGATGTTAGATCAAGACAAATGATACCCCACGTGCCTCTGATCTGTAAGCCAGGGCCTTTATAAGGTCCAATGCCACTCATTACGTTCACAGTAAACAAGTGCACTTCAGGATGTGTTTTCACACATGCAGCATGGACGCTTTTGCAAATCTGCTCATCCTTTCGCTCTAGCTGCACTGTATTTGCACACTGAGACCTTGAAGCCTGGGCTTGGCTCTTATATCTTTAGACCTAGGGATATTCACCCAGACTTCTGGCCAAACAGAGACAGCTGATTATCAGAGGAGCCTTGGGATGGATTGGGGAACTGCAGAACCAGGAGGCCCATAGAGGCGATAAGCCAGGGTTTTATGGGTTAGCTGAGCAGTTCAACACACCCCAGAGGCATGGGTGAACATACAGTATGTGTGTTTATGTGTGTGCACATACAAGCTTGTGCCTGTTTGAAAGTGTATGTATGTCTACGTGATGTTTGAGTGTGTACAGTGTGTGAATTACTTTTAAGGCTTTGTCACGTATATGTGTGGTATGTCCTGAAGGATATGAATTTTCTTTTGTAAGCTGCGAGCTGTGCTGGAAGGGGAAAAGGGGGAAAAAGAAGTGACCTGCCTCAGAAAGCTTCTTTTTAGGCACAAGGGTAACTTGGGCACCCCGTCCTATATCAGCCTTGGAGTAATGGGAGCGAATACCCCAGTTTGGACTGCCACCTGCTCAACCTTCGCTCTGTACAAACATATTCTTTCTTATGCCTGCACACGTGAAAAAAAATATTTAAGAATATATTTGACACAGTAAAAAGAGATTTTCTCACTGGATGAGACTGAAGCCCAAAATGTTTTGGGATAATTAAAGAGGAACAGGCTTAAAGTAAAAGAGCAATAGGAGAGATGGGGCAGCTGGCTTGCTCCCTACCTGTTGAAATGCACCTTTTTCACCCTGCCAGTCTTCAGGGGCATTTGGTTTAGGCTGGAGATGCAGTCTCAATCAATTTGTGGTTTGCATGTTGCTTTAAGGGCTTAATGATGTGAGGGATGTGAGCAAAGCATGGCCAGTGGGCATCTCAGTCTGTGCTCGTGAGATACTACAGTAAAAGAGGTGTTCTAACATCATTTTGACACTCAACCTGATCAGAAAAATAATTGAGTTTGACTGAGTTGACTTAGTATGTAATGACATCAAAGACATCAGCTTACCCCCATATTTGTGCGTCTCCCCCGAGAGGTGAGTTGGCACCAGGATTTGGAACATTTCACCATCAAATTGCTGCTCTTGAGTAAGAAATGGAACACAGCAGGGTGACAAGTAGGCTGAATGTACCAGCCAAACTAAAGGCCTCATATTACTCAGACAGCTTGATAGGAGATTAATTTAGGAAACTAAACCTGCATACATTCTGTCTGTAACCTTAAGATATAAAAACGACCGCCCACACCAAGAGAAAGCAGACCGTTAGATATATTTTGCTTAGCAACTACTGATAATAGAAAAACTGATTTTAACCAAAAGAGTGTGTGTGCACATGCGTGCATGTGTCAGTGTGCACATGTTTATATGTGAACCTGCCATAAGAGGACCTGATCCTTATGCTTATCTGGCACATAGTAAGATTTGCTGCTGTATTCTACTGTATCAGTATTTTTAAATCCATTCCAAAATCTCCCTCAGGTGTCAGGAACTGATCATTTTTCCTTAGACATAAATGCACAGATGCATCAGCCATAATTTTGAAGCATTTGCTTTAAAATAATTATATTTGAATTATATTTTTCAAAAACGTATGAGTGCATTTACAGACAGTACGGAAATATGTAATGAGACTGGGCCTCCAGGCTCAGAGCTCGGGGTCATGTAGAAAGCATCACTGCTGGAGCTAGTAGGGAATTAAATTCCTGTATCCCAATTCCATACAACATATTGGCTGTTTATGTACTACATACTTTTATAGTATGCAATATTTGCAGTTAAAATAGTATACAAGAAATCAACATACTTTGCTGTTTTATTGTCACAAGAAGTGATACAGCTAGTGAGTTGTCAGACACCAGTGAAACTGCAACCTTAGAAACCAACTGCAAACTTCACCATGAGAAAGCACAATGTTTTCCACATAATTTCATACTTTGTTTTTGAAGATCTTCCTGTCTCACCAACATTCACAATATATACAGTATATATATATATATATTTGAGTAGCACCTCTATTCCTTTGTGCATTGCACTGTGGGGCAATAGTGTGCATGAACAGCAAACTCAAAAATCAGGCATGTTTTCATACTGACAGTTTGAGTACACTTCATTTTATCACTTTTACAGACTAAAAACATGCTGAGAATTAGCATGTAGTATGGACTGAGACATAGCTATCATCTCATATGAGGACACTTCAGCTGCCTGGAGCCCAGGTCCTCCACTGGAAGGACATTCTACATACTAGGTTACTAGGTTTTTAACCGTGTGTTACTGTTTCATGTATTTCACTAAATTTGATAGAGTTAACCTTAAATTTACCCAAAATTAAGTTCCTCAGATGATGGGCTCTTCACACACAGCACTATACTCTGAATGCATGGCCTGTAGTTTCCCATTTCGAGAATTAAGTGAAACACAAAAACATTTTAGGCGCTTTTGTAAAGTATTGATCCATATCTTTGGTATAACAACCATAAATCATGAGCTACAATTTTTAGAGGAAATTTTTAAAGAAAAATGTGAGACTAGTGCTGCAAAGGAAAAGACCGAGCCAGATCCAAGATTTCCATTAAATTTCCAATATGGGCTGATGCTAATACCCTTCTCCAAAAATATTAAAATGCTGCAATCAAAGAAATCACGCTTCATTATGCATCTTATCAGTATGCAACTCTACACCTAACTTGCTCACAAGATACTGTACATTGTATTTAAAAATCTGGCTCACAGTCTTGCTTTTTTCTGTAGCCATAGGAGCTTGAGCTTCAATGTAAGAATTCTGACATTGAAATAATTCAATGCAGGCACAAACACAAGCAGACAGAACACATCTAACGGGCGCAGCTAAGTGTTCTAATGTCCACTGTGACATTTTCAAAGCCCTTGAAACATTTGCCCTATTTCTTTGTTTATAAAGTAGGTAATGAGAATTTCAGATTAATGCTTGTTGGGGTTAGTGTTAGGGTTAGTTTAACCAACAAACCAATTAGCACGTAAAATGAGGAGTTAGGTCACTTTTGAGGACACTCTATTGACTTGAATTCATTGCCTGGAGGCATGCCCTAACCTTAATCTCACCCCAATCTAGGGAGGTCCCACTTATGCGTATTCATGCATAGGATATACTGTATATATGTAATTAAAATATAATCAATCTTAATGTTGTGTTAATGTTCTGTTATTGTGTACTGTCCAAATATTTGGACAAATTGGCCCTCATTTATGAAACGAACGTACGACAGAAAACTGGGCGTACGGTCATTTCCACGCAAAGCTCGGCATTTATCAATATGGACGTGAGCAGAGGCAACGATCAAATCTCACATCAAGTCTCAACTCGTGTACGCACGTTTTCGAGTGAGTGTGGACTTGCGGTGCAGCGTAGTAAATCTGTCGGGGGATTAAGACCATTCTGACTGGCATCTAAGCATATACAGACATGTATTCATCATTTAAAAATATGTAGCCAGTGGCAAAATAACAACTATGTGTCATATATCCCTAACATAAATAGGTATTTTCAAATAGTTTNNNCAATTTACGGGGTTAACAGTTTTTGATATAAGATTAATTTATAGCCTATACATATCACGGATGTATAAAATAAATATTCAAACATCAGCTGGAGTTTGATTGACCGCAGCAACGCCGTTGACTGCAGCAGTGATTTCATTCCATACAGCATTCTTCCGACTTCGTTTGATGCCACTTTTCAGGCTGCCAAGTAAAACTAGTTGTTTAATTGAACTTGTGACGTTAGCGTTTCTATCTCCAGGTTGGAGAAGTTCCTCTTTTTGGCTGGATTACGTTTCTCTCTGTCGTAAACTCTAGGGGCGAGGCATCTAAACAGAGAGTATATAGGGGCGTGATATTTAACTGATGATTGTTTTCAGCCGCCACATTTATCAACATCTGATCCCTCTTACGCTGGGATTGGCGAGATATGAACGTTTCATGAATCACACGTGAACTCCGTCGTAAGATGATTTCTGCACTCGGATCTGCGCTGGTTTCTACGCTAGATTGATAAATGAGGGCCATTATATTTTGATGCATTGGCAACATAGATTTTTTTTAATTCCTCTCCTGCCTCTCTCAGAGCTCTGGTGTTTTCACTAGATTTTAATTTTACTTGAAGCAGACAATTAGCTGACATAAGGGTGTTAAGGCAAGCAAGTTGTTCAGAGCAATTGCTACATGACCTGCATAGTATTATGATCTTTGTGACTATCTATAAGACATGCAGTGATATTGCTTTATGGACTTTTTCAGTAACTCTTAATAATGCATTATGCATTGTACACAATACATTATGCATGTGTTAATGCATTATATAGGTATATATAATGCATTATAGATATTCATTCATGAAAAATTTTGCATTATTGACCCATATACTCCTACAGGACACTTAGCTGTCGGCCGTCAGGAGCTGTTGGGCCGTTCTGATTTGTGGCCTCCCCCAAACAAAAGACTAAAGGCTTTCAATTCATGTTCACAGTATATAACTCCATTATTTCAACAGATTCATGGTAGGATAGTTTGTGTGGTTTGTTTTTCCATGCTGTTTTTTTCCCCTTTTTTTTAAAAGTTATGGTAGCAGCGCAGCTCTGGGGGTACCATTGTCAGTTTGACGATCAGTCGATTCACCACTTTGGTCCAGACCGAAATATCTCAGCAACTCATGGGTGGATTGCCATGAAATCTTGTACAGGCATTTTTTCCTCTAGTGCCACCAGCAGGTCAAAATTGTCACTTATTCAGTTAAATATCTTAACATATAATTATTTCCAAAGACTGCTTACTGACGTAGTAACAATGTGGAAGTAGTAAATTATGCATGTGTCTTGGAGACATTTATCGTAGTACCAGTCAGTCTTTGTCAGACTTAGTCCTTTGTGATCAGCTTGGTGCATCAGGACCCTAAGAAAAATACAGGATATCTCCATCCTGGGTCAAATTAAGATAATTCTAAAGATTAATTTATTACAACACTTCTAAAGACATTTTGCTGTGTAGATCTGCAGCTAGTGTAAAGTAGGATTAACTGATGACCTTAGACCACAAAGATTCATGCTGCTCTGCTTTCACACTACTGACACACAGATGTCAAAGGAGCCAGCATGCAGAGTAACAGTGTGTTTGTGAGACGCCCTGGCAAGGTCAGGTTGTAGACATCCTCAACCAAGCTACACAGAGTCTGAAAGGGGTTATCTTTGAGGAGGATTCTGATAATTAGTTTGTCATAGAACGGTAAATTATACAATACAAAATCTCATTGACAAATTATTTTTTATTTCACTGGGTTTATGCTCTAGAGTCAAGAACCGCACACAAGGTTAACTGTAAAAATCACGTTATTTCCTCATTTTCTTCGAATTACTTGCACATTATAAATAATATGATGTAGCGGAAAATCTTATCATGAAGGCAAAACTAATTAACGTTTCCCATCTGAACCTTCTCTTGTGACATTTTCCATAAATATCAGTCACCATGCAGGTTCCAAGAATAAAACTACAACAAACTGCAAAAGATAATCCAGTGTTGTGTCTCACTTTGTTACAACAGCAAATGAGCTCCCTTTTTTCCCAATTAAAACCTAACCCCACTTATAACTAACAAAACATTTACACAGACCTCCTTGGTCACTACGTTTCCCTCTTTGTTTCCCTCTTGTTAATGTTCACCTTGTTACTTGCTCCGTTGTTGGTTCCTGGACTGAAAGCTACATGTTGTCATTACTGCGGTTATACTATTCATCCTGTGGAGAATTGTTGCTCCGGAGATGAATAGCTACTGAAAAGTAGATGAGAAATGTTTCTGAGCAATGGAGGAGCAGTGTCATATAATGTCTGTGACTGATAGAACTGGCACCACTTCCTGGATATAGGTCACCATAGCTTATACACTTATTTATATAAGTTTATTTATATTATTATTATATTATATTATGATATTAATTACATGTATTAATTACCAATCAAGAGAAAATGCATCATTACAGACTCTCTGTTGGCTTTGTAACATGCTTGAGAATTAGTCAGTGGCAAAATAAGTTTGGGGACAAATGCCGAGCTGTTTCAGAAGGTTAAGCATTATGCTTGTTGTGCTAAAGTCTAATCTGTATTTACAGTGAAAACATGCTAACTTTTAAAATGTGATCTTGCTGATGCTCATAACCACCCTCCTGGCAGCCATGATCATGGCTTACAGTAAAACCCATTCTCTGTCGTCTGTTCAAAGGCAAAACAAGTATGGAAATGTCATTGCTGTTGCACGAACCTGTTAAGATACATATGCAAAAGGTTTGAGATGCCTTTTTTTTCATCTAGGGCAGGCCTTACATTTTTCCAGTCACTGAATGTATATCAAAGTGAAACAAGCATCCATAACTTGCGTATAAAAGGTTTGTGTGAGTTCAGTGAGGGCTATGTGGGTGCGATGTTGTTGTGAGCCATAAAATTACCAGATGGATGCAGGCAGAGTTTTTTTTTTTTTTCAACTAAATTACCACCTCTACGCTTAATGGATGGTGTTGATTCATATTTATTCCACAAACATTATGCTGAGTTGAACACCATATAACACAGTATATCTTAACGTTGTGTCAGTTGTATTGGCATAACTACTGAAATGCATCAGTAAAGTTCATTCAGTAAAACCAGTAAAGGACTACTGCATTCTATTCTCTAAATGTTATCAAGAAAAGCAGACAATTATATTGAGAATATTTACATGAGGTCTTCCTTTTATACATTGTAGCTTTCCATTCCATCAAATGTAGTTTTGATGTGTACATAAGCATGGCTACTATGCCTGGTGCCAGTATCTCGATGCTAAGCAGAGACACTGATCTATTTTCCTCTTTTTTCTTTTTTGTATAGTTTAGGGACAGCTGTGACTTTCTGGTGTCCTGTCTGACATGGTTATACTTAAATCTTCAATGGCCCTCATCTGGAGCTCAGCCCGTAGAAAAAAAAGGGCCATATTTCAAATAGCTTTTCCTTCCATCCTTTTTTTAGTACTTACACCTTCCATCCCATCTGGTGGGCTATTCTCTCAGATGCACATTTGCATTGGTATGAGGCCGTTGTGAAACATTCTACAAAACTACAATTTTGTCATTGCACAAAATAGATTTAACTGGCAAAAGCAAACAAAAAATGTAAATATCCTTTACAGGCTTGTCCTATCAAGCTGAAAATGCAGACCACGCACTAACAAATATTGTTTTTCCTTATCATGTGTTAAACAAATGCTCGCTTTTTTGCAGCCTCTGTATAAGTGGGCTACAACAGGAGTATTTTCCAACAGCCAAGAGGGAAAAAAAAAAAAACTGGGTATGCTGAACTAGATAAATAGGATGAAATCAGATCACAATGGCCTTGATGTCTAACTCAGGGATTTAGTGAAGGGGACCAAGGGACAGGATAAGGGAGGACACTGACAGCTTGTACTCTTGATGGCCAAATCCCGACCCCTGTTGTCCTTCCAAGTTAGGGAGCATTTCCAGCTGATAGACACTGTGTTGTGTGTGCCCTGTCTGGCACATTGATTGTTGTACCCTTGTAATCTTCTTTACTCCTGCTATTTATACTTTTTTATAACCCATCTTTTAAACTATTTTTATTATTCCCTCTTTCTTGTCCTTGTGGGGGACTGCTGTCCCTGAGCCATCCCTCCTTTGAGGGAGAAGCACTCCAACTCTCCATTCCAGCTATCCATCTGTGCTGAGGATTGAGGAGGTATAGATTCATGTGAAATCATACAGTTAACTGTATACTCTATATCTGGGGTCTTCAACTGGAGGGCAGATTTGGCCTTGGGTCTGGCCTACTTCATCTTATTGATTACAGGCCATTTGATTTATTTCTAAGAACTAGTAAAGAGCACAGGGTATCTCTACAGACGCTAGCAAATAGTTTAATTTGGTGCTTGCTACTTACACCACAGCAATATGTGAACACAAAAACAAGCACAGCCTTCATGTGTAAGAAAAGGATTAAACCCTTAACTACTATGGATGTGGACAAACCAGATCAGACCAGATCAGTGTATCTGAAGAATCAATAATAGTGTCACGGAATGAGAGACTACGTTATCCATGCCCACACATACATTGGTGTATTTGGTTGTCTTTTCAAACCCCCAGTAACACACTTCGAAACACAATAACTGCCTGTATTGTATTTTTAAGTATTGCTCTTGGTTCTTGAACTTGTATGAAAATAACTGTGCATAACACTAACCAATATGTTAAACCACAGCCCCTAAACTGGTAGGACTATTTCAGTTCTACAACCTGGATAGGTCAATTATCTCCTTCAGGTCTCAATCACTGTCCTTCCTTTCTGACCCTCTTGCTCTCTCTACCATGGCTTGTACACAAGACCACTGGTCCAAAGGGGAGAAGCTGCTTGCATTCACCCTGCAACTGTCAATTGCTTGTCTATGGCATTGCATTATGGGTGTTCCTTACCAGTATCTGACATCCACAACTGCTGTTAGACTGTATGAACTGTAGATCTTCTGTCTGTTCTGCTGAAATGTGTTACATACAGGACACGTATGAATTGAAATAGAAGTTACCTGGATGTAACTCCAGTTCAAAGGGGCATTAGTGGCTTGTGATTCTGTTCATTTGTAAAAAGTTTCCTTTTAATAAAACATCACAGAAGAAAGAAAATAAAATGTACCTGCCTTCATATGTAACAATTTACACAATATATCATAACATATAATTGATTGATTGATTCATCTAAATTAATTATATTTTCTTCAACAACTTAGAAAAAACTTTGCAAAGAAGTGCAAAGAAGCTGTTATTTTGTCAAGAAGGGGCTGAAGGACCAGCTTACAGCCATGAAGAACTGAAGTTTGGCTAAGATGAGAAGATCTTGCTGCGCCGCTTCAGTAGTGTCGAAGGAGGCTGTTGCAGGATTTGAGAGCTTCTTTCTGTGTACTGTGTCCACATACTGTTGAAGCATTGGCCAAACCTCAATGGACTTTCTCTGCAATGGAGATTTTCGGCCCATCTGTGGCCACAGAATGGTAAAGGGAACAAATATGAGTCAGTAAGTGCAGTCCTCCCACCTTGCTGGGACATTTTTGAAAAGGCAATGTGTCGCATTCAACAGTTTCTTGATCAACCATACTGAAGAGCCTGTTGTGACTGAATTGTGAAGTGTGGCAATGGGAATAAGTTCAATTCAAAGTTCGACAAGTTGAATACAGTGGTTTTAGGTTTGTTAGATTAGGTGTTTATTCCTGTTGTTACATCAATACCTGTACAACTACCATTTATGTTTCCGTGGACAGACTTTCTTTGGAATTTTGTACAAATAAGACTAACTTTGAACTAAAGAGAATAAGTTTGGAAGATATCCACTCAGTTGGGCTAAATCATACAGCTGAAATCTCGTATAAGCATTAGCTGATCTTTAGAAAGCATTTTTGTGTGGAACAAGAACAGTGAACACTGAAGAACAGACCCATGTCTCTCACTTTGGAGTTCCGCAAGGAAGGGATTTCCAGCCAGTATGGAAAACAACAGCATCAGTTGTTTATGCAAAGTTCGACTAAGCCTGGAGGAGGAGGTCAGGTCGGATGTTGGATCAATGAAATGCCGGACTTTAACACGGGAAACCATGACCATGATCGTTCCTTAACCTTAACCACGTGTTTATTATTGTAACCGTGACAACAAAGCTTCCCTAACCTTAGCAAGGTGGTCAGTTCAACCCAAACCACAACGTTTCCCTAACCCAAACAGAGTATGTATTTTAGCCCAAACCATGATCTTTCCTTAAAGTTGTTTTGGTGTGTAAATCTAACTAAACCTTAACTGCAGCATTGTCACATCATAAAACAGATTCATTTTTCAGTAGTGATTTGTAACAGTTTTTGTCATCATGGCTATAGGGGCATCACATCAGAAAATGTTTGTGTGTCGTTGTAGAAGGCAGTTACAAACGTTGAATTTTGTCATTTAATTTGGAGTTTGTTTTTTTGGTTTGTGAGTATTGTATAAAGACTGACTTGAAAATTAATGCAAGCATATTCTTTAACATTCTTTTAACCACTTACTTGGCACCATATTCATTCATAATGAGCGTTAGCACATCTGGCCTCTGGAATAAAACACCTCAGTGTAACATCTGATTAAAATTTTAACTCTATTTTCCAGATTGTGTAGGTGGATGCCAATGTTTTCTAAAATCAACACAAACATAATGTAATAGAAATAAAAAATAGTAAATATTCCTTCATTGTGTGCATGCTTACATTCACCATTATGGGGACATTGGATGAGTGTCTTAGTACAATACAGGAGTTCAATTGGACAGCCTCTCATTACATTTTAATGATGTGGCTTCAGAGAGGGCCTTAGCTGTCTGTCTCTTTGGGGCTGCATGGTAATTGAAAAGAGGTTTCAATCTGGTGTGTGGAAGCCAACAGGGATATTTCTGAAAATAACCCCCATTTTAATGAGTTTGTTCATTAAAAGTTTAACAATTTGCTCATAAAATGTAGACAGAATTTCATGCAGGGCAGGAAAATCACATATAATGACAAATTAGAGGATGGCGCAGTGTTATTAGCCTAACCTTAGTAACATTCAGACATTTTTGGCCTGTTGTTACTAAAAACACAGAGAGGCATTTTGTTAAAGTGTTCAACATGAACAGTCAAACATATGAAAACAAGGTTAGTGCTGGTTTCAGTGTCTCCACCTTTGTTCACTGTGAAGGTGTGACGACATCACACAGATGGCAAATATAAGACCTGTAACCTGACCCCACCACAAAACTGACAACACCTAAACACAGTTTTCTTTTATCATTTCCAAAAGATAAAAAAAAGCAAGAAAGAGATGTCCAGAAAAAGGTTAGGAGAGAGAGAAAGAGAACTTGAAGAATAATTTATTATTATTTTAGTTATAGTTTCTACTCTGTGTTTCATAATTGTTTTTGCAATAATTATGATTAATTGTGTTCAAAATGTCATAACCTTTACTGCAGAGTTTGAAGTAGCTTCAGTTTGCTGGAACACTACTGTCAAACACACATTTAAGAAACAAAGAACAGCAGAAACCAAAACCTGATTAAAACGCATGCCTTCACAGTAACACTTGCACTGCATTGGGGCCTGTCTACAATCAGTTTTCAATTATCCATTGATGATTGAATATGAGCATCCCACTGGAGTTGTGTCTCTGGCCACCTAATGTATTTTACTCAATTACATTTTATTCAATGTAAATACCAAAAATGTGTAGCTCAGTGTAGAATAAAAATAAAACTTAAAGCAAAAAGAATGCTAGCTGCCGAAGCAGCCTTTTTCATGGAGGCCATTTTCATTTGACTAACATACAGGTAGGTGCTACTAATAACAATAATGGCAGCATTTTATTAAGCCAGGCATACACTGTACGCCCCCGACTAATTTTAGAATCAAGCCAAATTTCTGCCAGATTGGTTGATGTTTGACGTGTAGTATGCGGGGGGTCACGACGCCAGATAAATTGCCCGAACGATCAACGATCTGGCTCTGGAAGATCGGATGGATTTCTGGCATGTCAGAAACTTTGGTCGCACCCACATAGCCCTCAATAACTTTTGGCTATCTTGCAGTCTGAGCAGTTCAACGGTCCGATGCATTTTACTGTTTGCAATACAAATAGCGATACTCTAAAATTTTGTTTTAGATGGTTAAATATTCTAGCTCTCTTTACAGGGCCGTACAAACCTTTTACATTCCAGCTAATCAATCGCACGCCATTCTTAGCCTTTTCCATATCCAACCAAAGGCAGTAAAGTAGTGATGATGACAGTGACAAGGCAAACTAGTGACCGTGGCAGCATACAAAATACAATAATCGACCTCTCCAAGACAAATGAACAAAATCTGAGGGTGCTCCTTCCCAAAACCCAATTCCACATCCCAAACATGAACTTAACTAAACCTAAGCCTATACTTGTTCCTCTCTCTGAGGCAAGCTGCAGGCTAAAAAACCCTATTTCCAAAAACTTCTGGTGGCACAGCCTCTTCGCTTTCAGTCGCGAAGGCTCCCAGCAACTTAAAATATATTCAGAGCTTATTATACACAAAAGCAAAGAGGAGAAAATTAAATTCAGAAAATAACATAAAAGTCAAATGGAAAGTTATAAGCGAACAATTAAGCTACTAACCAGGCTCAACTTCCAATAAATTCAAATTCAATAGACCCAAGAGTTGAAAGGGCAACCTTAGACAGTAAACACACGTGTAAACATTCTCAAATCAAGCCAGGTAGTCAACAGTTTCATACCAGTAATGTCCAAAGCCAGTTTGTCAACCTACTCTGTAGCGTTCTTTTGATCATAAAATTTCTGAGCTTCATCAGGCGAGTTGAAGGTGTGCACGTCGTCTCCGTGCTCAGCTCAGGTGGTGAAGAAAAAACCTCCGGACCCATTGTTTGCATTAGCATCTCCGACATGAACTTAACTGGATCTTGACCGTCCTCGCTGCCCTCAGGGATGTTCAACACACGGAGATTAGCCCTCCGAGACCGGTTCTCCAGATCATCGACCCGGTCCAAGAGGTCGGAGTTTTGGGTCTGGAGTGATTTAATGGTGGATTCAGACGCAGCCAACCGCTCGGAGTTATCGCCGGATACGGCTTCCACGGAGGTGAGACGCTTCTGGAACGAGTTAACGAGTTAACGTTTTGTCACCGCTCGCTGATTTCGTTGGCTTAGAGTAGCTCATTTTGCAGGGAATATATATCCAAAGTCTAGGTAGGCTGGCAGTCCTTGGTGTCACAAGTCAAAAGTTTGGAAAAACAAGCTCTATCAAAAAGCGGACTGGGAGCCAACACTCACATGTCCGTCCCCTACATCGCCCAACTGGAAGTTCCGAAGTCATTATTATAGCGATGTGTCATCATCACCTCAATTTGTACAGTATTCCACTATCAGACTACAAACTGAAGGCATCGCTGTCACCGACTGTTTCCAGTTGATTGTTCTGCACCATACTATGTATATCCACAAGTGTTTGACATCTTGTTCTTCTTCTGGGCTGAGTGCAGGGCAATTTCATTGGACAATCGGCTAACGTCTGTATCTTTATTACAGTAGCACACCTACATGGATGGGGCTATTATTGTTATTAGTTACAGCTGTGCTTTTCCTGCCATGACAAGTCAAAATCTCTGCTGTTACAAGACTTGTAGGGCATGGCTGACAATGAGTGCAAGGATAGTACAGACAAAGCGACAGACAGTAAAGACAAAATGATAAAAATGTTTAACTTGTGAAATGAAAATGGTTTTCAGCTAGTCATGCTAATTGTAGCAGATTATTATAATAACCCCACCCATTCTATTTCCTCCAATCCCCCTTGTTTTTCACCCCAGCATGAGATTACATTTTGCTGTGCCAATTTCAGGTCTGACAGCAATTTAACCACCTCTACTCTAACTTAACATTACCATTTGAGTGGTGGATTTTGGGCATGGTATACAGCCTGGGAATAAGTGGTGGCTGAGTGGCCTAATTCAGGACAGAAAAGAACCTTAACTAGGGAAAAGGATTTTCTTCATTGCTGCAGCACAGAGCCACGCTCTGGTAGAAAGTCACAATGCATGGGTCATCTGCACAGTCTTAGCAGAAGCTATGCTTTGCATTTCAGGGTGGATTACTAAGAGCCATGTTCGAGTTTTTTTTTCCAAGTCAATATGCTTGTGCTTCTTGAATCAAACATAATTTAATTGGTGCTATTCCATGCCATGACTGCACCAGTTCCAAGCTGAAATGCCAAATGTTAGTTAGGTATAATGTTGAACATAACCTTAAACATCCCTAGTCAATTATTTGATTATAAGTAAGTATAAGTTTTACAGTATACCACTGTATACATTTGTACCCACCGACAAGCCAACATACAGAATATCTCTATCTATAGTGGTGAGTTTAAAACTGTCTTCTTGGATGCAACATCTTTTTTTCACAATCTAATAATATTGCACATCATATGAACTTGCTGCTCTTATCCTGTATTCATATTCTCATATGTTGCCTATGAAAACAGCTAACTGAAGTGCGTTAATGATGTTGGACAGTGTTATTAGACCCACTGATTCTCCCTCCTCTTTTCACGCATCACTGTATGAGAGCGTTTGGCCCCTTCCACCCCTTTCTCTCGACCACCTATTCACTCCAGGTCTCTATATCTCACACAGCTAATGTGACATTTATCTGTAATTAGACTCTTACATATTTTAATAGAAAATGATATCCCTTAAGGTCTCCCTGTCATTTGCATGGGCAGCTCTGATGATAATCAGGCCCTAGAAAAAACATTCTCGATGACATGGCCTGTCATCCCAAATTAGCAGGCGCAAAATCCTTATCAGGGTAGTGACCTTCCAGAGCACTGCTCAAACTTGGGCAGCATGTTGGAAGAGAATGGTCTATGCATCTGCATAGATACATTTTTATTTGCATCTTATCATACTACCTCTGTTAAGACCACTGAAGCCATAGTTTATGTTATTGTTGTATTGCACTGTATAATATTGTACAGGGTGTCGGTCAAGCTTCGAACCAACAACATTTTTGTGTCTGCTATACTGAGACTGAGGTCCACATTTTTGTCAGAGGCTCTTTTGTTGGTGCTCTTTTCTCTTGTAAAAATATGTAGCAGCCAATGTCTCTTTGTTTACATGATGACCCATGAATATTCTATGTGAACGCGTGGGTTTGCTGCTCTTCCATAAAGCTATTCCAGTGAGGGTTGCCAATATGAAGAACTCCTCGTGAGCTACACTATTTGGTAATGAGTGATCATGTGGCATGCAGTGATGAAAAACAGTGAAACTTGAAACTGCATAGTACAGTAGAGTATGCTGTGCTGTGCAGTTTGAGTTAGTGCAAGGGATGCTTTGATCACACTTTGATCAGAAACCGAGTGATATTCATCCAAACATATGCATTACCTGTGTTTTCATTGCATGATTCATCGTAGTCACCTGGTCTCCACCACGTGTCTATAGTTTACGTTCCACACACGCAGTCAAAGTGGAGATGTTGACTGTGGTGGGACAAAAGATGCAGTCAGGCAAGTATTATCTTTGGGATGCTAGTGCATTCAGACAGTGCTGAGCACCCATGATAGCATGCTATGAGACAGAGCTAACTGATATATTTAAACTAATTTTTAAATGAAAGCTGGCCAGGAGTTATTTATTTATATTTAGATCTCTCAGTGTTTCACACATCTATAGTATAAGCCAGCATGTTATAATCTCAATCACAAACTTTTTGGGACCAAAATCAACAGAGACTATAATTGCCTGAGATATATTGTATAACTGGGGTATTGTGGCTCATTGGCTTCAATGCAGTGCATAACTAATTACGTATAGAACATATTATTATAACATAAAGGTGATCTCTCATGATGTGATAAGTTATAATAAGTATGGAAAAAGCTGAGTTACAGCCTGAGTTCTTGATATGATCAAAGTCTACAAGAATTAGTTTGTGGAAAGTTTGAATATTTTATTAAATTAGAGAACACATGTGGGAAGTTACATGTCATGTTCTTTCCATAGATACAGCAACTTCAATTTTTAATATAATTAAAATGTTCTAAAAACAAGTGAATCAATTTTTGTTAGCATATGAACAAATTCTGTTGGAGTTGAACAGTTAATTGATTCTGCAATTGTTTTTTCTTTATATATATATATATATATATATATATATATATATATATATATATATTAGGCAATGTAACTTAATCTAATGATGAAGTGATTCCTAAAATATAAATAGTGAGAATAATAGGACTATGAATAATTGACAGGGACTAGTATTGGCTCAAATTAGCCTGATTGGAGCCTCCCAAATTAGGGCTATTAACCTATCCAGTGTTTTACAGAGACCTTACTGTATAGATGCCCATGTCTATTTTATTTATCCTTTTATGTCCTTAACATGGTGCTATCTCTTCATTCCTTTCTTCATTCCCTCTTTCTCCATATCAGGGGAGCTCTTTGCTCAGGAATGAGATTAGATGAGTAAGGTGGTCGAGTGTGGCAGATTGGGAGTAAAATGTGAGACAAAGCAATTGCATTTCATATTGAATTGGGAATAAGGGACAACATGGACTCCCCTTGCACACCCCTCATCGTTTGGACTTCATGCAGAGACCAGTGAAAGTCCAGAGGAAATTGAAAGGCCTTATCAGTCAGTCTGATAGCCCAACAAGTTATGGAGCCTGTCAGTCATGCCTCTGACTTTAGATCCATTTTGTGCAGAGGAATACAGTTGTTTCAATTTTAGATTTAAGAATGCACAACTTACACACACGTGATATTTCACGGGAACGTCAGCAATGAGGGACTATTGTTTGACCTACCACTCAATTACAACATGTTGAGTGCTCTACATTAGCAAAATCTGTCATGCAATTGCACCTTAAAGCTGTTACTGTAGCTGTCAGTCAACATATGGATCTGTAAGGATCTACCTTAGACAGCTCAGACCCCATGCCCTGTCATAGCCAAACCACCAAGCCATATATTTGTCAAAGAAGAGTGGCTGTTTCATGACAGGAGAGGGACAAATGTGTCAGAATCTGAAGGGAACAGTGACACAACGCAATACTGTTTGAGGCTGTGTTTGTATTTACCAAAAAACATTATTTGGTATCTCAAACAAGACCAAATAATAAATAATAACACTAAATCAGAAATTTGTACAAAGACTTAAAGGAAAAAATTAAGAAAATTTCAGAATTTTGCAAATGTCCAGTCTGTCCTGGTGGGCTACAACTATAACCGCATTAGAGCCACTGATACAGACATAAAAATCAAGAGGAGCCACTGATTGGGCGAACCGTGAACTGAAGTTACTCTTTAACATTGTCTGTTGCCAAAAAATTAACTTTAATTCTCCCAGATTTAAATCTCCTACTTCTCACCTCTGTTGTTATGTTGCCCCCTGATGTCAGATGTGATCCAGTTGTATTTCCCACAGCACAGTGTCTGTGTGGCTCTTCTTTCTGGATCACATCTGTCATGGGTGGCAAGAGACTGACAGAGAAAGGGAGAGAGGCAGAAAGAGAGAGGGAGAGAGCTTTGTGAGCTCCTCAGTGAGACCGTTACACTGGGAAATCCCTCACATGTACTGTAGTTTGCTGTGCAGAGCGAAGAACATAGGCCCTGTGGTCTGTGTGTAGGCTCTCTAGTTGAAAATGAAAAAGAAGCTCTGTATTTGCTTCACTTTGGAGTGGACATGAGAGAGTAGCCTTCAGGTCTCTCTGCATTGTTCCACTGCACTGTAAGAGCAGGACCGTGGACCCCCCAGGAAAGAAAGAAGTTGAAAGAGAGAGAGAGCAGGCAGTGAAATCGGTGTCATGGTAAGATTTTCACACCTCTGTGTCAGATGACTGGCAGCTTATCATGTCACTTTGTTGGGAGGCCTGTAGCAAGAGAACTACTCATAATATGAAGGATATGCGACATATAGATCCAATTCAGTGCGAATAACCTATTTCAAAAACTTTGTTGAATATCAAAGACAGAAATGGAGGAGTTGTTATGGGACACTATGTCTATGAGAGGTTGTAAAATTCAACATAAATACTGAGGTAATATTGTGAATGATATTCACAGATTGAAGGAACAATTTTAGTTTTAATATTCTCAGCATTCTTAGAGTAGGCCATGAATGTCTCACATTCACAGGTTCATACCACGCAGGTTTTAGAGAATTAGTAAGATGGTCAGCAGCGTTGAACTACAGATTATTCTTTAATATCGATCCCGCTTTTGCATTTCAGCATTAGTTTCTTCAGTTGTTCATAAAATATATGTTGTATAGAAATCTTCCATGCACACTCACCTGATTGCATGTCCTTTATTATGACAGCTAATTTAACCAGAGAGTACATTTTCTAATGGAGTTGCTCCTCTCTAACCTAAACAAAGGTCCAACTGCAGAGAGGCCAACCAAGGACTTCTAAAATATTCCAACAGACAATCATATGTCAAATTGAAATAAAACTACACCGAATTATCTGACAAATGAAACCCTTGCAATCTGACAGTGGAAATGGTTTTATATCTAAATTATCAGTTGAAAGGTCCTGAATTTAAAGCAAATCTCTGCTGCAATCAAACAAGATAGTACATTATCTTTCCCCCCAAAAAAGCATTCCTCTGCATTGTGTGTAAATCTCTTTTGATAGTTTAGCAAAACTGTGCGGTTGCTTCTGAGGTCAATATTCACCTTTACTTGTGAGCAAATGCTGTCCCTCTCCCTGCAGGTTTTACATCTAAAGGAGAAGAATGTGTCAAAGCGTGACATTTATTGGAATTTGGAATTTATTGGAGCCTTTGGAAAAGTTGCAATACAGGCTAGCTCTGTGTTAACGCTGCACTCAAGGAAGACCTGATTTGGCCTATTGTTGCTGCTGAGCAAATCAGATGGGACATTTTACAGGGGGAAAAAAAGCTAAAGCCAAAAACAAGACTACCAAAATGTCGCTGAACATAAACGGGTACAAGATGTTTCCACGTCTGTGCACTCAACACGTGCCGTGCTTGAGCAACTTCTGGAGCAACGCATTGATGTCTGATTGAAACTACACTGGCAAGAATGAGATATGGTTGAGGACATTGTAAATGTGCTGAAACCAGTGAGGACAAATGAGACATGGCCTATAGTTACACAGTCACACCGACTGAGCACATGCAGTGCTGTGAGCATCAGCGAGTCCTGCTGAAGACAACAAAACAGGAAATGCAACAGAGAAAAAGATGTTTGACAGATTGGCTAGGGTACGGTTGACTAAACTGGGAAAATGTGAGTATGGCAAGGCCGTCACATACCTGGAGAAGGTGGTCCAGTAAGGGAAAGTGTAGTACAGGATAAAGTTACAGCTATCACTCTCTATCTGCCACCCACTACTAAAAAGGAACTCATGCGTTAAATAGGTACGGTGTGTTATTATCACCCAATTTGGAAAAAAAAAATCTCTTCAGTTTTAGCGCCCTTGACAGATTTGATAAAAGCCCAGGTTAAGTATGTCTAGAACACTTTTTGAGGAATGGCAAATGGTGTTTGAAAATGTGCAGATACTCTTGCGTGCTGCTCTGGTGCTGGCTGCTCCATGAGTAGGGGAACAATTTTCACTGCAGGTGGACACTTCAGTGTGGGAGCAGGTGCTGTCCTATTACAGGGAGATTATCAGGGAGAGTGATGGGCCTGTCACCTTCTTCTCCACTAAGTTTAAACTCAATTATGGTGTTGGAAGAAAGCGCTAACATTAATATTATCACTGCAGCACTTTAATGTGTGTGTTATGTGTATACAGTAAGGTGTGTCCCAGTTTGTGGTCTACAGTAGATCCTCAATTTTGCTGATCAACCATAACAGTTGTTGGAGTTTTGCAAAGATCCATGGGTCTATGGGTCTCTATGTGTGAGGCCAACTTCCACTGTGTTTATACTGCCTTGTAAGGAAACTCAAACGGCTAAGTGTAGTGGCGGATTATTCCGTGGACTATTATGAAGATGATTGAGTCATTTCTCTTTGATGGTTCGACCATCTTTATTCAAATCGGAGCACACAGATGATCCATCAATTCGAAGCAGAAAGACCAAAAATGGAGGAAGAGGCAGAAAGGCAACAGGACAGTCCTGAAAGACAAAGCACCTCAGGAAACTGGTGGTGATCCAGCAGTCACTGATCTCCACAGCCGACTGAGGAGGAAAACCTTTGCTGGAAAGCGTGGGACCTGTTGATGCCAGACTTGGAAGCTCTAGATATGTCCAGGGAGGAGAGTAATCCCAGTTTTGTAACTACATCAAATGAATTTGTGGCACTTATCAACATTGTTGTCCTGGTGTTTCACCTCCCCAAAATCAATTGGAAGAAGAGACAGAGGCCGGCCAGATTAAACGGTCATCTCTCCGTACAGTAATAAAAAGCGATTACAACTCGTAAAAAGAGGGTTTACAATATGTGTGACCCACAAGCAATAGCATCTTGTCATACATTTTCCTGGACCCACTATGATCTGAAATTACAATGGTAGAGTGAAGAAGTCACAACTGTGTTGGATAATTAGCCCTGGGTAATGAAATGTGTATCTTGTCATTTTATTCTTGTAATTGGGAAACATACAGGCAGGAACCATTTTATCTCGTTTGCTACTTCTCTAGCACAAACACACCCTAAATGGGCAGCTATCCACAGCCTCACACGTTAACAAACTGATGTGTAAGTTGCACCGGATGTAGATCCCTAGTTGGCCATAGTGGCCGTTTCAGGCGACTACTTTCTGCATTTACTTTCTGTCAGACTCAGAGACAAGTGCTTGAAATGACAGTTGCAGGAGGCTCACGCAGCTTGCCCTGATGTACATTGTTTTGTGCGAGTCCTCGTTTCCCTGAGTCTTCACAATGGAGGTAGCGAGGGCAGAGTTAGCATGACCCATAGAGTCACTATGGACACATTTATGGGAAATATGCCAGATTGAAATAAACTTTTCCTTTAACCATAGCACATTTGCAGTAACAGCTTTGCTGCTCAGTTGCCAGGTGGTTTAGCTCTGGTATAGTTGCCTGTTAGCATATTCAAGTGGCTCCCTCACTAACAATTCTCTCACTCATTTATTCTTGAAAATGTGTCTTTAGAAATGTCAGGAAATTTGAAAGTGAGAATACAGTTTCTCTTCTTTAGTCTTTCTAAGTCAGCATATCTGAAGAATTCACTCCCTAAACTAGAAAACTATATGTTCAAAATTCTATTTTTATGTGTAATTAAAGCAAAAATCTGTAGTGTTGCACATATTGTCACCCTCTGTAGCAATGAGAGGGCATTAAATGGTTGTGAAGAAGCCTGCTGTTAATTTGAATCTGCTATCATGCATCTGTGCCAACTAGCAAAGTGTGATATTACTTTATTTAAGAAAACAGAAATATAGTCTGAATGTTTCTAGTGTGCGAGTGTTGTTTTAAACTGATTGTATTTCCAACAAGGAAAGGTGTAACCTATATACACAGGTAAGAAAGACTTTACAGCTTAAAATGACAGAGCACAATGTTTGCTTGAACATCTCAATAAATTCTTTGCTACCATAATGCCAAAAGGGGAAGATACAGCACTGTGTCAAAATACACAATACATCTTCCTAAGATGCGCGTGTTATGTTGTCAGCATGTGTCTGTATCACCCTTTCACTGCAAGTGAAGTTGAGGGAGATTGGGAAGCATTGGGTGAGACTTGTTCATGTTTATAAATCTGTATTGAACTATCCAATATCAGAAATAAAATGTGTGACATCTCTTTGGATTTTCCATTAAACCAAGTTGCTTACAGTATATGATTTCTCCATCTCGAAACATATTGAGTGACTTTTCATGTAACCTTCATTCTATCACATCCCTCCTACCGCCGTTCCTCTCCTTCCTCCCTTACTCGCCTCTCAGAGGACTCGTTGACCTTATTATAAATATTTTGACCTTTTCACCGTCTGGCTTCTCCAGTTGTGGACAAGGGCACATTACAGGTAAGTGATCAGTCGAACAGAATGGCTGACAAGGGCTCAGATGGACAGGACAGTGGGTGGTAGAGTGCTGGGGGCGGGGCTCGGGTTGGAAAGACTCCTGAATGTCAGACATGAGGGCAGCGGTGAGGAAGAAAGAAGGTGAGAAACACAGAAGAGTCAAGCCTCCCTGGCACACTGTTCACTGTCCAGATGACCCCTCTCACTTTCTCTCAGCAGAAGGATATGCCTGCCAGCGACTCAGTCCATCATGTTGACTCCAACAGCTGAGCAACATCTGTTCATTAGACTTGACAGATGAAAGAGATGCCTGTGAAGATGGGATGAGGAGGATGAGTGCGGATCCAACATAATATATCTCCCATATAATTATGAGGAGCTCATGTAATATAGAAGCCCTGGTAAGCTGTTGTGTTCCCAGTCTCGTGTACATGTGATCTGCACACCAGGCTGCACAGATAGGTAGCAAGAGAGGGAATTGTGAGTGTTAATCGAGGCATTTGCTTCATCCGTCACGCTTCTTTCAGCTCTATTGTGCTGTGCTGAAGGTCTTTCTCTCCATTACATTGTTTTGTTGCTTTTTTCCTCAACCTCTGAAATGTCACAGGGAAACGAGCACAAAGCATTGACATGGATGAGAACCAATAAATAATGCAGCGTACATTACACTCTCCCTCTCCTTCCCCCCCACATACACCTCCTTGCACCTGCCTTTGTGTGTTTATAGGGGACAAGACGGTGGAGGGCAGGCACCCAAGGGACTCTGGGGCCAGAAACACTTCAGTGCACATTACATACACATTCACAAACAAAAACACATGAATCATGTGCACATTTCTATGTAGAGCTCATTTTAATTTTTAATACAACACCGCATGAGGAGCATAACATGACCTAGCGAGGAAAAATGCTAACGACAAATAGACCTGATAAAATGAAGTCAGACCTGAAAATGCACTTACACGCTATAAAACATCATGGATGTTTCTTTATATAAACTTTATAGAACATGCTTGTGAGGGCATGCATCAGGATACAGGCAGCGACAGTGGCCATGAAAGGAATGAATGTGATTTTGTCACCCTGGGAAGCAGGTCACATCACCCAGGCCTTTGACAAATACTGTGGTTGAGAAAAGGGATTAGAAAGAAAGGTCAGTGAGTGCAGGACTGAGACAGAAAAGAGAATTAAGTCATCACTATTGCTATCTGAAGTTCAAACACAACACTCTGTCCACTACCCTCCGTCCTTATCTCCCCCACAGCAGCAACACTGGTGGCTGCTTGCGTGTTGGGCAGACTAGCTTTTTCTGCTGGTGATAGGCATTGCCGAAGCATTTTTACAGTGTTTTCTGCGTGTTCTTGTTGTTGGAAGGAACAAAAAAGGAAAAAGAAAAGAAAAACCTCATGGTTTGGTACAAACGTAATAATATTGTTCATTTATTCTTAACATGATCTGTTTTTTCCACTTCAGCCAAGAAAACAACACAACACAAGAAAACAAGTCAAAATGGACACATCATTTTATCTCATGTCTCTTGACTAAACCTTAGAGTAGTCTGAACATCTATCTTTATAGTTAAGTACCATTACCAACCACTGCACTACATAATGTTTATCATCATCTTAGACGTTGGTATACTTTGGTATACTACTGGGGTTTCTGTTGTTCAAAGAAATAATACATTTATAAATTATCTACTACTGTGGGTTCAGTCCAATATTTAACTTATTTAACTCATCACTTGCAAATTGAAGACCACATCGAATGTTGTTGCTATGAGCTTCTAATTTTGAAGTAAAATGTCTTAAATCTCACTCATTGTGCATTGAAATAGTTCTTATTATATTGCATTTATTGTATATATACTTTTTTGTACTTTTTATAACTTCATTGGTTTAAAGTGAAGCATGACAAAAGGTTTAGTGATTTAGCGGTCCTTGCAGTGTCTGGATATTGTTCAATGTTTTTATGCAGAAAAAAACATACACAGTGTTTGCATAGTAAAGAAATGCATAAATTGTTATCTTTATCTTTTTTTCCATGCACTGTTCCTCAAGGCTAGTGATGTATGCACAGAACAAAGCACTGGTGACTGATTGTTTCTGACCGTTATCATTGCCCGTCTGATCAACTGCATCATCTCACTTTGTCATGTGCAAAACAGTAGGATACATCAGGGAACACACCTGTCAGCACAGCCTCTCCTTGGAGCCCTTACTCACATGGCCATGCTTCCAACATCAGACATACAACCCCTTCCCTTGCAGAAGTTCTATTTTCTCCTTGAGTAGTTTACTTCTCATCTTTCGACATGACTCTAAGTGAGGCTCTCCTTTACAAAACAGACAGTTATTTCAGAGCATTGAACATTTTGCACACTTGGCTACAAGTCTTTTTTCCTCACAGTCAGTGTACGTACCACTGTTCACATTGACTTTTTTATGGTTTGGTCATGGATTTAATCAATAACATCTTTCAAGTTGACAGACCTGTTTTGATGCTACTGGATATGTAGTATCCAGTAGCAGTAGCCGACGTGTAATGGCAGGCATGTCTGTCATGAGATGGTGACAGGAAATTTAAGATTCTCAGGTCTTTTTCCATGTGATGCTCTTTAGCTTTGGTCTTGTATAATAAAGTACAACTAATAGGGACTGTTATGATTTTATGAATAGACACCCCAGGAATATAATAATTTAAAAAATCTATCTGCGTTGCACATCCTCGTCCATGTAACAATGGTAGTTGACAGAATCACAGTTGACATTTTGCCCCCACCCTTTTAGTTTAAAGATTGAGTTGGCTCTAAGATATCGTCGGTAACAAATGTCTATTTTTTAAAATATATTTTAGACACACCTCTGGAATTGGCAGCACCACCTCGTTTGAGCTGTGAGTCATCAGCCCCCATTACATATTGATTCAAAATGTTCAAGTCTAAATCTGAGAGGTCCAGTGAACAAGACTCATATGACAAGAAATAGGGTCATATGGACCACTGCAACACGCTGTGGCCAGAGTCAGTGCTTGCCAAGGTAGCAGCCCAAGAACCTGCTTGTTGACATTCGGTGAGGGAAGCTGTCTTCTCTGCAGGTTCAAAGCAAAAGCCCTGGTGAGGGAGGAGTTTGGAAAGGCAATGGAAGATGGCTCAGATCGGTCAGTCTAAGATATTCTGGAGGTGAGAACAGCCGACAACCAGGCTGTTCCCAGTAAGACTGGGGAAATGCTAACACCAGCTAATAAAAATGCTCTTTGGGCAAGAAATAGACCTGCAAGATTTGGCGGTGGGGGTGGTAGTGTTCAGAGAGTTTCAAGACCCAAATGCAACCCACTAAAAGCACCCAATGTGGTACTCAGATCAAGAATCCACTTGATGTTTGCTGCTCTTATAAGGACCTCCTTATGAAGTACCTTAGCAATTATGTCAACAGGATATTTACAGTAAATACATTGGCAGGAGGGGTGAAAGTGAGAGGAGAAAGTCCAACACTAAATTGGAAACCTGCTACCAACTCAAGCAGAGGGGCTTTTTCGAATTTTAAATTAGAAGGAGACTCGTGATGAAGCAATTTTACAACCTTTTTTTGAAATCGATGCTATGACTGTTGCATTAAGAGCAAATACATTAAAATAGATTAGAAAATTGGAAAAATTGCTGCAGGAAAAAAATACCTGCACCTGTGAGAAGCAGAAAGCATACAGAATATGTGGAGACATTATTATAATAGCTTGGTTGCTACAGTATGTGCTTGCACTGCTTCACTATCAAACACTTTCATTAGATGATTGACATGCTGGCCTTCATTTATGTTCTTTTGCGTTGCCGACAAACTCTTGGCGAAGTAAAAAAGAGAAGCTCTTACTTCCTTGGATGACTGCTTTTGTCTCTCTGTCTCATAATGCTGCACTCTTACTCAAAGCTTCTTTCAGTGGCTTTTTTTTTCTTTACCTTCCAACACTGTAACAGCATTCCTCACGCTCTCTTTCTTTACTTAGTGCAACTTTGCACAGCAACAGTTGTTTGAAAGCCTCCTACACATTCGTAAAACCTGAGCTGCATCAAGTCTCTCCCAGAAAGCCTGAAGGCTCTGCCCCAGAATAAGAGAAACAAAGGAATAGAGATGGGGGGGGGGCAGATTATGCACTGCCATTTGTTACCCTAGGAGGCACTGTTGTTTCTAAATTGAGGAAAGCTGGGTTGCAGCCAATGCCATCTTATCATGCCAACTCTCTTGAGTGTGGAGACAGACTAAACATAAGGTAAATTCAAGTACAAAATACAGAATAGACATATTTGAGATACGGCACATTCCTCATGACAGGAATGACCCCATTCCTTTACACCCAAGAGCTAAAATATAGACCGAGTATACATACATCAAACCATTGGTCCATTTATCCATACAACCATCCAATACAAATCAAAGAACTTAATACACATTTTAAAAATACCCCCAAACGATATATGACAAACTGGCACAGATGTTGGTATTGGAAATGTAGCACAATACACCTACAGTAGATCACACACAAATGTATACTTTTCCACATGATTTACTGTCACACAGAATTGTTCTTTCAGTGCAGTATTTGTTTTATATATATATGAGATTTATGCTAATAATGTTGAAAATGAACCTCGAAACCAGTAAATGGCTGAAAAAGGAGCCCTATATTGTATTAGCACCAAGCTGCCACTCTAGCATAAAAAATAATTTTTAGAAGTTCAGTTCTGGAGCTTCACAAGGACACATGCAGAGAGCAGAAAACATAATAATAATTTGATTTGTTGGTTTGTGGCATGAAAAAAAGAGAAAAGAAAACCTTCCCCTGTGTCAACGTGCCCTCCGTCCCCTAGAGCTCCTGTGCCATCACAGAGTGGCAGGCCTTAGTTCTTACTGATCTGTGAGCATGAGCGACAGCCACTGATCCTGCCTGGAGTGGCGCCACTGCAGTGCTAGCAATGCCCAGAATTTTTTTTTCTAACAGAAAAAGTCATTGAAGAGGTTAAACGTTTAGCTATGTGCAGAGGGGAAACAGGCAGATCCGGTTAAGGACCCAAACAGGGGCGGGGGATGTGTCTTCTTCCACGGCAAGATGCCAGCTCGAACATGGCTCACAATTATAGGCTTCTATCCATTTCACATTAGCTGTGCTCGGTCTCAGCTTTGAGCCGGGAATGAGCCTTGAACAGCTGGTTCATAAGGTGAGACATTTTTCAGGACACAGAAAACACCTCATAATTGCAGGTTGGATTGTACACAGAGCTTGGCATGTAATTAGCTGCATTTATAAAGATTTGCAGCTTGTTATATGGAAATAATTAGGCCTCATCATCAAAAAGTACAAAACAAAAACAGCACTCACGTACAACACAATCCACCAAGCCTCACAATGTGTACACATCCTCAACTTTGTGTGTTTTGCTACCTTGATCAAAGAGGTGTTAAAATTGTGAAGACTGTACTGGATAATACATGTGAAAAGCCTATTAAATACAAAACAAATGGCACAACATTTAAAAGGTCATAACTATGCTGTGGATAACCATTTTAAAGGATTCAAGACTTAGTGTAGGTTTTTAAAAGTGCCATTACTCTAAGTATGTTGCTCTGGCTCCAATCATAAAAATGCTAAACTTACACCGTGTCTACACAGGAGGCGTAGCATGAGCAGCACATTAGCAGAGCAGCAGCAGCAGCTTCAGTGCTCCGTGTGGAGACCCCGTGTGTGTTTTCACGGGATGCGTTCAGGCACAGCACTGAGTTGTAGGTCACTCGCGTTTTGGCAGCGCTCATAGCCAATACACAATCACTGTACGGAAAACGTAAGAAAATAGACTTAAAGCACAAAAAATTGCTTCAAGTAACGGCTTGCAGGTTGAATACAAGCTGTTGCGTGAACCGTTATGCGGCCTGTGTAGACAGCTGGATTAATTAACAAAGGAGCAAATCTGTTCCGTCAGACGCAGGTGAAATGGACGACTGAAAAGCGCAGCTAAAATGCTTCCTGTCTAGACACGCCGTTACATTATCACCTCATCTCTCAATAATTAAGTTCTTTTCTTAAAGTCTTTATATTAAAAAAAAGTTGAAAGATCTTGCAGCATGACATAGAATCAGAACCTCACTGGGAGCATTTCAATGCCTTTGTTTGCCTGCTAGAGCTCCACTCAAGAGATCTCTTGGTCCATTGCCTGCTGCCATCTTCTTGACACACCTTACTGTCACACCCCCATGATCCTGTTGGCACACAGTGTCCCCACATCTGTTTGCTTTTCCTCTTGGGCCAGACAACATCAGTGTTTGCTTTGGCGATTTAACGTAATGCCAAGAGAGAGGAACTGTGGCATTTTATGTCAGCTGGCACATGAAAAGACGTTGCCAATAATTAGCAGTTCTTAGGCATTGACTAATTTATGCAAAACATGTATCTAGTACTTGTGTGTTTTTATGTGTTTTTTTTAATAGTTTACCATTATCTGATAAAATTTTCCATCATTGGAAAAATGGCATGTGGTCATACTAGACTCATTTGGAGGATTTTCATACAAAATTTGTGTGGCTAAAAAAAAGGAAGACAAATCACAGTGTTACTAAAATAGAAAGGAAAATGGCAGTGGCAAAAGGTAATGCAGAGACATCTGGTTTGCACAGCAACATCTGTGTTAAAATTGTTCTGAGGATTAAAAAGACAGCTTCAGTCAATCTTTGCGATTGGTGACTTGCTTGAAACCTATTAAGAGTCAGCTGACAGTGTGTCAATGGAGCCCCTCAAACTAAACTCTTTTACTCCACACAGTAGAGACTGCTTCAGTTTTACAGAAAAGATGTTTTTTGTCCAACAAAAATCCTACATTGACAATAAATGCATCGTCCTCATGATGTCCAAACTGGGAGGAATTCAATGCACTAGCTGTAAGGAAGACAAGCCTGAGTTGTGGTGAGTTCATCTCCTCAGGAAACCCAGAGAGAGAGAAATGTGAGAGATGGATGGGAAAAGTGACAGGGATGGAAGGGAGAGAAGGAAGGCTGTGGGCCATGGTGCTAAACAGACACAATGTGGCATACCAACAGATGTGTTTATTAATAAGCTGGCACACTGTTTAATCGCCACATCGCCACTGTGCCACCATCTTGAAGAGACAAGTAATGAGAAGTCATTTAGAAATAAGAGCCCGGATTGTCAGATTTTGGCAATGGGATGGTGATTTAAGTTTTATTCCACCAACTGAGTTAACAAAAAATGTGCTCGGTTTCAGATATTAATGGGGAGGGAATCCGTCTTTTAGAACTGCAGTCTTGGTCACCATGCACAGAAGCACACTACTAGTCTTTTTCTTTGTAATCTACTGTTGTGGTTCTGTGATATCTGAATCAGTATTTTGAAAGGAGCCTGCTGAGGGCATTCCTTCGTTTTTCACTTGAATCAGGAACCACGATTAAAAAGTTATTAAAAAATGTCAGTTTAATTTCTCTGATTCTCTCCCAGATCCTCAAGTTTGCTCTTTTTATGATCTGGTTGAGTAATCAGTCATAACCAAAGTCAGCAACAATCAAAAAGTACACGCTAACAATATATAAGAAAGCATGCGTGGCAAGACTACAGTACATACAAAACAAAGCCGTAGCCGACAAATCCAAACTTGTTCCTCTGGTCAGTACCCAAAAGGGTTCCTGAGTTCCAAAACAAAACAAAAAAGTCATGGGGTTTGTGAAAGTCCCTGGTAGCCTTGTGACTTAATGATGGGTTAGTCTGTGATTCTGGCAAGAAGTGTTCCTGGCTCTCGCATGAACAGATAAACTGGTGGGTGTAATTTCTTCTGCTGCCCTTACGCCACTGCAATTTCTCAAATTATTGCGTATTCCACTGTGCCACCTGCACCTCCTCCAGTCCAGCTGACTGGTGCTCTGCTAAACCCCTGGAATCTCCTGTCAAAGGAAGACTTTACTGCCATGTTGGGTGTGGTGTTCCTGATGTGTGTGTAATATTCTGCCGACAGCGTTCAAGATTGACTAAAGCTTTCCCACCTGTGAAAGCCAGCTGGCAAACAAATCTCTTCCCTTTTATTTGTGGAACCTCTAGGAAGGACATGCAGGCTAAGTTGCCCACATGAATTGTAATATAAGCCAGGAGTATACCCTATACAATTCAAACAGTGCCTGTATTACATACACTGCTTACACCGTATGACAGTGATTATCCACAACCAGGATGTAACACATTACAAGTCTGTGCACTTCATGCTACTTGTGTTGTGTCAGTGATCAGCTAGCATTATAAGGCTTATTTCAGCCATCAACTAAAAGAAATAAAATCATCTTTCAATCAGTAAAATGTCATCTGATGGTGAGTAAAATTACATTTTTTATACACTCTTACTGTATGACAAACACATCTACTGCTGCATTTAAAGTAGAGAAATATAATTATTCTCTAAAACCTTCATTCCTACTAATTCATTCTTCACGATCATACTGTAAAAAAGCCAGGACGATATCTGAGCCATTGTTTCCCTGTCAGATTACTGTCCAGCAGCTGCATGCTCATGTAAATGTGAGTGCTTTGTCTGGATCCCAATTGTGAGATGAAACTTTGCTGATCTGAAATAATATGATGTTTAAATCTGAGGGTTAATATCGCTTCACTGAGGGTCTAATGCGTAAGACACATCAACCACATCACGTAGCGTTGCGTCATTTGATGCACGTCAATTGACACCTCTAGCACACACACACCATAGACACACCACACAAACAGAAGTAGTAGTGCAGTATTCTGGATGTGTCAATCTGGGGAGCAAATGTGATCGAATTGCTGCTTTCCTGGAGATTTGATGTGTGTCAATTTTGGCATATTGGACAATGGTGTGTCCTGACAACTTAGCACAACTTTATGCTGTGCAGGCTTACATAGAAAACAATGGACACAGGTGTTTCAATAAACACACTCAAACTGCGGACGTGTGTTGCCCAGGGTGACCGTGCCCTCTAGTTTCTCAAGACATATTATAAGAAGAAAAAAAAAAAGGGATGACAACATTTCCTGTAAGTAGAATGAAAAAAGAAAGAAAGAACAGTATAGATAAATGGCCACATTTATATAGCGCTTTTATCCAAAGCGCTTTACAAGGTTTTTGCTACTCATTCAACCAGTCACGCACGCACTCACACTGATGGCAGCGAGCTACCACGCAGGGTGCTGGCCAACCATCGGGGAGCAATTTGCGGTTCAGTATCTTGCCCAAGGACACCTCAACATGTGGACAGGAGGAGGTGGGGATCGAACTATCGACCCTGTGATCAGTGGACGACCCGCTGTAACACAGCCGTCTGCTGTGGATTCTTTTAATGTAACATTAATGTGACCCTAACTATCAGAATTGGCCCTTGACTAGAGCTGCGTGGTGAAAGAGGGTAAAAAAACAAACATCATATTATTCTCCTTGCATGTTTGTGGATATCTCAGACTCCTTGTCTCTTAATATGTTGGCTCAAGGAAGTCAAAAGGTGAAAAAAAAATCTGCAAAGCTCAAAAACATGAGATTCAATTCAAAGATCCAAAACAGCCATCACTTCATGGTTGGTCTTCCTGGTGTTAAAGTATAATCGAAATGAATGTTTCATGAGTCGACCCATACATAACAACTGTTGGGCACAGACGGCCCAGCACTAGTCAACCTCGATGACTGTTAACATGCTGTTCAGGTCACCAGCTGAATATGTGAACACAATACTACACGAAGAAAAGGTGTCAGAGCCATTTGTTCTCTTACAGAAACTTGGAAACAAGCATTGTAACAAAGATAGGAGTATGACACCTTCCATGACAACTGAGGAGAGTAAAGAGTAAGGCTGAGGTGATGCAACACTCCTTTGGAAATAGGTGTAGTGTTGCGTTGATCAAACCAAAGCTAAGCACTCTACAGCATATCTAGTATTCCGATAGTCAGCGGTTGATCATTTAGAAACCAATTCATTTACAGCCTATTTTTCTCTCTCATTTTGTTTTACCTTGGAGGCATCCACATTTTAATCATCATTACCATGATCGTAATTACCATTCACATCATCATAATCCTAAAGACATTAAACAAGCTGCTGCTAATTCCTCATGACAAAGAGCTTGGGCACATTCACTGACTCTGTTGCTTTAAATTGCTTTCCGACCCTAAAATGCTTGCTCAAGTCCCAAATGAGGTTGGCACGGAGAACTGACAAACCCTTTACCTCAGCTATTAGAATTCATATGCAAAAAAACATACTGTAATTTAATCAGTCGTCATTTTGACATACTCTAATTTGAAGAAAAATGTATTAAACGGAACTACAATATTGCAAGTTTTTTGCCAAATAAGCAAAAATGTCAACATGTTTGATAAATTCAACATAATTTGAATTTGCAAAACAGGTCTTTCTATTACAAGTTATATATATATTGATGGCAGTTTCTACTTAAAATGAAAGTTTGACCCAAATGTATTATAAAATGGTGGTTAGCGATTTAGCTAATGGGCTGTTGAGAAGCAGCAATGCAGAGTTTGGATTTTTTTCTTTTTCTTTTTTCTTTTTGACCTGCAATCTACATATTGATTACGTAACCAACTTTCTTCCAAAAACCTTTCCCCTGAAGTAAAAGTAAAATATTTAAAGTGATCAAACTCTGTAATAAAGCAGGGAGATGCACTCCAGTGTAACAGAAATAGTAGAGTGAAACAAGATTATCAATATAGTACGCTGGAAAATCAGAAAAAGGAACTGTAGGAGCAGCATAGTTATTTCTGTTTCACTCTCTCTCTCTCTCTCTCTCTCTCTCTCACACACACACACACACACACACACACATACACACACAAACACACACACTCACACAGTTTCTGTCAGGTTGTTACTTATTTTGTAATTCAAATTAGGGATGAGTTGGCAGTCACCAAGCTCTGTATATCACAGTAGCCATGGAGCCACAGTGTCCATCATTCCCTGGGATCCTGTACCACAGGCCATAATTCACAACTGGTGATTAAGACATACTGTATGTACGATAGCTTGAAACAGTACAGACACCATTCTGTCCTCTGAAGAGAGAGTTAGAATACCATGTGCTTTATATTAACACATGCTGCTAGTTATTCAAAATTCTTCTTTTTTAGTCTCTCCTTAACAAACACAGCAGGTTTTGTGTTGTTTGGAAAAATAGTCAATATGCTGCAGTTTTGTGCTTTGTGGCTACATCTGTTCTTCACTGAGGGCAGAAACACATACCGCTTGCCACAAAACTGCCGCTCTGGTGATCTACCAGGTTTGGTACAAATCAATCAGCAAACAAAGGCTTACTGTTTTTTTTTTCAAATTGTGAAAAGTTGCTCAAAAACTGAAAGCAAGAGTATGTATATGATCCATGTACCATTCAGAAAGTGTTAATTAAGTTTTAGATTCAGTGGTGTGAGCATGAGAGAATTTTGTTTTTTGGGTCTTTGTGTAAACGTCTGACATTTTCAGGTTGCTGTTGGTAGTGAACGACACACATAAGCTAGCTGTGTAAGCAGCAAACTGAAGCTTTGTGTACATGTTTTTGCAAAATTACCTATGTTTTTGAGTGAATGAAGTGTTACATTTAGGAACCACACCTGAGTCATAGGGAAGTGGGCGGAGTAGACTGCGTACAAAGCACAGGACTTTGACACCAGAGGCCAGGGTTCACATTAACACTCCTGTGTGTGGTTGGATTTGGACAACAAGAGCACTTACGTTAACATAAGGGAAAGGTTGTGGTTTCAGTTAAATGTTTCCCTAACGTTCACCAAGTACTAACAGTGTCTTAACATAACCATAAAAAAGTTTAATCATAGTGTTTTCACTACAACCAGATCGGATATTTTGGTGGAAAACAAATTAAATAAGTTTAGTGAACATTTATCTGACATGTTCAGTATCAACATTTTTGCAACTTGCCAAATATGTTAATTAACAGAATTTCCTCATTATATTAGTAGAAAGCATAATATGTTCGGCATTACGTTTCCTTCAAAATGGACTTGCTGTTGCAAATTAGTGGTATGTAAATGTAATTTCTAAGAGACAACGTTGGTTTAGACAGAACACACAAATAAACAGCGGAGGAATTGATTATGCTGCATAAATAGTTTGAAAAGTTTATGACTGCTTGTTTCTTTCTGCCGTTGAACTGAGTTGTTTGAATACATTGCAAAGTTTGTCTCTTAAGAAACAAGCCGCACACCTTCAAGCCTAGTAAGCGGTTGCAGTATTCCGCTTTGAGCCCAAGTATTGTTAGCTAACCCATTAATTTCTTTGTGATGCTTGCCACTGCTTCCGGTTTACTCAGCCAAATTATTCACAAACTTGGTAAATCTTCTCTTTACCTCCTCTTTTGCTTTTTGATCACATTTGGATAACAGATTGTTATGACATACAATTCATACAATAATTACATGTAATAATTAATCAATCAGGGTATTTAGCTTTTTTTTAACAATGACATGTCACACACAGTAATTCATACTTTAGTTTGTACTGCTATTATGGCCAGTAAGTCAGTACAAGCCCATTTAATGCAGTACCACTCCTAAAAAAAAAAGAAAGAACAACATGACAGAGAGAAATGAAAAAATGTTTTCTCTGAACAATGTTGTTGTGAAACATGCAATCATACCCACTGTCATGGAGCAGGAGAAGTGCTATGAGGTCTGCATCCAGTGCCTTTGGGATGCTGAGGAGACATCACTCCAAACTAAATCTGGCAGCTCAGATAGATGTTGATTTATGGTGCCCCTCTTGCCCTCTGCTCCCCTATCTGTCTTCACCATCAGGCTGCATTTGCAAAGTTTGTACTCAATATGAAGTGCCAAACCACCCATACAGTCCTTTTCACTGTCAAGTGCATAATTTTGTGGATTACAACAGTAATGGATAACAAATAACACAGTGGTGAGCCTCATAATTATGTTTCTGCAATTTCATTAGAAAATTTGACCAATCTGAATTTCCACCTGAAGCATGCAGTACATACAGCAGGGACTGTTTCATTGTATATTTATCTACAGGTATGTTGCATATTTGTTGTGCCCTGTGATGGTACTGTACCTATTTCCTGGACATCTTGTCAGTCAGAGTCAAGACTCACACTCTGGGCTGTAGCATTAAATGCGGTATCCTCAAATGAGAATTGTACAACCATTAACCTACCACCCACTTGTGCTGTGCAGAAATAACAAACAAACATACAACAAACAAAAGCTTCCTCTGTGCGGAAACCAGGTGAAAAATTGACTGGTGTTTTAATAGGGCAGACAGATGAGTCCGAGGTAGCTAGACAGGATGGACATCTGAGAGTTGAAATGTACTGGATGAACTTACAATGCAGCTAAATCTGCGCTTGTATTCTCTTGCAATTTTTAACCAATTAGTACAGTGTTACTAACCACAGTTTAACAGCTTGATGGCAAGTTTGGCTTTACAGGGGATGTCACCATCCATATGTGGGAGTTGTCAAGGTCATAGCTCAAGAGCTGTCCAGCCAAGCACATGGTTTTCTGAATGAAACCTGTAAAGAATATATTTTACAAATGTGTCCACAAACATCCAGAATATCATATGAAGTCTATGCAGTATACTAACAATATGTAAAACTTTAAGTTTAGATATTTACACACAAAAGGACATTAAAAAAACAACTTCAAAACCTGCAGTACAAGCAAAACATAATGCAGTATGTTCAGGGTAGCTTGGACAAGTCAATGTTCCCTGAACAAGACATAAAGTTGTGTTTTTCCTATTCTTTCCTCATGTACCTCATACAGTATGTTGTGTACATTTATGAATTTCTTACCACATCCTGTTTCTTCTTTTCACAACTTGAGACTTAATTTTGGCCAGCAACATGGTTTCCACTATTCTACTCATGTTTCACAAACTAATTTATTTATCTGGCAGGCAGCTGTAGTTGAGGTTTTGCTTTTGTGATTTACTGAGCAAAGACACCAGACAAGGTCAACATGGAGTTTTCATTTCCACCCAACTTCTGCTGCAACCTGCCATTTCACATTGAGTTCCAAAGCTTAAAGTGGGCACATGCGTTACTGTTGGCTAAAACACTATTTAGGCATACTTGGGTAGGAGATGAAATTCCTAATTTTTCAACAAGTTGTGTTTACCAAACCACATGCACCAAATGCATGTTCTTACTAAATTGCTATCCAAGTCACTGATTGACTGTCAAGAATGGTCCCACCCTTTAAGCAATGAAAGTCACACATAATCTTCCTTTACAATGGGGATTCTGTCAAAAGAGATTATAGGGAAGGGAAGTGTATTGCTATTTTTGCGGGAAACAAATAATTAATGGTGTGAATCTGGATGTTCTGCAACGTTTTAGATTAGCAGTGGTGGGAGTACTATAGTGGCACCAGTGTAAATTCTCACCTCCGCTGCCAAATGTATCCGCATCAGCCCTCCCTCTCTCCATGCAAACCACTTTTTCTCCAAGCACAGCCTTGGCAGCCAAAGCACTATATGGTGGAATACCAAAGACAGATAAAATGAATAGCTTTGGTGGTGTTTTACTGTAGAATGCTCTCAAATTGTACTTAAGTGTATTGCGAGGATTTAACAAAGCCTAACCCAAAATGTCGTTTGTGTTACCTTACCCATTTGGTCATTGTTGGTTTCCAATCAACAAGAAATGCAAGAAGTCATGTCTCTTTGACAGAAAAATGTAGCCCGTAAAGCTAGCTGCTGCTTTTGAACTACAAAACAAACAAACAAACACACACTCCTTCTCATAGTGTTTCAGAATCTCATGCCACTCAAACAAATGTCAAATAAATAGAAGCGACGACACCGCGCCTTAATGAAAATGTAGTTATACGGAGATGGTGATGAAGGACGAAGCTCCCCTCCCCCAATGAGAAATGTTTTGGTACATTTAACAGAGTATAAAAATGAAGAATTTGGCTTTGTCCATCATCATTTCCCTGCTTAGTGCATCCTTTTTGGCATTCTTTTCCAGTCAAATTTGAGGGGAGACATGCAGGTTGTCATGCTGACAGACAGAAAAAAGACATATTTGGACAATGAACCCAAGAAAACACCATGGGCCACCTAATTTTTCACCTCTGACCTTCTGACTTGTGTTTGTGTGGGTTTATGGTGATGAACAAAAAGCTCCTGTAAAGTGCATCTTATGCACATCCTGTAATTTGAGGCAAAATTCCTTGTTACATAGTTGTGGTTTACTGTAATGTAGTATAGCTATTACTGAAACTTACTCTTACTCTTGCTCTGTCTTATACACAAAAGCATATACGTAATGTGGTGTTTATACTTTTTCCATTTTGTGTTCATTTTCAAATGACAACACTTAGCTTTAAGAGGCAAAGTCACCTTTTCACCAACGGGGAGTTTGACACTCCTTAGAGAAATTAGTATAAGCAGATTGTGAATTAATTTCATTTTGGTGGAGCCAAACTAAAGTTATAATTGGATTTCCATTCTTTTCCTTCCTTATCTGAGAGTTATTTAAATTTAGTTTCTACATTTCTTTCTTAGTTACTTGACTATCAGAAACAAACTCTCTGGTATTGTCAGCAGGTGCTCTAAAATCGCTGGATTACCTCAAAGAAATCTCTCACAGCTGTACTCCCAGCAGGTTCAGTGTCAGACCCAGGCAATATTAAATGAGTCCCATACAATGAATTTAACAACCACAGGTTATCTGTTAACCCTAAAGTATGAGGAACAAATTAGAAAAAAAAAACTTGTCACTGGAAATGAAAATTTTCAATGTTGGCACTGCATTTGACTGCAATGGTATTGGCTAAATCTAACTGTAAAATGTTCCACCCTCTACTTTAAAGCAGTGCTTAGAACAGTAAAATCCAATTTTGGTTTGTTGCAGTATGTTGTGGTAATTAACCACCATGCTGTGTGTGTGTTCTCTGTTTCCCTGAATGTCTTCACTCTTCTGTGAGGCACCGTGGCCTGTGCGTGCCCTCCCAGCAGGTGGGCATGTGTCCTGCCTCTGTTATCTCTGTAGTTATTCATGGCAGCAGGTGCTCTCTCTGACATTTGTGGGGCGGGTCTTCAGCCTTTGTCTTCCAAGCCCTGGGGGAGTGCAGCAACCATGACTTCACTGCACCTGATCCCCTGTGTGGCATATGCATTGGTCCATTACTCTCCCACCCTCCCCCTGGTGTCACTGCACCAGTGCAGGACACTGATTATGTAAACTGGAGGCGGTAACGATTAGCATGCAGAGAAGCACAGGAACTCCTTCTGTATTTTCATATGAAAGAAACTTTCTGGAACAAAGTTCAACGTCAGAGTGCTAGATTAATGTAATTTCTGCTTTGATGTTTATGCTCAGCATTCCTTGGAGACAAACTGGGCGGTGGAGGAAGAAGGGGCTCTAGAGACAAGAGCTATTTGATTTATCCCACCATTTAGCACAGCATTTCATTAATACACCGCAACTGACTTGGGACTTTTGTCCAGATTTTTACCAGTAAATAGATACATTGTCTCACATTGCACACCTGTGCATGTAAACCAGGTATTGGAGTGAGTTCTTTAATGTGCATTCTTATGGTTAATGATAAAAGAACATTTGAAACACAAAGCAATCCCATGTGTTTCTCTGTGTGCACACATCTGTCTGCCTGTGCATGCATGTGTATACTGTATATGCTTTGATCAGAACTGTGGTGAGTCATTGCTTATCCAACAGCTGAATATTGTACTTAAAGAGCTGCTTGAATGAACAGTTATTTGCTCAGTGCAGCAACATCCCTACAGATGTCTTACTGTTATTGTTCCAACCAATTTACCAAGGTGATATCCTAATTTTAACATCTTTAGAAAGTGCTCCATACAGAGAAAGAAAAAGAACACATCAAATGCAGTTACACTGGAGATTTGTTAAATATATAATTTTCTGCACACTGCGTTTGCATTTACTCCATTTTTTGAATCAGTACATCAGTCAGCAATCCACATATCCCAAAAAATGTAACACGCAATTTAGAAAACAACATTTTATGTTAAATTGTTTTGAGGTAGGGACTATTAGAACATATTGAGTCCATTCTAAGATTGTTATAATGACTAAATGTTTTTTTTTTTTTTTCTGTAAAGGCTTTTATTGCATCCTCCTTCAACACTTCACAATGCAATCAGTGCCTTCAGTTGAGCTCTTTGATACATCAATGAAATCAGCTCTGGCATCGAGCATCTTGTTATATATGGTATAATTCTTGTCATGAAGGAGCCATACTTTGATAGCAGTCTGTAGGGAACCTGAATATTAAACTGATTGATGTACTCATGACTCATGTCCTGATTACATATAAAATCAAGAGCAGTGTGCAGGAACCTCCTTGTCTTTAAGGAACTCCTTCAAACAACTTCAGCAGATTAAAGTATAATACAAAATATGGTGTTTGATGTTGTGTTTATAACTGTTTCCAGTGACTCACAACATCTGAATAATATGCATACAAACAAACATTATTTAGATGAACTAAAGTCTTTAAAATATTGCTAATTCTGGGCTTCACATGGACCTGGAAACCTAGAAAGCCAAAAACCAAAGCTCTGGTTCTGGATACGGCTCTGAGCTAAGCTGCTAAACTAAGGGAACAATCACTGTAGGACTTGTGTTACAACCTGTGATAACTTTTTTTTTTTTTTTTNNTTTTTGCCACTTGGGCATGGAAACAAGTTGTGAACACAACATTGACATATCATTACCTTTTAAGTTGATATGGTGTCCAGCATTTCTGGCCACCTGGCAAATGTAAGTCTAGTATCTCTTATAGCTCTGTTTTTGGTTCCTACCAACCCCTGAAGGAAACATCTGGTTCTTTAGCTGCTAAATACTCCGCTGTGTTCACCAGCTAGTCTCTAACTGTGTCTGTCTGCCGTTTGGTGCTGAGCAGGTAAGGTACAGTGGGTTTTTAGAGCGTTATTGCTGAAAAAGACACTATGAGAGCGTTGAGAGTGAACCAAAACAGTAAATTGTGGGCTAAACAGCTAAACAATGGGCTGAAACTTGCTATAAAGCTCTGTAAAGCCGAGGGGGAGCTGCACTTCAGGCGATAATCCTCTGTAGTTTCATCACCATGAGTGACCCCTTTCACATTGTTACATTGTTTTCACGTTGTCATTCGATACATTGTTATTATAAAATTATTGACTATAGCCACTTAAAGAAACAATAGCTGCATTATTCATATGAACGCTCCTCCATGAACAATGAATGCATTTAATAAAAATGCTCAGTAAAGGAACATTTTGCAGGAGCAGAAAAACATTAATACATTTTATTTAGTTGTTGTGTGTTAATCGGTCTATTGTAAGACCTGTCGATTTGGGACTGATAGCAGACTCTTTGAAGAAACTGCTTCTGTGAAATAAGAGAAATATAACTGGTATACTGATACCTGCCTGTGACTGATAAACTATTTGAACCCTAAACTGTAATACTGCTATAACAAGATTCTGATGCCTGTAAAGATAGTATTGTCACTTCCCACAGAATCTGAACACAAAACAGGAAAATAACCAGCCAATGAAGATTTCACTCTCTCTTGCAGCTTAACTCAGCTTCTTTTCAAACTAACTTATAGTCCTTATCTGCTCTATGCCACATTCCATCCCTCTTATTCCTTCCCATATCCCTCTTCTCTCTTCCGCTGATCCAGCATCTCAGCATCTCTGCATTCCCCCTCCTTCTGTCCGTTCACCTCCATCCCTCCATACCCTGTCCCTCCATCCATGCCAGCTTCTCTGACACCCTGCATTACTCTAGCAGCAATAGGCACTGCTGTTGGACTGCTTCCCAGCACCGGACGTCCTCCAAGGGGAGAGTCAGTGTGTCACAGCAGATTAATGCCTTGCTCGCTGACTGATCAACTCCCGCTGGTCTGGAACCTGAGTCTACTGTGGCGTGGCCCAGATAGGGAGGTGATGCTATCCTGACTCATTGCCACTCAGGTGGTCTGGCCTGGGAAACTGTGATCCATACATTTAATCTTCCAGACAGTGTCACAATGGAGGAGCGGGATGCTGCTGTGGAAAAAGGGCTTTGACAGGTCTGCGAGCAGAGGGGAGTAGTGAGTAGGTAATCAAGCTAAGTGGCTGTTTATGAAGAAAGAAAATGGTGAGGTCACTACTTGTGTGATTTAACTGCAAATGCAACATAAACATTGTGTATTTAGTGTATGTGTATGAACGACTTCTTCAAAGAAATATATCCTGCCTTTAAGCTCTGTCCTATTTTTATGTGCATGCCTGTCTCACAATATAAGCAATATGCCTGCATATTTAAAACTACTCATGTTTTATGGTGGCGCCAGGGGGTTGAGAGAGAGAAGAGAGGGAGAGACACACATTGAGACATAGATATATGTTTCTCCAATCATTAACTCATTAACTATGTGGCATTATCAACCTGTCTGTCCCATTCTGTTTCTGGCTATAATAACACGTTTTTGAAAATACAGAAAATGAACACCTGTTCATGTTTCAATCAGTTGTGAAATTACCACCTCGGCAGGCCTGTCTCTTCAAGCCCCTTATTAACCGTAAAGGTAAGTGACATGGAAAACATGAAAATTCTCATATCTAAAAAGCTGCCGCAATAATAAAATAATAGGGGGTCATCTATAATCGTCCCTCACCTCAAGATGATGATGTCTTTTCAAACTCAATTACACATTAGCAGGACAATTTCTTCCTTTATCTATCACACTTCATCAACTAGGGCTTGGCTGCATACTCTATCCTCCTCATTAGCAACCACTCCATCACTCACTAATAATGGTCTATCAACACTGTCTCAATGACCAAAGTTACAGCAGGGGAGAATGAAATATTAACTTATGATGTTAACCCGGGGTCGTGTTTGAACATTGTGGAATTAGATCTGATTTAGTTAAATATCACCATAAATCAAATATAAAGGAGACTTTAAAACAGTGGAAGTAGTTCAAAAGAAAATGTAAAAAAAAAAGAGCAAACATGGCCTTTTAAAGGCATGGAGTAATTAAAAGTCTTACAGCAGCCGGGACTCAAGTATTACTGAAAACTTATCAACCGGTCAATTCTGAGCACAATTCTGAGCATGAGGATAACTATAAAAAGAATCATTTAAGAGTGGTTTAACATACAGAAACAGTGCAGTGAGGGGAAAAAGCAGGACCCGAGGCAGGCACCTTGGTTTGTGTGCCTCACCATTACCATAAATGGATGCTGACTGCCTGCAGTCAGGACCAATACACTATCTATAAGGGCTCATTTCTCTCAAATTTACTTTGCCGCTGGTGTGACGGACGATCGCTAGTCTTAGCAGCCCAAATCAGTTCACTTTCACATACCTCTTCAGGCATGCCCGCCATAGCCAGAGGTGCATGCAATGAGTGTCACAACCCCACCCCCTCTTGTCCTCTCCCATTACCCTCACAGATGCCATGGCAAATGGCTGGCTTGAGGTTACAGACACGGGTCTGCTGTTTTATATTCATGTCAGCATAGTAGAGTATTGGGAGTATTCGTTCAATACAACTGCCACGTGAGAAACATTTCCTTAGGCTGGTGCAATGGCGATTTTAAAATGAGGTGAGAACTATTATCTGTCTCTCTCACTCTCTCTGAAAACACACACGTACACACGCAGTAAATGTCCACATCTGCCAAGAAAGCACTTAAGCAAGACTGGCATGGTGAATTTTGATACTACTTGATTAGTGCTTTGCATAAGTATTGCGTTTTGTTCTTAAGGGCCACAACCAATGTCAAATAGACACTTGAGAATCAACAGCCATTACTACGTCTCCTCACGTAAACCTAGTTTTCATCACACCACCAATCTGTCCTCATGGGACCGTCCTGTTTTAGAGCAACTTAATCTATGCCCTTGATTCATTTTATGATGTACAGTAAAATGTGACACCATCTTGTTGTGCTGTTTCTTCGACTGAGTCATTATCTCTCTGACGGAGTACATATATTTTCTAGCAGAGTGGTCTGATGCTCAATAATGCAAATGAGTTCTTTAATCTAAGCCTCCCTTAAACTGGTAATTAAATAAATGATTTATAGTTGAATGAGACGCAATAACACTTTGTATGCAAAATATCACCTGATTGGTAGGATGTGATGTGTTTCCTCAATATTTTATATCAAACGGATAAGATTTCTAGTTGCAGTCTATAATTGGCCCGAGCTCTGCACTGCAGTGTAGTCGTGTTTGCCGTTTGTTTCTTTCAAATTTTAACAGCAAAAGTGAATTTTAGATTTTAAAAGTGCTTTAAACACACTTACAGTATACAAACATGCATGCATACACTTACCACTACTGCTGCATCCTGGAGTTCCCAATCGGGGAGTTGTCTACTATTTGAGCTCACCTTGTACTCCATTACGAGGTCGAGGCCCTGCACCTGCTTTTCCAGGTGTGAAGGAAGACCCTGGTGATGCACTCTTAATGACTTGCCAGAAGGAGAGGGCACTTCATGCAGCTGCATACTTCACAGCCACGTAAAGGCTGGTCATTACCATCCATCTTCGTATATGTCAGGATTCAGAGAGTATGCTTGCTGTTAGGCTTTCCTTGTTAGGAAAGAGATGTGTAATCCACAAAAAAGTGTGTTGATTACCGAACATGAGTAATGGCTGCGAAGTCCATATGGCCTGAGCTCCAATGAGGCATAACACAAGAATAAAACTCAATAAATCAGTCATGTTGGGGAATGTGCTTCATGTGTAGCTCATTAAAATGTTGGTAACTGGTCACAGGGTCATCACTGCAGCAGAGTAATTGCTGAATTCTTCTTACCTGACTATGGAAAACAACATTATCACCAGCCAGCTTTATGGAGATAAGCCCATAAAAAACGTTGCATACAGGCCCATCGTGATTTAGCACCACCGGTCCTACAGGTGCTCCTGCATCAGATAATATACTTTTCAACTGAGTGTTAAATCAACATGTTAATCAAAAAGCTGTGGGTGTGAATTTAGAGTTAAAGTTCTCACACTCAGTATCTCAGGTGTAGACCATGCCCATGATGTGAAAACAACAATTCTATCATTACCTACTGACCATTTTGTTGTTTTCCATCAATGTTTCTGTGGGACTGTGGGATCGGTTGTGAGCACGCTTGCCTCACTTCAACATATGCTCAGTCTGCCCTTCATTTCAGTCACTCTGGCTCTGTTGAACACTCCCTGACCTTCATGTCCTTTCTGTTCGACTTATCAGTGAACAAAATTTGCTCCAGGCCTGAGACACCACGGCTTTTCTAAAAGACTGCAGCTATACTAATCCCAAGCAGAAAATCAATTCATGAATTAATTGTTGAGCATGTCTTGCAGATCAATCTTTCACTATTACCATGGCGAGGGAACACTGGAGGCAGCATGTCTATTTATATCTGCCAGAAGCAAAATTGGAATGGTTTTAACCTGTCGCTTAACTGTGGACTAAATCTAATGCCAATATGCCTCGGGTGGCATTGATGTGACGTGATATATATTGTATAAAAATATATATATATAGGTTATTCATTTTTGGTATTTATTTTTTTATTTATAGTATCTCTTTCTCTTGCTACAAAATCTAGTGTTTCATTCCACTAAACAAACATTAGACTATTCCACTTGGCTTCAAGCTTATTTTTTTCATGCGACTGCACAGTCACAAGAACAGAAAAAAAAGAATGAATAAATAAATAAATTAAAGAAAAAAAGAAATAAGAAAATGTAAAGCCAGTAACACTGTGAGCGTATCAGTGTTTTCTTACTGAGGACAGATCAGCTGCAGTGTTCCTGTCAGCCTTTGCACCCAGACCAGGATTTTGCTCAGCAACAACTTGAAGGTTATATATTCTCTCGTATGGATGGATTTCAGCGGGCCAAGTGGGTTGAGCGAAACCTGCTATTATGTGCCTCTTCAATCCCTATGTACATCTTTTCACTCTTAAAAGCACATTCAAACGCAAAACACAGTACAGAAACTTCTCGAAACAGTCTGTCAAGAAGCCTTCTACACTAAATACAGACAGAAAAAAACAAAATACTCTGATTAGATATTTCTAATTATAAATACTAACACGTCATGTTTGCCTCAGGAGGTGCTAAAATTAAGTTTGTTCTTTTGCAGTGTTGTGTTTCTTCAAAAGTTAAATATAAAACCCTCTTAAATCATGCAGAAAAAAGTGTCCCTCCTTTTTTCAAACTAGATCAATCTGCCCTTAATGGAGTGTTACTCATCTTTGCCATTTTCAAGTTGAAACTACCTCAACACATTATTGTTTTCTGATATAGATTTTAATCAGAGTCTGTTGTGGAGATGTATTGACGAATGTTTTTCGAATGTACTTTGGGAAAGCTATGATTTCTTTGATGCAAGAACTGTGATGTGCACATTCTAATCTATGTTTTTGCCCCAGGATTTGGCTGGAGAAGCTGACAAGCACTTCAATCTCCCATTTTGAGAAAAGCCATTAACATTGTCTGCCCTACTTTGTAGTGATATAAGAGACAGCAAGACCGTGGCATTTCAGAAGCTTCTGATATAGTTCTTTTTCCTAATCTGTTTTCTCTGTCTTGTTACAAAACAACAACTTTTGTTCATCAAAATGCAGGTCAAAAGTTCGGCCTGCATTTAGCTCTGCTCATGGTTGCCACAGGGCAGCGGCATGAGCTTTGCAGTTGAAACAAACATCTAACCAACCACAAACTCCCTATCTTCATCTGTCATTCACACAGCAAGGTTGAAGGATATTTTCCCCTTTCCCCACATATTCCCCTTCCTCTCCTCAGACCCTTAACCCTCCTCTCTCTGTATCACTGTTCACTTGTCTGCTTCTCTGACCCTCGCAATCTCCTCGCACTGCTCATCTCTCCATTGCACCCTGACCTGTTCTCTTCAGCCTGAGCTCATCTCTGGTGACAGCATCCGATTGACATTAATGACACTACAGAATAGAAAGGTTAATTAAGACCAACTGTTCCCTGCCCATTCCTCAGCACCATCTGCTCTGCAGCTCCAGTCAAACGGATACAGACATGGAACTGACACCGTAATGAGACAAATACTGCAGTGAGGAAATGTGTATTTATGGAGTATCCACAGGCTTATCAGATCACTTGTAGTACTGTATACCCTTTCCAGAAACAAACATAGTTACCATTTTTCGAAACACATTTGAATTCACAAAAGCTTTTTAACTATATTCTTATAAAGTTCAACTTGCTAGCTGGTGTTTAAAGACAATATTAGCTCATTATGTTTGTTGAAAATAACATGTAGAATTCTGGTTAAATTTACTATAATTTTACAGTATGTATCAGACTACATATCATACAGTCACATTACATTCTGCCGCCATATTGTGACCAGACAGTTTTGAATGCACATGATGTGATCCAGTAGTAGGAACTGATAGCATCTTTTTCATTTACTCTATACACTGGTGAAACAGTGGCCCTACGGTGATGCAGGAATATGCACATTACTGATAACCTTGAGGAAAGACATGGGAGAAACCATTAACTTTAATAAAAATCTCATAAGGATCTAAGGTTTGCCTATTTGACAAGGGAAGTCATTTACTGATTGTGTCTCAAGCTATTTTTTCTTATTGTGAGTAATTTTTTTGACCTTTTCTAGCTGTAAAGATGAAGGTTGACAAAACAAATTGACAAAAAGTGTCACTTAATTTGTGACAAAAAAGAAATTGCAGTGGGGTGTGGGTAAATATTTGTTGATGCTCTGTCATGGCCAAGTAGCTGTCAGGTTACTTAAGCAGTCCAAACAAGGCTGCAGGGTGCAAAACCATGGCAAGCTTAGAAGAAACTAAGGTTGCAGTAAAACACATAAACAAAGTGATGACAAACATCTAAATATGGAGACTGGAGGGGATTTCAAACTCTCTTTATCTTCGCTTTCATTTTCTCTCTGTCTTTATCTCCATTGGGATTCTCCGCTTTGATCTTTGAACCTGTAAAATTCACACGCAGAGGCGCTCTTGACAGTAAGAGAAGAGGCAAGCGTTGTGCAAAGGCAAAGTGAGGGGGTGAGTGGAGGATTAGATATGCAGAACATGGACGTCAAGGGCAGAGGAGGCAGATACAGCTGGAGGCAGCCTATCTGAATATGGGTAGCTTTGGAACTGCTCCTAAGCTAAACAACAATGTTCCAAATGATGAAATGATAGAGCGAACACTTGTAAATGCATCAGGAACAATTGTAGCCCACAGTACATCACAGCTGTGGATATGTTGTGGGCATCCTTTTTTGTGGTCTGTATGAATAAACAGGGTTCAGTAGGGCTGGGCGATAAAACGATCTCGATACGGGATCGTGATAAAAATGTTGATAACGATAATAAACTTCGAACATTTTTTACTCGATATGGATAGATCTAACAGCCTATCACACAGCAGAAATAAATGCGACAACAGCCAGTCACTGCAGTTCATGGCTTGCACATCAAAGTACCCATTTCCCATTTCCTACTGCAAAGCGTTGTTTGAGCTACAGGTGAAGATGTGAAAGTGGATGTCCTCTGGACAAGAGGAAAAAAATGAGTGGAACTGAGGGGCACGAAAGCGACGGTGAAAGTGAACTTGCGTTATCCTCCAAAGCTGAGAAGACTGTTGACAAAAAAGGTAACACAACGTCAATTATACGGAAGTGGTTTGGATATCTCAAAAGCGACGAAGCACAGATTAAGATGGTCTACAGAATATGCCGTCGGTCGGTGCCAACCAAGACGGGAAACACAACAAATCTTTGCCATCACCTGAAAAGGTACAATCCCAGCGCCCACACCGAGAGTATGAAAATGCAGGCCCATGTTAGTCTGCCCACAAATTTCATCCAACGTCCTTGTGGTTCTTCTGCTGTCTGCAGATAAAGCATGTTTGCAAAATTACATTTTTATATTATGTCATTCTATTTGTTATGTTAATAAACTGGTTTCTTCAGGCTTCAGTCATTATCAGGATACTCTTCAAACAAAAAAAGTGAGTTAAGTTTGAAGTAACAGAAACATGTTTAATGTCCAGTCTATAAAATAAAAGGAAAAATTTGAATTAAAGAAAGAAAAAACCCCAAAAACAGTTAAAATAAAGAGAATGGCTTACTGGGGCTCCTTCAAGATCACCGCCCGCCACTGAAGTGACTGGTCAAATCACAAATAGTCCAGAAGTTCCATTTAGGAAAAACTTAATTGCTTTATACTTCATATTAAGTGGCTTGACAGGGTGTAGAGGAAAACAACTCTGTTGGAAGTTTGAGTTTCTATCTGTGAGTGTGTGTGGTTTAGTTCAATGGATGCACACAAGAGTCAAAAACAAAGGCAGTAACACCCGTTTTGGAACTTAATTGGCCTCACTAGTGGAACTGTGGTCTTCATGAACTACTCTGAGGAGAAAAAAACATAGCACTCTGGGGGCATAAAATACCTTTATTCTTTGTATTTGGTAACAATGCACTTTCTCACCTTCTAATGGGCCATGAAGTCTGCATTTATAAATTAGTTAGTTAGTCATTAATAAAGGGTATTTACAACAATACATAAAATGCAGTTGTAAATGTTTGAATTTTGGTCCAGATGTTTTGAAACAGAGGATAAACACCAGACAAATGTTTTCATAACCTGGCAACCCAAAAGCTGTTCTTATTAATGGTTTATAACCGATAAAGCATTGGTAAATAATTTATTAACTATTAATAAAGCCATTAGTCACAACTTAAAGACCCATTTTATAGGATGCCTTATTAGAAAGTGATCCCAAAAATATTTTTTAAGGTTTATACAAAATGTGTAATACAGTGGAAATCGCTTATAGTGATCACAGTTATAGTGATCAACCAGTTATATGGATCCAAAAGCTTGGGACAGAATCATTCCTATACAAATTCTGTCTAAATAATTTTCTTACAGTAATCAAGTAGTCCACTTACAATGTTCATTTTGGGTCTTTTCATACATGCATACAAAACTATGGTAATTCTATATTTTTTACTTTTCTCCCATGATACTTTGCCTTGCGGTAACCTGTCTGCTTCCGGCTGGCTACCTGAGGTTGGTGCAGCGTGCACATTGAAATCATGACGGGAAAAAGAAAGTCTTTTTCTCTCAACGAAAAACGTAGTGTCCTCGAAGCTTATGACAAACTGCCAAAAATGAGCCAAAGAGATGCACCAGCGAAACTTGGTGTTCCTCAGGCGACCTTGTGTAGTCTACTCAAACAGCGAGAAACAGTCAGCTGCTAGTGATGGAGACAGAAAACGAATGTGCACGGGGAAAGCACCTGCGGTTGAAGCAGCCCTCGTCAAGTGGATAGATAATGCCCGGTCATGTAATGCCCCCTTGAGCGGGCCCTTGATGAGGGAAAAGGCAGAAGAATTATAAGAAAATAGCGAAGCTGTCCATTTCATTACTTTATATTCATGTAATAAATATACAAATGTCAATTAGATGGCAATGTGCATAAGAAATAAAGAAAAAGAAAAAAAATTTGGTTATAATAATCATCCGCCTATAGTGATCAATTTGACCTGGACAGACATGATCACTATAAGAGGTTTCCACTGTAGCAGAAGAATGAAAGAGCAGGACATCGTGAGGACAGGCATATGATTGGCTACAGCTGAGCGATCACTTAAAAGTGCAGCTTCCCTACTCACATGGATGGTGAAATAAGTCAGCTGCATTTTAATTCAGCCCGTGATTCCCTTCTTGGAGAAGATGACTGGACTCTTTTTTTTTTTTGCGGGTAGCTTGCTGTGCTTACATGAATGGTTAAAGTCAACCAATGCATGAAGCCCTCTATTTAAATTCAGTGGTTATAATTGAACAACAATGACAATGAAAAGGAAAGTCACATTTTTAACAGTCTTTATCTTGTTCTGCTTCTAAATGCACCCACCCTCATAAAAACAACCAAGCAAAGTCTGTATCCACCCAGAGTGGCATACATCTTCAATAAAGGTCGCATCTAAATGACACATTCTGTCAATTCAACCGGTTGGATTTTGGCAGTAACTGAGGCATACAGTATAACCGGAAAATCCATTAAGCATGCTGTGCCAGAGAATGCCGGAATGATCACCATTGAGAAGCATCATCGCATGCCTATTCTGCCATGCCTTCACATTGTTTCTTATCCTTTCTTTCTTATTGCCAGAGGATTAAGTGATGCCTTATACCCCATGCCAAGGCCTTTCTCCAAACAAACCATTCACAAACAGAAAAAGCAATCAGGCAAATGCAGTTAGCATACAAAGAGAGCTGAATGCACGACTGTAGACGGTGAAAAGACGTTTTAAGACTCACAGTGCTTGTTAGAGCGATCCAGGGCATGAATATTCATTTACCCAGTTTTCTTACAGTGTGTGTTTTATTCATTTTTCAAATTATGTTTGTGTTTTGCAGACACAATGGAAAAAAAACTGCTTCTCTCACAACCTTATCCTCCCTCTCTTTTTTCAGTGTCATGATTCTGTACACATTTGGATCGAACACGCACGTGAATATTGCACAGTCATGACCTCAACTTCTAATAACATCAGCCACCTTTCTAACAGTAACTTTGGCTTTAAAAACAGGAGCGCAGTCAGGTGTGGTCTCGTTCATCCCGTTGTTGTTTTTCACAGTTGATGATTTCAAGCTCAAAATTCAAGTAGGAAAGTTTACCACTGTGATGCGCTTCTCCAGCTGGGAGATGACGCACCGGTTCTACTATCTCTGAATGCCAGTTGCTGGTATAATGAATGAGGATGTTTTGCAGACGCTCATTGTTGAACTCATTCATGCTTCCCTGAGAACAGTCCTCTGATGACTCCCACATAATTCATCTAGGTAACAAGTGAATCAAATGGAAATGCAGCTGTATTTTTTATTTTCATCTCATTGACGCCTCCCTTTTTAATTCCGTTTAACTCACTGCGTTTACTGCATCCTGGTTTTAGTGACACAAACCTGCCACCAGTGTCACCACGGCTTTGTTCAGACACTCTTATTATGGTAAAGGTTATTCAGTGGCTGATAAAAACTCACTTTTTCATGAAACAGACATATCTATAACTAATGCTCAGCGTCTTTCTCCGCACGTGGCAGCCAACTGACACAAGACAATTTGATGCAAGAGGAAGGGTGCATATCCTCTGTTGGTTATCCGTAGGTGAAGTTGACATATGTGATGAAAGAGCCTTTACAAATACATGAGGTTAGAGACACTGGGAGTGAGGTGCCATGTTGAAAATTCATGAGATACCCATCCTGCTATCAGAAATGTTCTCCCTGCCCATCCATCCTGCATGTACGTTGTTAGATTATAGAATGGCTTTTATTCTTCAGTTAGTCTATTGACACACGCACGTACAAGCACACACATACACACATCGGGTCTCCACACTACCACCCCAGGGGTTTGTGTATCAGATTGATTGTTGCTAAGCACAGTGGTCATTAGGCGGTCAAACCTCCCACCATCTAGGCAGATAAAAGCTCAGCCATAACCGTCAGACCCATTAACATTCTATCCTCAGTGTGCTCTCCAAGTGTCTTGTTGGCTTTAATTCATTGTCTTACCTTGATAAACTTGAATTGATTTTAGTGAACCAGCTGAGTTGCTGCCTTTCCAAAAGACAAATCTTCAATGTTAACATCTACAATTCTTTAACTGTTTTGTAACCTGCAGTGAAGTATATTCGGCACTGACACAGGAGGAGATTAAAAAAGACATAAATAAAAAACTGGGCTCCTTTTTTCTGCTTGTCTACCAACTAATCCAAGTGATCACAAAATACAAGATTTGAATAGAAACGTATATCCGATAGCCACAAGGCACCAGCAAGGCCTTGGCACCAGACTTGCTTTGTAGTTGTAGACAGTCACTGTCGGCTATACAGAAATCTGGAATCTGTTGCATTGACAGTATCTGTCCTTGCTGAAGGCAAGAATACACCTAATCCAGTCTGCTCAAAAACTGCCAGGTGAGTGGCATTTTGGTTTGAGCATTTTACTTTCATAGCTCGGTGAGATGAAAGTCCTTTTTTTGATGCTTGCCATTAAGCATTACATCGGGGGATTGGGAGTAATCTATAGACACTTTGAGCTTCAGCACAGCTTGGTCGTAGCAAAGATTGCTTAAATATGTGCAGTAGCTGGCAATCACTGTACAACCAAGGCTCTATCTTTGGGCAGGTGCAAACCCAGCAGGGGTGCAAATGCAGTGGTGATGCCATTTTCATTTAGTGCAAGTCCACTATTTGCACTTGTGTGGCTCCAAACGTCTGCTCGCTGGTGTTGAACAATTTTGCCAAGAAAGTGCACCCACACAGACCACCTCATTTTACAAATGCAAGGGCACAGAGGACACACAAACACACACATACACCTGTCTACAGTCGGATAAACCCTTTTTTTATGTATGCTGAGTTTTGCCTCTTTCATTTTAATTATTTATTTTCTGTTACACATTTAAATAAACATAATACTCTTTTATACAGTTAAGACAGAGTCTGTGCTGGCTTGGGTTAATGGGTCATTTTTACCAATAATATCATCCACAACATTTTGTAGGATGTACGAGGTTATTCCTTTTCACTTGATTAAATACCTGTAGTCATCATATACAGCAGCAGGATTAACATGTGCGTTCCATCTGCAGTCTCTAATTTGAAGGATGCGCTATGCGTAATTATGCATAGGTCAAACAGCATGGGTACCTCGATTAATTAGTCAAATCTTCCGATACAGAACTGAGGTTTAACAAGATAGGTGCATGACCTGCTGTGGTTTTCTGCAGATCACAATGGTAAACTGTAACACACAGATTTCAAGCTCATACACAGAATCATCAGTGTGTAGTAGGATATGTCCTGAGCTCTGTCAAAGATCTTAAGACATTTCTTTCTGAAAGTAAAACCACCACACACAATTTCCTGTGGTTAATCAAAACAAAATTTTCTGTCTTGTGAGCAGGAGTATTACGGGGGGGCTGTGAGTTTATTCAATCATGTAAGTGATTTATAGAGACTTCCGCTATTCTCACTTTTGCAGCATGATTGCGCGCATGTAAACATACTCAAATATGACAGATAGCAATCTTGTTAATCATTAGTAACTGAAATATACGAAAGAAAGTAGGAATATATTATGGCTTTGGTCACCCAACTTGCAAGAATTGAGCCACACCAGGTGCACTTTGCACCTCCACCCAGTTTCAGGAAAGAAGAGCCATGACAAATCATTTGCTTAAGGTAGTTTGATAATGTTTGATAATGAATTTGATCTTGAAAAAACTGTCATTTTTCATATATAAATTTACAACAGTGGTGGCTGGTCAATAGAGGGTGCTAGGGCACCGCCCCACCACTCCCCACATCCTAGACCTTCTTGAATAAGACTTTAAAAGATTAATTTGAAATCTAAATTTTTTAAATATTTTTTTAAGGTAAATATTATATAGTTAGTGAGTAAAATGTATAATCTGCAATAAAATGTAGATTAAAAATGTTCTTTGTTGTCTAAGGTTACTGATAGGTCATGTATATTTCCAGCCTGGGGTGCAAGAATCTTTGCTCATTAACTCTCGTTATAAGCAGTTTGCTCCTCTTCAATGCAAGAGATAGGAGCTTGCTGGGGCACACACCGGCGCCCCGACATCATTTATCTGAATGCAGCTGCTGACACTACCAACCACAAGGTGGCAGGCAGCAGAGAGCGTGTCATAAAATACAACAGAATAAGTTGTTGACGTTGACTAAGTCTCAGCAGCAGCTGGGTAAGAAACGCTGCACACTGGGCCCAGGTGAACTTCAGAGGATAGCTACAGAGGTGAGATAGAAGCTAGATATGTGATGTTGCAGTGTTTTTTATCATAGTAGTGCTGTATTGTGCAGAGAAGTGGGCAACACGCCTTAAAGTTGGCCCTATATAATTTTTTTAACTACTAATGCAAAATGAAACTACAGATGGGTGACAAATGAAAGGAAAAACCAACATGAAGTGTCTCAGTACGGCCACCAAGAGCTTCCAGAACAGCTTCAGTGCTCCTTGGCGTGGAACTCTATCGAAGGGATGAGCATTCCTCCACAAGTTATTCCCTTGTTACAACCTTTATTTAATCGGGTAATCTCATTGACATCAAGATCTCTTTCTCACTCTCAAGAGAGACCTGAGTACAGCAGACAGAAAGGAAAACAAAAAAAGCCAGACATAACAAAATGACATATTCCTCAGGAACAGAATGTCACAGGATCGTCTCAAAGCATTGGCCATGTTCTCTGTGGAGAAGAAACTTGTGAAAGACATTCCAGACTTTAACCACAGAGTCACTGAACAATTTGCATCTCTCAAGGAGGGAAGGGCAAAATCTATGTACAAAAAGTACATTTTAAGCCACAAGGTGGAAAAGTCATATGGCTTTGAGTACATGTTTGCTTGATTTTTGGTATAGCCCCCTCTGGAGAAAAATGCACCAGCTGCCACTGGTTTACAATATATTCTGGGAAAAAGGTACAGTATATTCAGCTTAAATTTCAGAAATGTAAATCTCCTTGACAGCTAACATTGTGCTCCGCTGGGCTTGCCAATTACGGATTCATTCACACACTGTTAAATTCATGTCACAGGCAATGGTATGAAAGTATTTCACCACGACAAACCACACATACAACTGAACAACAACTCAACAACCTTTTTTTTGTGAAGGAAAATAAAAATCACACTGAGTAATGTCCTGCCGTGGAAACGCTCGCCAGGAGGTTAAGCACACATAAATAGGCGACGAGCCTCATTAGTGCAAATGTAAATAAATAGAGACAGATGATGCAGACAGAGAGTCGAAGAGGACCACAGGCTTCTGTGTCATGTAAATATCTGCCTTGGCAAGCCAAGTCCCAGTGTGTTAGTATCAGAATTATCTGATAATTCAAGGAGTGGAGGGAAATTTCCCACATACCACCACCACATTACTTGAGGAGGTATCACATGTAATTTAAAAGACATTTTAAAAGACCATAACATGGCTGCAGGATGGTTTAATGATTGTTCCACTAGTTGCTGGTGAGAATTTTTTGGCTCTGATTTTAAAGCAATATTCACATGCCTGCTACTAAGCTCACATGTCCTAGGCTGCTGAAGCCTGCCATACCAGCCCAACTCAGCCAATGCAAGTGGTCATACGTTACAGTCTTTTTAGTCCAAAAATCCCAAAAAGACAGTTTGCTGCTGGGACCAACAATAAACGTACACATGACTGCTAAGACGCTGAAGCTGCATATCACTCCTTTGGCCGAACACGAATGACACTTAATGCTAAGACTGCAAATGCCGCCATGTATTAAGTGAAGTATGAAGTTTTTTTGCTTGTATTGGATTGATTTGTGTTACAAAGACATGAACCGTTAATTTGAATGATGTTTTAAAGTGAATTTGTGCAAATGAAATTGATTCAACAGCACTGAACTGAATCAAAGTCACATTCATTTAATTTAATTAAGCCAACACAGGCATATGCACAATGTGGGCATTGACAGAAATCGAGGTAAGTGGTTCATGACTCACTTTCTATTCCACTTTTTTGTTTTATTTTGAAGTAAACTGTTTATTTAAGTAGTTGTGGGAGTAGAACCCTTCATTCATATTCAATATGCTTAAAGTGTGGTATTCTCAAAAAAAGTGAGAGAAAAATAACACAACCATCTGCCTCAGAGGATGCATAAATTGAAGCCTGGGTCACATCTTCTCAATGAATTAAAGCCATTAGAGACTGCTTATAATTGTGGAAATATCAGATGTTCAGGACTCATTTTGAAGAACTGGGCTGTCTGTCAGTCTTTGTGGGAGGCTCCCCCAGGGAACGTTCCCTCTGTTTTGGAGAAAAGAGGCATATGGGAACGTTCACGTTCCAGCATCATTATGTATGCAGTTTCCTCTGTCTCTGCAGTGGGTGTTTCTCTTGTCACCGATGGTATTATACATCAGAAGTCAGCTTACTTTATGTACTGCAGGTGTGCCATAATACCCAACAGATCTTCAGCGTCTTACACCAGGATTAGAAGTTGTTTTGATTAAGTAAGCTTTAGGTAACTCAAGGGATAATATTCTACAGATGCCCTTTGCTTACTTCTCAAGATTAGAAGTTGAGTGACTTGTGGAACATTTAAAACACTGCCATAGTTTGTTGGCCTGCAGGGGACGTCCCTTAGAGCTGCACTGTGCTAAATCTAATTTACATGGCTTGCTGTTGCCTACAGAACTTTGATTGTCTATGTTCGGTATCAGCTTCTCATTACTTTACTGTTTATTACACTTCAAGAGAACTATCTCCAGCAGTATACAATTTAAACATCCCCGTAATGCTGTATAACCCAGAAAGTCTACAAAACCCACGACAACCTCATCTTCACTATCATGTTTTTGCACAGAGTGATGTCTCAGCATGAAAGTATTTCAGGATAAATCTACAAAACAGTGCGTGAAACATTTCATAAACACTCTGCAGATAGAGAATTTTTATTGTTTTACTTACCTTGACATCACTGAAAACAGTGAAGCTAACAAGAATTTTAAAAGGTATCCGGAGACTTTTCATTAATAAGAACACAATGCCCAATGTGAAAAGTGAATTTTCAAGTGCACAATAACTTTACATTTCCTTATACCATCCAAGGAAGTACACAGCTTACATGTGAACCTCCAGTACTGTGATGGACTGTACCCTTTGTTTGTGAATCAAGTAATTGCTTTTACATGACAGAAAACAAAATACCAAAGAGTAGTTGAGGTAGAGACATTGATGTATCGTCATCCTTATAAGCCCTTGTTTGTTAAGGGGATGTAGTTGGAACACAGTATTTATATCTCCTTAAAATAAGCTCACATTTAAAGTGCAAGTCCAAATTAGAGCAACACAAATCAAGATTCTGAATATGTTTTTGATGTGATTTATTTGCCCAAATATCATTCCACAATAAAATGTGTAGAACTCCCCAGTATCTTCTTGCCTTGCTCTGTCCAGTACACTGAAAGCCCTGAATGTCTGTGCATTTCACATTGAGTGTCATACATTTAATTGAAAATGTGTTAAATGTGCTCTGCATCCAGCATCAGTTCACTGCGGGAGCATGTGTGCATGTTTTTGCATCCGAGGCCATTTCACTTCGTTCCTCCATTATGCGTTAATGATGTATGAATAAACTTGTTTCAACTCATGCATGGTCCCCTTCCGTAATAATTGCCTCGTCTGATATGATTGTTTATATTCCAGATGTTGGGAATATAGAGCTCAGAGGAGCATTTCATTTCAAAACTCGGCCGTATTTTTGATCTTCCCCTAATAGAATGGTTCAGCTGCTTTAGGGAACAACATCTGCCACAACTCAATATCACAATGAGGTGACAGGTGCCACCTAACATTTTTGTTTTTATTTTTATAGTCAAGGCCATGCTTATAACCTATTTATTAGTATATATAACAGTAAAATGCCTTCATACACTGGATTGGTTGAGGAGAAGGGCCAAATTGCTGGTGGTTCAATGTCAGCTGTTATTGGAAGCTGTGCAGTTTGGAGGAAGGCTACACTCTGTGTATTGTCGTGCTTTTTATGGCTTTAGTGTATGTAATTAGTACTGCTGCTGTCTACTAGAGCTGTCTGACTACACTCATATAACTCCTCCCCCTTGTTTTTCCTCGTATTATAGTGATTATAGTGAAATATTTTTCTATATTCACGTTTGTGTGCTGTGGATTCATACTTATGTAGGATTTAAATCAGATTCCAATGCATTCTTGTAGTTTTTTACAACTGGCCTCCATTACAGCTAAAAAGAGTGCTCATTTGCAGACTTTGATTTGTGTATTCAATCCATTTTAGCACACTCCCAAAGAGGCCCAACAAACCATCTGCTGTTTAGATAGACTCTGACCTCTATGCCTCTCAAGTCCAAGCACACCACCAGAGCATATCCATCCATACAGCCCGCCTGGTTGTTAATCTCTGAGCAAAAGACAAGGAGGTTATCATCACATGCCATTTGAAGGGACGGGCCCACTGGCAAATCCCCACCGAGGGCCTTGTTTCACTCAGTGCACTCTCTCCCTGTCAGTTGCAGGACACAATATGTGATTAATACATTGTCATGCTGTAGCAGTGTGACAATCTTGATGGCTGCACTTTCAGGGTCTTTAGGGCATTCGCTATGTCTGAACAACATCAGGACGGAAGTTGTTTTGTTTTTTTGTATCTCTAAATGTGTGAAAACTGGCGAAGCATCACAAACATTACTTTACATTCTGTTTTGTACTGTTCTTATTCAACCAAGCATTTTATTTGACTTTAATAACTGTGACACAGTAAAGTGTTGATTGTACTGAATCCCCACACAGCACAACAGTCCTTTCTTAGACACAATCCCCAACACTGACCATTAAAAATGGGAAGTAATGAGGGTAATTTGTCTAGACTGCAGAATCTTGTCAAAGCAGCATTTTAGTGTTAATGATCTTAAAACATCTGGCTCTGCGTAAGCATGTAGCTTGATCTGTACTCCTCCTCTACTGGCAGAGAGAGTCTGGATGTGGTGCCTAAAGAACTGCTCTCCTCTGACCTGAATTCTCCTGCTCCTACAGCAGTGGTGTTAGTGGGCCACATTAGCATTTCCACCATTTCTTTGAACCTCTGATGTAATTAATTTAGAAAATGGGGGGAATGATGTATAAACCACTTAAGGGAAAACGTATGTGTCCTACTAATAAGTAATTAGCACAGGGAGAAAATAAACATTTATTCTGCCTACAAAGGGGTTTTAACAATGGTTTGTCTGATGGTAGCATGTTGAAGAACTGCATTTGCAGCAGAGTGCCTAGCATGCTATTTGTAGAATCCTTCAGAGGACTGAAAAATATGATTTAAAAATAGAGTTGTCTCGCAAAAGATAAAAAGCTGTGAGTGACAGGTGTCCAAGCTTGACTTGTGTGTATGTGTGTTGATTTAAGTGTGACTGAATCTGAATAGCATTGCCTGTGTTGTGGGAGTAAAGCCTCAAAATGGCAAATAACGTGAATCTCAAAACCTTATTCACAACTGAGCGAGGAAACATTACAGTACCTTCAGGCCATATTTAAGCATACAGTATTTGAACAGAACTGATATTTGGTCCTGTCTTCGATGTTAGCGGTAATGAGGCAGCAACCTATTTCCGCTCTTTGTGAGGAGGTATGTGTTAGAAAATAGCAAGCCACTCAAGCTATTGTTTAGAAAAAAAATAAATTCCTTTTGTTACTGATGGTTTCACTGTTTGAAGGCCTTACACACCCGAAGTCCACCTATACAGATGTTTTCACTTTGGCCTGAGTAGACCTGGACATGGCATTTACAGACTGTGGTTGATCAACATCTGTCTGACCCACTGATTAGTTCAGACTTCATGTAATTCCAGCATAGCTCCACCCAACTTCAACCTGAGCACAGGTCTAATTGGCCGGAATAAGTGAAAACACCTGTGTGGGTGTGCAGAGCCTTTAATGTACAATAAAAAAGCTTTGGTAAAATGCAGCTACATGAAACAGTAAGTGCCTTTACATAGGAATGCCGAAAAAAACTTGAATTATCGCAAAAAAGATTTGACGACTGGTTGAGATGGAAAAGTGTATCAATAAGAGCAAAATGCGACAGTGCCATGGAAACAAACTACACGACCGGTGATCTTTTAATTAGGCCATCTTGTTGCGCTCTTCTTCTGCAATGGATTGATGGCACCTGACTGGAGAATTAGTGCCACCAATTGTTTATCTCGATGAACCAACTCCTAATATTTGCATAACAGTATATGGAAACTGGCTTAATTTGCATTTTCTTTTGTCGATTTTCTAGAAATTCAATTAATATTTGCAATACATTTGGATGGAAACCTACCTAATGATGGCTTTGGATCCTCTATAGCCAACTATGCACGGAGTCATAAACCAACCCTAGATTGTACATTTCTTTAATTTCCCTACCACTACCTGCTGAAGAATGGGCATACATTTTTATTGTTTAGTTAGTCACACTAAATGCATAGATCACAAAATACAGAAGTATGTTTTGTCAAAAGAATATTTTTTGACCTGAGAGGAACTTATTTCCATCAAGGACAAACTGATCTTATCCATCACTCTGTCTGTCTGTGGGCTTGTCTTTCTATATAAATTGGTGGACTGACAGGCCTCGTACCAATGAACAGTTGATTGGATTTTGGTGGTGGTCAGGATCTTGGTTTTCTATTGATAGATTATTAGTTTTTCTCGCCAAAGTTATGAATGTACGACAAATTCCAGAGATTTCAAGGCCTAAGTGGATGAGCAACATTGTAGAGTATGTATTTAGCGTTGCCAATGCGTGAATGGATTGTAACATAACTTAAAAAAATGAGACCTTCCCCGACTTTCTCACTTGACTGTAACACCCTGTAGACTGATTTCTATGTAAAGGACTCGGGACGGTTTTGCGAGCTCCAAAGTGCCTTTCCTCTCTTCAGCTCTACTACGGCACTAACAGCGTGCAACACTAGCTAAATGACCGGCACGCACAACAACACAGACTCATAACCCGACACAGGCAACACGTCTTATTTATAATATTCCGTCTAGTTCACTCATCGTTAGCGTTTTCATCCAGCTAATGTAGCTATGGTGACATTGCTCAGCCTCTCTGTGAAAGCTAGACAAACAGCGATAAGCTGGATAGCAAGCTATCAACATTTTTTAAACCAACTTTATTGAAAAGCAAGTCATTAACATGATGCCTGTCAATCACGTTCAGTCTCGTGTGTGTGTTACCTCACTGTTTTGGCCGATGCTGCCTCGCGCCTACGGAGTGAGAGCACAGGCGCAAGTGCGAGCAGCAGGATGCTGACTGCAGTTGACTTAACATCCACAGGTGTCATTGTTAACAAGCATTTTCTGAATGTTACATACAGTCCTTTTAAGTAAACTAACAACTAATGCCTTTTAGCGTAACATCAAGCTGGAGAGATGTTATTATGTATTTTTTGTGTGCTTGCTCTCAGTATCATAAAATTCTGATGCCATGGATTCTCAAAGGATGCTGGGATTATTTTTAGCCTGAGTCAAACTTCGGCTGTGATTCCTGGGAGTGACTCTGATAAATGTGGGTCCAATTCGGGTTCAGGAATAAATGTCAAGCTGTAACAGATGTGGTTCAATGATATAAAGCTTAAATTTACATTTTACATCCGAGCCATTTAGCTGATGTTATTTCCAAGGGCAACTCACAATGAGTGCAACCACAAGAAAGTTTTAATTCCTATACTTAAAGACCCTACTTGTATAATATTAACCTCAATAAATCATTCTCAAGTTAATATTAATATCATGGTCTAATGGCTGTAGGGAAATGTGAAATGGTCAAGACTGACAAAGGAAAGGAGCCTCAACCAAACAGAAAGACTTCATCCTTATTTGAAGCATGGAAGCATGGAAGCATTATTGTACATTACAGACAAACAAGAAAGAGACAATTCAGATATTTAGATTATTTGAATAGCAATGTGTAATTAAAAAATATATATATGTTGTCAAATAACAATAATCACAAATACTGTATATTTATATTATTTTCCTAGAAAAGAAAAGTTTGTGCACATGCAAAGAGTAATGAGCATTGGGACACAGATTTCAGATGGAGAAAGATGCAAGAAAAAGCAGGAATGGTAAAAATATCAGACCTAATATGGCAAAGATTAGCCGCTGCTTGAGAACTAAACAATGTTTTCTAGTTTTAAGTTGAAGCTCCTTCTTTCTTTTGAGAACGAGCAAAAGAAAGAAGTCAGATCAGCAGCTGCAGGATGATGTCATTATGAGTTATGGTTAGCATTTGGCATAGGTTACTGATCTCAGCAGGAATTATAAGGACACATTTTACTTGATACATTTTATTATAAGTATGGTTAAATATTCATAAATGTAAATTTTCAAATAATAAACCTTTTTTTCCTACTCTGGCTAGTGAAATAAAAAAAAGAATGGCTATGATTGCCTACAGTGCAAACAGAAAAGCTGTAAAAAAATATATAGTGTCTGTCTCCCTAGCTAACCACAAAACAGGAGAAAAAGAGAAGCAAAATAACTGGCAAGGCTTCCTTAAAAGTACACGACTAGTTCACAAAGCACTTCTATCAACTAGTCAGCAAAGACCAAGGATAGAGTAAACAGGTGCTATCAAAAAACACAGTTAAGTTTCAACGCTAGCAAAAGCTCCGCAACAGCAGCACAAACAGCAGCTCAGTGGCCAAATGGCAAGGAGCACTGGTTGTGGGGTATGATATACAGCTCCACTGCAGCTCCACTGACGATCATGAAGTTCAGGTGTGTGATCCAGGCACTCAGAGAGGGGCGTGGCAGACCTGAAACACAGTGAGAGACAGCTTTCTTCCAAAAAGAGGCCAGAGGAAAGTCAATGGACGTCACAATGTCCTTTAGCGTTTTTATGTAATCCAAGCCTGTTGATGTTTTGTGTAGCCTGCCCCCTGGCTTTACCCTGTCTCAGAGTCTTCCTTTTTGTTTGTATAACTCCAATTTGATGATGTGTGTGATAAGTGTCCCAAATCAAACACACCCACGATGTTGTCTGACCAACTGGTGCATGCTGGTCTGGCTAAATACTCATGGTGGATCCTCAAGCAGTGACTTCATGTTCGCATAGAAACGTTTGCCTTCAGTGATGTGTGTGAGGGGCCTTTCTGCGGTTTTGACAATAATCACTCATCCGCTCATTCAGTTCAAAATGTTAGAAAACTTTGAGCGCAGCGGGATGAGAGAGGTTGAGTGGACTGGTCATATTATGCACTGAGAATAAACGAGCAGAGGAGTTGAACCTAGAGCAGACTGAAGAAGACTTTTGTGGTGCACTCGCAGAATGCTGTTCAGACAGGTGAGTACAACAGAAAACCCACTCATTGTACTGTAACTCTCTCTACAGAGGAGAACGACAACAACCACTGCACAGTTGTGTGTACATTATCTGGTGTGTAAAAACTGTGCAAGCTCTCTTTTTGCTTTAATGTGTGCATTTGCGGGCTGTACTGTAGCTGCTGTCGAGTTTATATTGTCGATACATCTCTGTGTTGTCTGCCTTGGTGATGCTTTATTCTGCTGTTACAGTGGCAGGTTTCATTTTTGTAGCTTAATATGGCTTGCTGCATCTCCTTTTACTTTTGTCCTTTTCTGGTTATTCTAGTAAGGCTACACTGAGGAAGACGGTGGAATATTTATTATCGATAATCAGTTATATGCACAGACTGCAAGGTGCATGTCTATAGAAAAGGAATTTATTGTTGGTTTGGACAATGCGCTTACTTTATTTTGTATCTTAAAGGTGTTCTTTAATTTAAGTTCTATAATACAACATTATTATCATCATATACCCCCATATCATCATCATAAAAAAAGGCAGTTTTTTAACAGACCCACTCTTTACTTTTATCTGAGTACATTTGTACACAAGTAACTTACTTTTACTTTCCATCCCTGAAATACCACCGACAGTACTGTATCATAAGAAGATCTTTGCCTTCCTGCCAAGACACCCGGATGGTAATTGAATGCTTACACACCGTTTAAACAAAGTTAACAAGCAGCCAACATATCTGACTTTAAATCAAGAACAGCAGTGATGCACAGCGCATGACATTGCTGTAAATGTGGCCGGAGCCTTTCTTCCTTTTTCTTCTCTCTTTTTTTTTTTTTTAAGTCCCTAAATACAAAGGTCATAAATTATTATAGCTGCTCTGAGACTGAGATAGGTTGTGTTTTGATTTAGCATCACACACTTGTGTTTGGCAGCCGCACTCTGTGATGCGTTGAAGGGTTAACGAAGGTTGTTTGTATCAAAATTTTGCTCCTGCAGAAACGTTCACAGTGCCTTAGTATTCCTGATGATTCACACGGGAATGAGAAGACACTAAGCCTATTCAGAGGTTTGAGAACAGGACTAATGAGACAGTGAAGGTGAAGTGAAAGCTCGTGAAAATGGACAAATCGATGCATGCTAACCTAATATTGATCAGATATTGCTGCAGATAGCATGTAGGCCTATGCTATAATGCAATTTCTAAAAAGCATAAAAGGGTTTTCAATCCTACTTTTCTTAAAGATATAATCTCGAAGACAGTTAGGCTTCTAACAAGGCTTTTAAAGGAACAGACTCGCTCTTCAACTCACCTGTGTGTGATGCGGTGTACTGTTTTTCCGGTCTCTGCTAGCGTTGCGAGTGAACGGTTTCTATAGCCGAACAAACACAGAAAAGATCGATGACTACAGACAATGAAACTTGAAACTGAAACTTAAGTGAGGTCCAAAAACACACCTGCAATTACCGATTATCGCCATAGGTGCCGCGAAAGTCAACGAAATGAAAATCTTTGAGATTATAACTTTAACATGTGGTTAATCTACAGTACAGTATATTCATGTAAGGCTCATAAAGCTGATAAAACATGGCTTGTTTCTAGGTAAAGCAGCAACACACTATAAGAAAAGGAAAAAAAAAAATCAACCATTCCAAGTAAAACACACGTGAGATTTAGCTGCCATGGAAACAAGATAAGATAATCGGAGGCAAAATGGTCAGAGATGACGGAATCATCCGTGCCCTCTGGAGATGGAAAATGAAATGGCACATAAAAACAGCATCTGGAGGTTATTCTTAACCTGACACGAGGTTCCTGATCTCTGTGATCTGTAATTTTTGCTGTGCCTCTATCAGTTTCTCAACTTGGATCTGAAATAGTCCTTTAAGCTTGTTACAGCTATTACACAGGAGCCGCCTTGTACAAGATACCACACATGAATGTTAATGTTTGAGCTGAGAGCCACATACATCCTCCGCTGGTATCTTTTTGCATTTGCAGGCTTGGCTAGTTAAAGGACCAAGCTATTGGGTTTGTTACACATTATTCATATAGGAAATGGATGAGAGAACAGAAAATGGCTATTTCTTATTCATATTCTATGCTTATTCTGTATCACTTTGATAAAAGTAGGGAATGCAAAGTAGGTAGGGGATAGACATTCAGTAAGTACAGAATGAAAAACAAATCTTTAGACTCCTGTACAGGATTTTATTGGTTTGACAGCTGGAAAACAGCAGCTTATAGCCTTGAATATAGTCTTTTCCCTCACAAGAGTATTGTTGAGTGTATTGTTATCTGCTTGTGTAAGGCATTGCAGTGTCTAATGCTGGACCATTTTATACATACTACTAGATGACTCGTGAGCTTTTCTTAAATCGCAGCCTCTCCATAGCACACACGATAGTTGTTCCTCAAATACATGTTCAACATTTTCAGTGCACAGCAGGAATTTAATTGTATCCATCTGTCTGTGATACAGTATGGCAGGACTCAGGCCCAAAAGCAGATCTATCAGACAAGGCAGGTAAAGTTAACAGGCACTTTACTAGATAGTCAGTCAGACTTCCAGTTTGCAGTGGCTAGGCAGGATAAGGCAAACAAAGCCCAGTAGAATCACTAGAGCACTGGCAACACATCTGCAATCAGATAACAATGTAACTAGAGTGACTCAAACACTAAGAGTGTGTATTAAACTGGGTGCTTAGTCCAATGCTGTAGGTAGTGAACTGCCCAGGGAGTCTGCTATTTTCTTTCCTTTCTCACAGACATGTTCACTTGTCAAGTATAGGCATATCTAATAACATTCTAACAGCATTAATAATGATGTACCTAATGTAAATAAGCAACACATCCATCAATTTGCCACACCTGTACTTTTCCTGCTACAGTATAACAATTTAGAATCGAGGCCTGTGGCAAATTAGTTCCAGTATGGACATTGATGCTACATTGGTAATTACGACTTGGACTCTTGTATTTTGCCAAAAAGCCCGATGTATTTGACTTGGCACTAAGTAATACAAAAGTGTCTGTTAAGCAGAAACAAAGATGCATCACATCAGCTGAAGTCCATTATTCAAGGTAACTTAAATTTGTGCATGCTTGCTGTTTTCCCCCCCAACTCTGTCTAATCATATAATGTTACATAACTATACATTCAGCGTGCATATTACACCTGTTGTTACTTTTCCCACCGTTATCATCCATCTCACATGACCTGAATGTGGTGTCAGCTCCCTAGAACATTTTCAGAGTGGACTGTAAAAATATGCAACCACCTCTGCTCTCTGTGCTCATTGACCGAATGTGATGACATTTCCACTTATCTACACTTCCAGCAGACCCTTTTCACACATCAGTAGTAGGATAATCACAGCCTCAGCTAAGAAAAGTGAATAAGGTAGGTTGGATTAGTGTAGGCTAATTTTATTAGCTGCAGTAGTGTCCAGCTCGTTACGACACCTCTTGCGGAGTGTCTTGTGTTTTCTAGGGCTGCAACTAAATTTTTTTTCTATTGATTAAACATACATATATAAAATGTAAAAAAACTGAAAAAAAAAACTGATAATAGCAGCTAACGTTAACATTTAAGAGGCTGCAATCTATAAATGTAGTATTGTTTTTAGATTATCTATGTATGAAAACCTGTATTATTTAAATTGAAAAGATGTTTGTCACATGTTTCCTTTACCGCATTTTATTTTTTCATGAAAACAGAATATGGTTTCCTTCCATTTTTTTCTCAAAGTCCATTTCCCAGATTAAATATTAATTGAATGTGGCTTTTCAGTGTGCTCTGTGGTTAGGGCAGCGTTGAGTTTGTTTTTTTTCTCCCCCCAGCAGGGACAGAGATGCCACTATCCCCAACCTAGTGGCACTGTGCACAGACCCAGAATCAAACCATGATTCCCCAACAGCTGTGATCTCTGAAAAAAACTTCTTCTTAATTCCACTTTCTCTGTTTTTTCTTGATAGACGAATAGTCTGCAGTCCAGAGTCACAGCAACACTCACAGACAGCTCAGTCAGTTGGAGGTAAGGCAGATCAAAGACAGTCAGGGATCTAGAGATCACATCTACTCCATCCATCCATCCCCTCACTGGCTTAAAAAAAATCATCAAATTCAAGGAGCACAATCACGTCTTTAAGGAAGACAGCCTATTTGTATTCTAGGCTCCCACTGTGTCTCCTCACGTGTGACTGAGTGCAAGTGAACGAAGGAGAGTGAGCAAGGAGGGAGGAGGGCAGAAAGAGGGAGGGGGTGTATGGGAGAGAGGAAGGATGAATCTAATGCGTTGCAGCAGAGAACTGTGACAGACCAGGCATTTATTTGAGCAGAGACTGCTGCTGTAGCAGGAAGGACGCAGCGGCAGCAGCAGCACTCAGCACTGCTCTATCACTCAGTGCCTCCACCACAGCTGGAGACAAGGTGGACACGAAGAGGCGGAGGCACAGGGGATGCACACCGGGAGCACAACACCTCTCCAATGCCACCAGCAGTATGATTTCTGGAATACTATGTTGGCTTTTCCAGCTTTGCCTTGCAGCATATCAGTTCCCTTTTCCTCCTGATACTCTTCAGTCCATCTATTACCCTTTCCTCTGTGTTGATTTGAAGGGGTATTCACGCCAAGGGAAAGCGTGGCTTGAATGAGAATCAGCACCGGTCTCTCTACAGGTCAGACATTAGTACCAGCAGAAGACTCAAGAGGCATTCTGCACATTATGCAAATCTCCTGAGTACTCCTCTGCGATCTCCAGGGGTTTTATCACAGCTCTGTGTCTCATCCAGTGGAAGGAAGTCAGGGGAGTTATAGCCGTTGAGAAGTACATATGAGAAGTTGTGCTTCAAATAGGCCTCAGCTTTTCTTTTTTCCTTTCCTGTATGGCTATTCAGTTTTTTGGTCAGTGTGGGGAGAAAACGAAAGACAAGAAAAACAGAGGAGCAAAAGTCAATTTCGTTTGTAAGAAGACGAAAACGACCACAAAATTCTCTTTTGCTTCAGTTCCACTGTTGGTGAATCTTGTATATTCCTCCTGAGGTGCCGCCCAGGACTAAGATGTGAAACACACTGGTGAGTAATAGAAGTTTCCAACTTTCATACACACATTTTCTGGCTGTTGAATAGACACCTGCTGAATATCATTACCTGTTTCTTGCATCTACACCTCAATTATCACTGTTAAACAATGTGTAGTCTGAATGTTGTTATCTATTCAAAGCCAAGCATTTATCACCCACTGACCTCACAAGAACTGACATTGGACAAGGTTCATGTTACAGAATATATATGAATATGCAACACCTGGCAGATTTTATCATGTGTCCAGATTGTTATTAATATATTTGTTTTTTGTCACTCTACATTGTTATCATTCTGTTTTATTTCAACATATTCTAGTTTTTCTGTCATCCATGCAGCGCAGACTGCAGGGATTGATGCCTTACAGTTACATTAACATAAAATTGACAGGCTAACTGATGCATGAGAAGGCTTCTCCACCAAGATCAACTTCTTGCAATTTTGTTGCTAAGCTACCGTTCGTTTCTGCGAGAGTAATCATGCTACCTGTCAGGAGTGACATGATTTACCCTGTTTGGACATCAGCATAATTCATTACTTCGGGTCTGAGAGCTAGTGTTGAACACTTGTGTCCAGATACGTGGAGGAAACAGCCATTTAGCCTGTCCTTCAGAGTTCCCTGTTGTTTGTGGCTGCACAGAGCTTATTGAATTGTATTTTCATACACTGTCAGAGCTGTGCATTGTGGTTTTGGAAGCACACACAACAGTTCAATATAGAATGGATCCAATTGTATCTGAATATCTCAGGTTATTATTTAGCATGATAAATATTATCACTAAATGCAACACTAGGCATCGGATATATATTGATGTTGGTGTGAAAAGGCAAATAGTTTGAGCACTTACTGTGTGAATGCATGGACCTCTGTGTGAGAGATTTACTGCTTGTGTTACAAAATAAATAACTGCTTTTCCCTTAGTGAGATCACTGTGTCTGCTGGAAACACAAATGCCTCTTTTCTGTCTTATTAACTTCATGAAAGAGCCATGTGATCCATATCAGGCAACTCCATGTCAATCACAGGTCCCTGCCTCTTGTTCAGTCTTGTCTAACCTCTAACTGTATCAACTATAATTACACATTATTGTAATTGTCAAGTACCAAATAGACTGAGAATCAAGTACACCATGCACTGGTGGCCTGTGTCCTAGAGGACTGGAGTGTAGGTGGTGGGCGGTTTCTATTTACTGCAATCACACTCCTCTGTCACCCACAAGCCTGTTGAGATAAGGGGGAGCATTGCACACACATTTAGATTACACCGTCATCTGTTTGTATGCAATCAGGGCCTCTGAGATGCTGGACAAGCGCTCTACCCCTGAGAGAGCATGTGGTGATGAGCCATGTGTGCACAACCCTTGATGCCACTTGTGATTCTTGAAGCAGTGAGGTGATGATGAAAGGCTGGTAATTGCAGCTGATTAAGATATTAGAAAAAGCATTCACCCATGCATAATGAAATTATATGCGTCATCAAAATCAGAGCAAACATACTTCAATTAGTTCAATTGATAAAGTCCTTCCATCAAGATGGGATCACTTGAAAAAGTGAGCAGAATTTGATTCATTCACTCACCATTCATTGTGAAAGGATGTGTGTCACGTGTCATTGTGGTAAACAACACTACTATGTCTGCCTGAACTGAATACATGAATGATTGTGGCAGTGCAGCACAATCTTTCAATCGTCACACATGGGTTGTTATTCTCAGTTTGCACTGTTTAGCCGTCAGCCAGTATGCTTCCAACTGCATGCTCTACACACAATGGCAATATAATGCTAGATTGCATAATATTGGTTCTATTTTCTTCTTACAAAACCCAAACTGCACTAAACCAGCAGCCCAATAGGGAACTGAGCATGCCAGCATTGAACAATAGACTGTCAGCCATTCTTTTGAAGCTTAATCCAGCACAAATCCCACACCAAAAACATTAGTCTCAGTAGCAAGCATATGTGCCATATATTATTGAACAAGGAAAACAATAGGAACAGCATCAAAAACAAGTGAGACACAGGAGCACACCGGTGGACCTCTAGAGTGAGCCACAGCTGGCTTTTACCTAAATCTACTGATGTGTACTCATGTTACAACACTGATAACTACAAACCAAGTACTTCAAATACATTTGCTCCAATAACAGATCAAATGCTGTTAGTGCTTTAATTAAGACCTATCTCAATTAAGTGAAATGTATTAATCAACTGTATCAGAATAGTTTTACTAAGTCATTTGCAAAGAACAAATGGAATGAAATAAGTATTTTAAAACAGATTAAAAGAAAATACAACAAGCACCTCTCCAATTTAGAAAATCATACTAATTCGTTACAACTTGAGTCTTAATTTTCTAGCATAGGCTGTCATTTTATTGGTTATGACAGTGCACTCACCAATGCAATTGCTGAGAACTGGGAACATGCTACAATACAATCCAAAGGGGCAAGAATCATGAGCACTCAGACATGTTGTGAAAAAACAATTTAGCCAGGTTATCTAAAGCACTTTATTTGGAGATAAAAGTGAAATCGCACACAACAAAAATAATCCCTCATTAGGCACACAACTTTCAGTAGATATTCAGAGTCAGTAGATATTACAGTTTGAATAGTAATTTAATTGTTTACCATTACCATTTGTTTAACCTGGGGCTTTGTTTAAAATAGAGCTGCTAAACAATTAGTTATTAATCAATTAGTCAGTCGACAGAAAAAAACTGTTTTGATGATGGATTTGTATTTTTTAAGTCTTCATTTTTTAAAAGAAAAAAAAACACCAATTGCTTTCTATAGGTGCAGCCTCTCCAATGTGATGATTTGCTGCTTTTCTTTGTTTTATATCATCATAATGAATATCTTTGGGTTTTGCACTGTTGGTTGGACAAAACAAGCTATTTGATGATGTCACCTTGGGCTCTGCAAAATTTTATAAACCAAATGATTAATTGAGGAAATAATTGGCAGATTAATCAATGATGAAAATAATAATAACAATAATAATAATAATTAGTTGCATTTCTAGTTGAAAACATGTATCATCATCTGACAGCAGATGTTTCTTTGAAGCAATGTCTCCGCGTTCCCAATAGGAATGATGACAACTACAATGGCTACTTCGAAAATATGACGAGTTGTAATAAACCTAAACTATTACAAATGCAAGATGTGTCTGTTTAGGTGTGTATGTAGATTCATGTATGCCCAAGTGTGTGCCTTCTTTTTCCCTCTTTGCTTACAGTGATATCTTTATTCTAAGTGTCAAATTGATAATGTGGTATATCGTGTCTCTGTTTTTAGAGTGTGTAATAAAAATTCTGCAGGCTTTTGACCTGATCCTACAAGAGTTTCATGAGAAGTGCAATTCATTCTGCAACTGTCTCTTGTGGATGTTTCTGTGTGCATCTCAGTGCTTATCTATGCACTACACTCTCCCCTGGTGAACAGTAAAGTGGCAGGTATCGCAGGCTGTCAGTGAGCTGGAGACAGACAGAGCGAAAGAGAGAACTGACCTCTTCACTCCTCTTTTCTATGTCTTGCTGATGATTCTGCCCTCGCCAGCTTGGCAGTTGTAGCGTGGAACAGGTGCAGAGAACTTTGCAGAGCTCAAACTGGAAGCTTTGAATGCCTCTGTCACTGCAAAAGGTAGTGAAAATGAGAAAATGTAACCTTTTATGCACTGAGATAAAAGGCTCATTGCAACCACACTGACACCTCCAGTAATGTCATATTATATCTCATCAAGTTTGGTATATACTGTGGTTAAATAGCCTGGGTGAGGTTCAGCATACTTACACCTGCACTTACATCTGACTGTTTTCTGTCAATGATCAAGGACAGTACTCACCATACATAAACACACACACACACACACACACATATATATATATATATATATATATATATATATATATATATATGTATAAGCGCCACCAACATGTCAATGTTTTTTTACTTATCCTGTGAAATATCTCAACATCTACCAAATGGATTGGAATGGACAAAATTTGATGCGAACATTCATGGTTCCCAATGGATGAATCCCTATGACTTTGGTGATCCTCTGAATTTTCCTCTAGCACCATCATGATGTTGGTGTGTGAGTGAAATATTTCAACAACAAGATTGCTTAAATGCTTAAAATTGCCTACGTTTAGGTTTACCTGACATAGGCCACTAGTGGCAGGTGAATTATGACTCTGTCAGGAGACAAATCAGAAGTAGCATGATGTTGTCAAACTTGTGACTTTGAAACAGGAGACTTTAGTTCACATCCCTTTTCGTACCAACAGGCAACACAGCATTGGCTTCTTATAAGCATTATGGTATTTCCCTAACCTTATCCAAGTCTTTTTTTGTGCCTAAACCTAACCCAAATTTAACAGTAGTGATGGTAGATCTGAAAACGGTTCTGGAAGGCAATAATAAACGATACATTTTGTTCTCTAGCTTGGAGGATTTGTTAGCAGTAGATCATTCATTTTACCACACACAATTCTGTCACAATTCTGCACCTCACAAATTACGTTTAGTTTGGCACTAAGGGAAGTAGTGGGCTCATATACAGTATGTAGCAAGGTGGATTGTAAGAGCCTGGATGTCAGGATGGTGGAACATCCTGTACATCTGAATTTCATGCAGGAGATCGGCATTCGGCTCCCGACACAAACCTCAGTTAAAGTGTGCATTTTTATTAACCGTAACCCTGATCGTTCTCCAAGATGGACTGCCTAAGAATTGCCCTAAGACTATTTTTACTTACTTTCATTATTCAAAGTTACTTACTATAGTTAACATTATTATTCATTACTTATTTCTATTGTTTATTCTTGTTCTATTTTACACTTATTTTTTATTGCACAATTGAAGGAGCTAACAGTCATACATTTCACTATGATTATGCCCTGTATGATTATATGTGACAAATAAACTTGAACTTGAACTTTAACCTTAAGAAAAGTGTGTTACCTTCCTAATCCTAAGTCTGGTGTATTGCAGAATCGTCCAATATCGACATTCTTGTCAGACGATAGGGTCGACTCAAACCTGCTGAGAAAATAAGACACATGTGCAGTCCTTGTGGGTTTTTTTTATCTAGCTAAAACTAAATGGAAACTTTTATTTGGAGGAATACAGTTTAGTGGACAACAATGCATTTACATGCATGGTTAAAATCAGTAATACAAATTACATCCCGTTCTGATGATGTTGATCATCTGCTGCCACCCCCTTGGGGTAAATATATACCACACCCGCAGCATTTTTGTTGTGTCCCGAAGCACCCACGGAATCCCAATTCTGTTGCAGTCCTCTAACTCACAGACATAATCTTTTCGCACATTGGCCAGTTTGCTAATTTGAAATCTAAACCAAATGAGACATGTTTAGAATCTTAACCTAATAGGACAGGTCCTCCCTATGCTAATGCAGACAACCCTGAAAAGGTCTCTTCCCCAGGCATCCTTTGTACCTGCTGCCATCTGGAGTAGACATTTGAGAGCGTGGGCATGTCAGCACAGGTCAGGTCTGCCCTAATTAGTATTTCATCATAATTACACTGAGACTGCAGACTGACAGCTCTATTTAAATTGGTGTAATGCTGCAGGTAGATAGTGACTGAATGAATGGAAATATTACCCTATCATAGTGGGCGATATTACTTAGTGTTGGAAATGGCTCATCCCCTGATGTTAAAGATGTTCTTAAAAGATAGAAAGAAATGCAGACAGACTGTGAGAGGTGGAGTTTTTCATTGCACCTGCAACATAATGAAACATGAAACATATTGTGAAAAATGAATGAATTATAGGAAAATTGAAGATGGACAGAAAAAGCAGTGTGATGTATTTGTCATCGTTATCAAATTGTAGGGCCATAATGTTTATTCAGCATCACTCAAAATTTTTCGGGGGTATTTTTTGTCGACAGTGTACTCAAAATACTCAAAATACTCAAAATTACAATTTATGTTTACCTTTTAGGAGGTGGTACATACAGAAGCTCTGGATATGAGTGCTAAAGCAAGCCTTGAAAACAAAGTTCAGTTCAGAGAAACATAGAAAAGCAGCTTACTATGGCAATACAATACAACAAGCTTACTTGACAAGTGTGTTAAGACAGCTAGAATAAGCAAGAGGAGGTATGCCTAATAGGAGCTTGGCCATCACAATTCCCCATGGCATAAATTCTCCTGTTGACTTAGCAGAAAAATACATCTAACAGGGCCTTCATATGGCAGTTTTATTAGTTTAGAAGTGATAAGTAAAGCCACATTCTTGTCCAATTCATTGTCTACTGATTTGCATAGGAACTATGACAAGTGGCTTACCTACAGACATATTGGCTATTTCTCAGTCTGTTGTAAATCTATCAAAAATTGGCAAGGGTTAAAGCAAGCACAAATTCAGAGGGAAAGTGCAAGCGGATGTGGACATCTAATTTTGGTAACCAGAGTTAAGCACAATCCTGGCACAGTGCGGTACAATCTGGAAAAGGGGCTGAAGCAGGATGAATACATTGTTAGTGGGAGGAATATATTATCAGCAGATGAAGTTGGGGCAGGCTTCCATAGTGTCCAATCACATTAACTCCTCTCATCCCCTTTAAAAGCATCAGACAGTTTCCTAATGGGCAAGGAGCAGAGTCCAGACCAGCTTCTACAAGAAAGGTGTTCTGTAGTCCAGGAGGTGCAAAGACCAGAAGCACTGATACACAGAAACCAAGATATAAATTTACAGCAGCTCATGTTTTCCTGAGTCTTTACGACGGAGGTGGGGAGTGCAAAGTTAATATAACCCACAGTCAGAATGGCCACAATTATGAGAATAAGACCCAGCTTAAAAAAATATTGCAATTTCCCTTTAAAGAAATGTGGAATCGTTTTGAATTCATGTGCAGATTTTTTAATATTCATGTATATGTATATTATGCATGTATCTTTCTTTTTAGGCTTTTCGTACTTTTATCACATTGCATGCATGTGCAGTATGTTACAGTGACAAATGAAGATTACCAAACCAAAACAAATCCCTCAATATACAACCCATAGTGATTATATTTTATCACTGCATGATGAGATAACAAATGAACCGAAGCCTAATTGGACCAAGTGATGGCATGCCTCTGCAGTATTTACAAAACCTCTGGCAGCTTCTCATCTCCTGGCTTTTGGCACAGCCACAGTGGAGAATTGCAGCCTGCTCTCACATCTGCAGAGTTAAAAATGGCCATATATGTTTAGTTGTAATTAATGTGCCTCAGAGTTATGTATACAGTATTTGCAAAATAAGTGTTCCTTACCACAGCATATCAGCACAGTGTAACAATACTGTACAGTATGTTCATTCTTCAAAGGATACCAAACAGGGGCAATTTTATAAAAGTAAGACTACAGGCATGACAATAACTAATATTTTGATCACTGTCATAGTGATCACTTCTGCAGATAATAAATACTGTGATATGCGTTATTTTGACATTGTGGCTGAATGTCACAAACATTGCCAGTTTGTCTTATATTAGGGTCAGACTGCAAGCCAACAGCCACCTGTAAGTACTGTAAGATACTGTAATGAGGCTTAGAAAGTCATTCATTTCTCAGCAGAGGACTGCTAACAGCTTGAAACATATGGAGGGAAAATCGCAAACCAGTGTTGCTGGCAATTCAGCAGTGATTATTAAGGAACACCTGTTTGGCTGGCTGGCAAGGCGACTCAGGGTCCCGCTGAATAGCAGCAGGCTAATGAAGGTCTTCTCAGCTTAATTGTTTGGGCTATAAATAGTGACGGATAGAGGGATAGAATGCGGCGCTACTCTCATCCATTTGTTTGCTATACATACAGTGAATGTGCTATTAGAGGTTTGTTGTGGGTTGTGAATAGGGCAGAGGAGGCGATTGTGTAATTGCCAACATTAGCAATTACAAAAGAGTCATTAACAGTAAACTGTAAAATTAAACTTTGGTGGAAGGATACATGCATCAAGTGAGTGTTGCCTCTTAAAGTATGAGGGAGACCAATAATCTCCAATAAACACACAAGGTCTAAGGTATGTTAAAGTGCCATTATAACAGATAAAATTGCATTTGGTTATAAAGGTGAACAGCAGCTTTTAGATTGCAGAGAAGGCCCAGTAAAGGTCTTTCTCATCAGCAATTCAAATTAAGGCCAAAGTGATTCTTCTTCTTGCGTTAGGGCCTACACAGTCCCCAGCTCTCACATTGCCTTTGCTCTGACAGAACCTCATTTTAGGGAAAATTAAATGCAGAACACATCACTAATTGCAACATTACCCACAACTATATCTCCAAAATGACTATTTGACAGAAGAACTCAATGAGAATAAAGCAGGATCATCTGATTTTCAGTTAAATAGTGTTTGAAGCATTGCCACTGCAGTATGCGCCCTGCTGTTCAGGGGTCACCTTCATTGATGTTGTTCAAATGAGTTTGGCTGGCAGTGTTTTCCAGGTCAACTCTTCCGAGAGAGAGGGGGGTGTTAACTTTCACAAGCCTTAAAGTTTCACAGCACGCATGAAAAGAATTACATCATTGAAATGTTATTTTGAGGAGCCAAACAGAGAAAACAATAAGAGAGAGTAAAATTGCTTTTGCTTCTTGAATTACTGTTTTATGGCACTGACTTCTGAAAACTGAAATGTTTTTAGATCAAAACGCCTTCTCTCAACCAAAATAACTTCAAAAACAACAGTTTTCCTTTGGGATTAAATAGTGCACAAAAAACTTCCCATTATAAATCCCTTAATGTATATCCTTTGTTGTAAAATGTAGTACTTTCAATAGAGTATACAGAATAAACACTAATGTAAAAGAGCTAATTAATATTGAGTGATAAAAAAATACTAATAGGGAGCCACCTATCTGATGTTTAGTTGTATCAGGGTGGTCAACCTCAGAGCTGAAAGACCAGAAAATCAGTAAGATTCACTGCAATGCAAGCAGAAAACACACACAAAAAGGATTGGGTCAGGAGAGTCCATCAGGACTTGAGCAGCAAGAGCAAGCTAATGTCACCTTGCCTGTGCATGAGCTCAGAAGTGAGGAACTAGTATAGCCCACAGTATCAGGAGCTAGATTATTATAATATATGTAGGGTCTGCATTTGGATTGGGGCCAATTGTCCACTGATTCACCAGGAACCTCCACCAGTGTCACACATTACTGCACTACAGATGAGTACGCAACCACTTTACTAATCATGGTCATCGTCTTCAGATCGCAGATACTGCGTTCATTTTCATGGAACCAGAGCTTTTACTTGATGAAGTTTGCATTCAGAACATCATGTTTTATATTTATTTAAATTAAACAATTTAGCTGTAAAAAGTAAAAATATAGGACAACATTGGGACCAGCAAAGGGCAAAGAGAAACAATTCAACCACATAGCAAAACTGAAAAACAAACGAAAAACAAAAATGATTGGGCATTTTTCAATCAAGTAGGGAATTTAATTAAGCAGAGACAACAAGGTCTACACAGTATTTTGTTTACACGTATCCTAAAATAACCTGCTGCTGTGGGCTAATTAAGCTACCCCAGCCACTGCTACTGTTATGGTGACTTTTCCTAATGCTTTAACTTACAAAAGCCAGAAACTGAATGTTGTATGTATAGGAGGTTATACTGTACATTATACTATTTGTGTCTTTTTATGTTTTAGATTTGTATTTGTAGCTTCATGGGGGAAAAAAAAGTTTAATTCATTACTTCAAAAATCATACAGCAGCCATGTTTCTGACAGTTGATTCTAGCATCATGATGCTATCTCCATTAGACAGCCTGTCAGCTAAGAATGAAGACAGTGACAGTGTGATTCAAAGTATCTGCTGTTCTCGGTCTACATTTGGTTCTAAAATTTCATTTTATGTGGTAACAACAGAGGAATAGGGAGGAGTGAACCATATTGTATACATTACTGACGTCAGCTGTGACACCCGACCAATCCAACTGCAAGAACTAATTCCAAATTGATTGTTGAAGAAGACAATGCAGATTATGAGTTCTCTGCTGAGTACCTATTTATGCCAAGCTGGCTGTCTCATCCATCGCCTGAAGCAACTGAGTGAATTTGCGTGAACAATGTCATAATCCTGGCTAGATCTCTTTTCCTTATATTTTTTTAGTCTCTCTTACAATATTTCTATAGTGGAAGAGGCATTATGTCACAATTCATTAATTAAGACTACTGTATATGACTAACCAACCAACTGAAATTACAGATTATGTTCTGAGTGTGTTCTTCCTTCTTCCTTCAGTTCATGTTTGATAACCTGTTGTTGTATTTAAATTCCTACCATTCAAATTTCAGTGTTAAAAATATATCTTATTTGGGGTTCCTGATGGATTAGTGTGACTGCAAGCTCCCCAGTTTAACTTTGATTGACCTTTATTTACCCTTTTCTTCTCTTCCACCAAATTTCCTGTCACCATCCACTGCTAATAAACAGTGCTGGATAAGGGTTTATGTGAGTCAAATCAATGGGAATCTGTCAACTTTCAGTACATCTTGCACAACTTAGGTGTCCGGTGGCATTTTGGTCTGCCCATTGGAGGCATTATAATGATTCATTGCACCCCCTAATACCCACATTTCCTCTCAGGTCACCGTTGAACTTTTGAATATATTTTCAAAAGATAAATTTGGTACCGTACCACTACTACTGTATTATGCAGTAAAACAAAATCAAGGCGCAATGGAATGAGAATGAAATAAAGACTCTTCTCCTGTCACTATTATATCTACTAAAATATGAAACACACACGCACACAGTAAAGAACATGACTAAAGGATGTGATGCCTTCTAATGCTGTTTTGTGTTGGACCTGACCCTGAACATTCTCCTACAATCTTTTTCTCAGGCTTCTGGTATTGTATTATGGATGTGTTTTAAACATGCAGGGCTGTGTGAAGCCAGTCTGCATTCCCTTTGATGTTCCTCTCTCTTTTTCTGTCTCCCGATGCAAGTGTATTATTATCCTGTAGGTACAGATGCGAGGCATACACATACTTAACTGTGTAAATATACATCTCATTTTTACAACTGTTTTATTTTAAATGAGCAATCTTTGGCGAGAACAGCAACGAAGAATGAGCAGAAATTAAAATAGAACCATGCTATTAAAAACACAGAATAATGACCAGTCTGTGGTATTCAAAAAAGGTTGATGCCTTTGGAAGGCTCTGAAATACTTATTCTTTGTGCACATGACAATCATGATCATGTAGCTAAATTCTGCTGTACTTATGTTCACACAAAAGGAAGCAAAAACATTTTTCTGCTTTGAGTCAATGCATGAAGTGATTTGTTCTATATTTACATTGTATAAATAAGAAAACAAAATCTGAAGTCACTTAATTTAGGACTAATAGAGAGCAAATTGAATGACAAAAGCGGCCAGTTAGCTCTGTGTCCTTTCGTTTTCTTACTCACTTTGTGTGTGATGGTGTGTGTGTGTGTGTGTGTGTACATTGGCTGCTGCCATGTTAAGGACTTGCTGGCAGGCAGTGGGAGTCAGCCTTAGGTTTAAAAATGGCCTCTGCCTCCTCTTCAAGCCCCCCTGTCAAACGCAAGAGTTTGCAAAAGTATCACGAAGAATAGGAAGCTAAATATTTCTGGCTTCTGTGTGGGAGAGAATAAATACATGGGAAATTGCAAAGTATGCCACAGGGTATGTTCTGTCACCCGTGGAGGAGTATGTGATGTTAAGCAAAATGCCTCAGGAAAGTCAAAACACCGTACTCCAAACATAAGGGTCCAGAGGACTTGAGCACATATTTCACAATTTCTGCCACCACATTACTGTTACTTGCAATGTTTACCTGTTACAGCTGCTACCTGGTTAATCAAGGGGATGGGGAAATAAACAAATCTGAACTGATCATTCCCATGACTGTTATCTGTCACAGTAGCTTTTAATTGTGATAAAAATAATTGAGCAGTGGTTAGTCATTTCATTCATACCACACAGGAGGTAATATTTTCTTTCTTACATTTGACAAAAGTGTCAACACTAAATGAAGCTTTCAGGCAATTAAAATGCTTTCCTCTGTTTCTTCTAAAATTTCACTTTTTACAAATAATAATTTTGAAAAAATTCTAAACTTAAAAGAGAATTTAAAAGAAATTATGACAAGGTGACATATCGTAGAAGAAATCATACATATATCATGATTGACTACCATATAAAAGATACAGAGAACAAGTATGTATGTGGCACTTAACTACCAGACACAGATGATGACTTTGCATGAAAGTTGTAGGAAAGGGGGCACAATGATGTAAGACATACATGAACAAGGTAGTATATGTGTGGTATAGTATAAATTGCATGTAACATTTATGTAAAATATGTACAGAACAGAAGGGTGAGACAAATGATTTGTTGGATTACAGATGGCGATATAAAAGAAACAAGGTGCCTCTGAAATAAACCTTTTTTTTTTTCAAACAGTGAGGTATAGTATGCACGTTTCTGTGTTTATATTACCTTCTGTATCTTCTGAGTAATTTCATTCCTCCTATGTGTTATTCTGTTTGAATACACACATGTTGAGGGAAAGAAACAAATGGAAAATGCAGAAGGGGGAAGAGCATGCACAGTACATAGCTGCTAAAGCCTTGACTAATGAAGCTTTAATCTGCACCCATTTCCACACTGGATTTACAGCCAGACCCACTCCAGGGAATCCAAGGGGTTTCACTTCTCAGCCACAGACGGCCTTCTTGCATCATCACAAACACACAAACTGAATATAAAAATAGAAACACTTGATTTGTTTTTAATAGTTTTTGAGTTAGTTTGTTTTAGCTAGCTGGTTGGTGTGTAATGTGTTAGAAATACTGGCTCATTAGACGTATTGGTATCAATTGCAAACACTGGCCTCATAGGCATATTATATTAGACAGACAACAAAGCAAGGAATAAAATTAGACAGTTGAGGTCATAGAGATGTATGAATCAGTCATCGCCTTGTACCCCACCAAAATGTTACAATTTTTTAAAGTTATCAGTAGTTCTGGCAACATCAGTTCATTAAATGTGTCATCAAAATCATGATTTCAGTCATAAACAAATCCTATAGTGTTTGCTGCCCATCCAATACTGTTGTAAAAACAGAAAGAAGTCTACAGTGGAAAAAACATGAAGTGCTCCACTGAATTCATTAACTCTATTGTTGTAAAATGCAAAGAACCTCATTCAAGCCATTAATTAAAGTAGCAGAAGCTTATTGGATTGCTGGACTGACAGCACCTCTATTGACTTGAAAAGGTTGCAAGGATCTGCCCCGTCTCTAACAGTGGAATAATGCTGTGTTTCTTTACACTTAACAATCATGCACATCCTTCCACCTCCTCCTCCTCCTCCTCATCCATCCTTTCTGTAAGTTACGAATGAACTGTGGTGTGACATTTGGGAGTCCTGCTATGGAGAGTAAATCAACTTACTGTAGGTGTTTTTGAGATCATCCTCTGCTTGTTGTGCCTGTACCTGCACAACTGTCTTTAGTACTCCAGACAGTGCAAGAGTGATTGTGACATCCCTGCTGCCTGCAGGAAAGACCTCAAGGCCAAGTGATGAAGGGTTGCTTAAAGTTTGGTTGGCAAGCTTTCTCTCCATCCGCGATACCAAGCCTATTTTCTTCCAGTTGAGATAGAACTGTATGACTTGATGACCTCCACCTACAGTATTTTTCACCTAATCCTCTGACATCCCAGATAGAGTAATGTGCGGATGAAACACTTTGTCCCATTCTGCCTCCTCGTCTGTTCCTCCCTGTGAACATGGCAGCAGCCACGTCAGTGCAGAAAACTAATGCTGACAGCAGGTGTTGTGATACTGACCCAAGTACGGAACAATGACAGAGGTTCAGTGATGTCTCATGAATAAACCATCTGATGATTAAGGTAAAAAAATGCAAACGCTACAACCTGTGTGGCTAAACTGGTGTCCCCTACAACTAAGCTGTTGCGAAAATAACTTGCAAAACACACAAATACAACTCGAGGGGGAAAGAGGATGGCAAGTTCCACGACTCAGCAACAGGGCGTTAAGTGCACACAGTTTTCTTTTCACAGGAAACAGGGTCAAACATTGCTCCAACTATGACAGAAGCACGGCCCAGCTCTGCTCTGTCTAATGGAATTGTGGCGAGCACCATGGACAGTTCCCTCACTGCTGCCAGTTAAGACCTTGGAGAGCTCCACAACTAACAACTGACAAAGTTATCTTTTAAAGCTGGGCAGACACTGTGTTTTTATTAATCTTTTACATTGTGTTAACTCACACTGCACATTTTAATCTGTCTTTCTGCACGGCCAGAACCTGCGACTTTTATGCTCACACAGCACAGATCACGGCCGCTGACAGTTCCAATAAACTTTATTGGAACAAGGCGGCCGTGTCCTCAGTGTTGACAAGAAGAGAGAGAAGCAGCATTACTTTGTGCAATTCTACGATGAACGGAGAGTAGGAAGAAAATGAGAAAAATATGGAGCCACAGATGGCTGGAAGATGCAGTCTGGTCTGTCTGTTCTACAGCGAAGTTCAGTTTTCTACCACAGCAGTCTCAGTCAAGACAGTTTTATACATGTAAAATATTAATAAAGGCATATCTTATCTTATAATACTACTACAAAAATATTAAAACAAGCTCATGACAGTTTATAACGGATTGTATGACAGGAGCCTTGTGGGAAATAGGACCGTTCAAACTGGGGTGACCAATTCGGGGCTAAAATCAGAATCTGTATATTGTCTGCACAGCTTATCTTTTAAAACATTTAAATTCCATGTGTAATCTGGGCTGAAATCAGCAGCTGTTGGTTTATTGAATTAGATAGAAGGACTCTATTATAATTATTCAATTAATTGCCTACTTTAGTGTTGCACCATGGCCATGCGTGCCTTTTTAAATGCATAAGTATTGTTAAGGTACTGAGGTAGTAAATATTACTAATGACTTAATGCCTCCTTTTCTCTCCCTCTAGTTTTACACAATTATGTGATCACGTAATGATTCACAGATTTTAAAAAAAATGTAAAGTTCAAAAAAATTTTAATAATTATCATGAAAAAAGAAAGAGGGGACGCAGAGGAATCCATGTTGACAAAGACCAACAAGAGCTCCTCGTGTGTGTCAGTGCTAGGTGGTTTATATTCTATATAATAAAACTTACAATGGTGCCACAGAACATGGCTGTTGTCTTTATCTTATCTCTGAGAAACAACACCGTCACAGAATGATTTCATCATTTTATGAGGTGTCTTTTCAAATCTTATCCAAAAAACAAACAAACAAACATAGAAACAAAAAATGCTTGTGGATTTCAAACATAGTTACTGTTTTGTCTGCAGTTCGCTTAAAGTGCTTTACAATTTCTGCACTAGTTTAGATGCAGAGAGCAAATAGGCTCTTTATTGAGGCAGTGTGGCACTTTTCAGGGAGAAAGAATCACATGGATCAAGATTAATCCCACTCATATTCACATACCTTCATAATAATTCATTATTTTTTTCATTCATCCCCTGACTCTCTCATGGGTATCCTCTGTCCCCATAGCAATATCTATAAATGACACTGAGCCAGGATCAGTCACTTGCCTCTTTGCTAAAACCTTGTTGAACTGTACAGGCTGCTCCATGTTTGTTCTTGCTCACTCAGCCTGTGCCTGCTATCTGTCCTGTTCATTATTTTGTGCATGACTTATGTAGTATGGAATTCACCATTTAATGGTGCCCAGCTCACATAAAACACACATGGCCCAGAACCTACTGAATTTTGAATGAAAACAAAATAGGGCCCACACTGGCAAATGAACGTCATACATTTTGTATTGAACTTTGGCAAGCTAAAGCCCATGCTCATTAGACCTGTCAGTTTTCCAAAAACTGTTTTAAAGCAAAACCACAAGGCTTATAAAGTAAGTCAGAGAATATGACAGAGGTATGCACAACTGTGTTTGGCTGTGTCTTCTTCATACTTGCTTTCAATTTTCAATTTATTTTGACAAATTGTAACAAAACAAACTCTTTGCATTTCTTACGTAAAAAGGATTTTTTTTAACAACCCCTCTCCCCAGGCTTTCCTCTCATGAAAGCAAAAAAACAGACTTGTAATGGCATAATGACATCATTTCTATTTTCTCTCTTTGAGACACATAAAATGTGTTGTTTGTATGCTATGACTGTGTAAGTGGGCCTGGAGCCTACCTGTATGTGGGTCACCATACTCTTACTTGACTCTTCTGGCCCTAGTTTCATACAGGCAAGACATAAGGTGAGGCTGGAAAATTCACTTTCCAGATGCACAGTGGTTTATTTTAACCAGCACACATAAAGTATTCCAACACCTTTCCATTTGCCAGAGCTGTGCAGGATTTGTGATATATGGGCCATCCACAGCACAGCACCAGCTCAGGCAAGGTCAACAGAGAATGCTGGCACTGTATACAGTGCTTGTTATGCTTCTGCGTATGTTATCTGTAAAATCGTTGGTTAGATATTCTTGACCACATGACCACAAAACCCAATGTGTATTAATACATTTTTAGAACCAAATTTAGTGACCAAGAAGGTACAAGAAAAGCAGACTGACACGTATGTATGAGGATGTTAAATATTAATATGAGTATTCATTCTTAATGTGTTGTACAAAGGTATGCTTTGTGTGTTTTTGGATCTGACTTCTGTTTCAGTTTCAAGTTTCATCATCTGTAGTCATTAATCTTTTCTTTGTTTATTCGGCCATAGTAACTGTTTACAGTAGTCACAACACTAGCAGAGACTGGAAAAAACAGTATGTCACTTCACACATAGGTGAGTTGAAGAGCGAGTCTGTAGCGTTAAAAGCCTTGTTAAAAGCCTAACTGTGCGCCACTTGTGATTTTTCCGGGAAAGTCGCTGCCGACACCCGGGTCGTAATACTGCAAATGCAAGGGCTGTCATCACTGGGCCATAGGCTCAGTCACCGTTGTGTTGCCTCATTCAGCGATAGTGACTTAACAGACATTTATTTAAATGAAAATCTTCAAGATTGTATCTTTAAAGGACTATGTCAGTGTGAGATCTGTAATGGATTCTGAAACTTTTTTTCCCTTTCTGAAACCCTTTCTTTTTTTGTCAATTTGTTATTATTTGACAGCTGACATAAACAGGAAACATGGGGAGAGAGCAAGGGGGATGATTTGCAATCAAGGCCCAGGACAAAATCGAACAGAGACATTGTTATCACACAATAGGCATCTTAGATCACTAGTTCATCAGGATGTCACATACTGTAGATCTTGAAATCTGAAGTGTTGCAAAATGATTTTAGGTTCATTTTCTTTATACTTTAGCAGTGTTCTCTGGAACTATTCACCAATGAGACAGCAAATATGAGCACTCAAACATAGTTTAGTTAAAGTTATTCATTGAGATCATTTGAAAGTTAAAGATTTTAAACACATACATTTTAAAATTGGAGTCCAGTTTATAGTAACTTCATGATTATTGACTAGGGATCACAGCCCTAGAATATGCCAGTTGTGTCTAAAACTACACTCGTCACTGTATTACCATTTTGTCAGTAAAAGCCTGTATATTACCATATGCCTTCATTTATGGGCAAGAAAACAAATGATATTGCCTAATATTGTTCATCAAACTATTCCCCCAATAATGTTTCCTCTAAGCATAGTTTGGAAAACAACTGCATTTTGTAAGATTTCCAAAAGACTTTTCAGATATTCACATTATGTATAAAGAGCCCCCTGCTGTAAAGTATTACAGTCTTTAAGGGCAATTTAACTTCCTTCTATTTCCATTCCTTCCCAGTTTGTCCTATGATCTTCTGTGAGAAGTTGAGGAAACCATTTTCATGTCTAGAACAGACTGACGTGAGCAGTGGACCAGTGGGTGATGTTTGGGGAATGCAGCAGCAATATCCAGCCAGTCGAAATGTCAGCAACAGGCAGCAACACAATACTCTCGCATATCAGCGCTGATCCCAGTGGGCAATGTAATAGGACTGCGACATTTAAAACAACAATGCCAGAGAATATCAAGCGACCAAGATGTACTGGTTAGATCTGACGTTTGACTGTGGTCACACTTGTTCCTCTGCCATACAAAATGCTGCAATATGATGGCACTTTAATTATTGCAGTCATGGACGAGTTCTCAATTAAAGAAAGACACATTTATGCCTGGTTTGTGTGTTTTCCATAGGGACTAAGAGTTTTTGTTCTCCTGTCTGCCTGTAATAAGACACACAAAAGCGCCATCAAGAGTGAAGAATATTCATATGACAGTGATGAATGGCTTGTTTAAAAGCATGAATAGCTCTTGACTCCACAGAATACTGGTGTGCCCATATAAGGGGCTTGATCATGTGGCATGTAATTGCTTTGGTGAGAGACAAACATAATTGCAGCTAATTATTTTCAGAATACTGATGAAAACAAGTGTTTCCTAAACAGAGGGAAGTACCATTTAAACCACTGTGATGGTGTCCTTGCAGTATGTTTCTGTCTGGTTGGAATTCAGCCACCTTGAGTGAGTTTGGGCATATATATATATATTGTTGGGAATATTAGAGAAGCAAGAAAGCGACCATACATGAATAGAACCTGGAGTCACCATTAGTGGCTTTGCTTTCCCTGCCAACGTTATTGATGGCAGACAGAATGTCTCCAAGGCTTCATGCTCCCATGTGTGACGGAATGAGAGAGACAGCGTCGTCTGTGAGCAAATATTTCTGTGTTTATCAGTCAGCGCAGCTAGCCACTATAAAAGGCATCCTGTTACATACTGTACGTAAATGTCATGCCGCAATGCCTCCCTCGTCCCTATTCCACCTGCACTGTCCCCTGTTGTCCCTTTTGACAGAGGGGCTTGACAGATAGATCACAAAGATGCACAATCATTGCATGGTAGGGACTGGGATGGAGTGCACCCATTATTCTAAAGCAAAGCTGTCTGGCGGGGCAAGGCCTGCGCGCCACATGGTGCCGTGATAGATGGGGACCATTAATCAAGGCAGGACGGGGCCCTGAGATTGATGTGCAGAAATTCAAATGCTCAAGCAGCATTTGGAAGATTAAGGCTGTGTGGGCAAGGTTAGGAGGCTACCTTTCTGTTTCGGAAAAACAGGTGTGGTGGTGGAGCCACTGCCCAGCGGTGACATGGGATGGGCCTATAGGGGATGCTCTGCCCTGTAACTACGCTGCTTTCAATGTTCTTTTCCCATATGGCTCTCCCGTGTTTCATATTGAATTGGACGTCCTACGTTTGTCATTGTCCCTGTCCCTTTCTGTCCTTCTTGGTGTTGAAGTCTTTTCAGGAGCAAATGGGATTCCTTGTGATACGAAGCACTGAAATTAACACAAGGGAATACAATTGTTGTTTTTTTCCCACAAGTGTAAATATATCAATCTCCTCTACACATTGCGTATTAAAAGCATGCATGATAATTTATAATATATATTTATGATAATATAAAATAAAGTGTCTCTCATAGCAGAAAACAGGGGAGGTTTATGCAACTTTTAAAAGATCAAAGAACAGCCAGTGGTAACCTACTGTACTGCAAATAGCTTTGTTAAATATTCGATTGTGATTTAGTAGGACTACTAGAATACACAGCAACATGCTCAAGCTTTCAAAATGCATCAAAAAAGTGTAACCACCATTTCAAATGAACAGACAAATCTTTATTACCCTTACTGCTTCTCATCTTGCTTTGTGCTTACCAGAGTTTCAGCACCTCGCTTGCAATTCTACTTTGCCAACAAAGCATCCTGTTTTAAATAGGCTACAGAAATGGATAATGAATACAGTGAACTTACTAGAAATAGTCATTTTGCACCCAGTTTTGCTTAGGTTCATTTGTATCTTAGTAGCAAACTGCATTAGTGATAGCGACCTTATCTTGCTAGAATTAACAGTTGTATTCGGTCATTATTCAAACGCAGGCCGTAGCAAAGAAGTTGCACACAGCAACAAAAATGTACTTGCAAAAAAACTGTGTCAAAGCTCTTAATAGAGTTACTTTCCACCTTATGAGTGATCACAGCTGTCTTGCGACCATGCAGTGATACCACTTATGTTTAAGTACATCTGGCAGTAATACCGTATGTTGGCATTGTTTTGCATCGATGAATGGTTGATTTTAATATGATAACCATAGTCAGATGGTGTCAATAAGTCTGGTAAGTAACATTAACTTGATGGCATACAGATGGGAACAGAATAAACCAAATGGCCAAGAAAATATAGCAACTGCAAAATATACAGAGATACAGTCATGATCATTAAAAAGGTCACACAATGATGAAAATCAATTAGCATCACAGAAAGTAATGCACACAGTGGAAAATATAAACTGAAAGACAGACCAATGTCAAACCAAGAGATTTTTGGTGTCAAAGCAATTTAAATGTGAAACTAAGCAAAGTTATTACAGCAAGTCTGTTTAAAGATCCTTTATCATTACATTAAACTCATCAAGAAAGCAAGCACGTGTTTTTTCAGCTTGAATTCATTTTGGTACGAGTCATGCAGTATGTGGGGGCAAAAACCAAAACAACAATTTTGTCATTAGAAATTTAGCAAACACCAGTATTTAGGAGGTAAATCCATAAAGGCTTTAAAGATAAAAAATGAACCTCTTAATAACAAGTGGGCAGGGAAATTCACCCAACAAGGTGTAATAGTGAGTGAAAGCTTTTAGCTGTGATAAACCTCACCCATTGTGTCTTCATTAAATGCAATGTCTGAGGTACAAAGACATTAGAGGGAGCCAGGTGCATTGAAAACAATGTTTCAGTCAAATACTATACTAAGTTGTGACCTTTTCTAGCTGAAAAAGAAAATAAGAAAGAGAAAGAGGAGTTCAATATGTTTAAATGAAAAAGTTTTTCTTACTTTTTATTTATTATACAGTATATTTAGCACTTTAATGAATATATTTTCTTTTATTTGATATGTCTTGTTTACTATGAATTCTGGAAATTGAAATATGTAAGCAAGGCATTATTTCCCTGGCGGTATTTATTGCTTGTATAAGAGAAACAATTCTTCAGATCATAAATTCAATAGCAAAACTATACTTAATTCATTCTCCTATTGAAAGACAAATGCTTTTTGCCCTCTTAAAGCAGGCAGTGTCACTTGGTTTTTCCATCTCACCTACACTTTGATTCAAAGCACATGGCCAGATTGCCATGAAATGTATTATGGATATTCAAGTTCCCCTGAGTGTGAATAAGGCTTTTGTTACCTCCTGGCCTTTAATGCCACAGTCAGGTCAAAATGTCCCAACTTTTTAGAGCATAATGAGATACCTTTGCAAAGTAATGAATGGATTTCAATGAAATTTGCTGTGGATGAGAATTCTATTTATACGTCCCCCTGGAAAAATGTTTTGTTTTCAGCCGCCGTAAGCATGGGCAGGGCTTTAGCTGTTGCCAAATCAGGAGTATAGTCCATTCTGTTCAATAGTCAATAAATGGACTTAGCGGCCTCTAGTGGGGATATACACTTTTGGTCTTGTTCCCGTAATGACCTGACCCCTAGTGGTTTTGAATCGCCTTCTTGATGAATGCTTGTTCATTCATCGATATGGGCAGCAGTGTTCATCAGTCCTGTTGTATTTCCTTTTGAATGACATGACATTTGTTAAAATTGCTGCTATTACGTTTGTAGGCTCACTGGTCCTATTACTTGATGGTTCAGTTCCTACATGTACACCTTTAAAATACAAAAAAAAGGTTCAGCTCAATGACAAAATGCTCTATAAACTTTATGTCTACTAAAACACAATTCTGTGTGTTTGAGTGTTCCACATGTCGGCGTGTTGCAGAACTGGTTAGACAGATTTCTGTGCTTTTTCTTCAGGCACAGTGAGTCATGCTGAAAAATACCTACAGCATTTTGTATTACTGCAAATGTAGTATGCCAAAGTTTAGTTTTTTTTACGTCATTTCAGTCTGCTGCACTATTTTTAGTGCTCCATTATATAAGACATGAGGTGCTGCTGTAGGATTATGTCCTACATGTTTGTCAGAATCCATCTGTGGAGCAATTTGACAATCCTTTTTTCTAAATCTTAAGGACAAGGGAAGTCAAAACAAGCAACATAAAAGGCATGGGAAACAAAATGATGTATTCTAACTGCTTCAGAGAAAAACCACCCTACCCCCCTCCTGTTCACCTTTTCTTTTCTGGGACATGACACACGACCTACAATTTTAATTCATGACCTAAAAATGTCTACGTGACTATTTGGATATAACCATTAATTCAGTCCTATCAGGGTGCCATCAAGGTTGAAGGTGGTCCTTAGAGTAAACAGTGAGTGAGAACATGATGGGTTGAACAGACATGGATGTTGTGGCTCATTCTGCATTTTTCACTGTGACCTGCATTCATCAGATATTACTGCGTTTTGTAAATACCGGCCTCAGTCATATTTAAAGTATGACATCTCATTTTCTCTGCTACTATCTAACATCATGCATCAACTGACAAATCAGCAGAGATGGCCGTGACCATGTTGTTGCCCCGATAATTTTCTGCTGTCGAACACTGTATGTCATTAACATGTCAGTAACACACAAAACACATATATAGAGACCATGAATTGGGCAGTGTGTAAAACAAATTACTGTCTAAAAAATACATGAAATACACAAATTTAAGCATGCCACTGGCATTACAAAAATGTTAAAGTACTGTCCTATGTGTTTTCAGTTGTTTTTCTTTGTGTGAACATTTTGAAAATGTCTGATGTTGGTGCCCCCGGTGGTGGTGACGAAAAAGACAGTGGCAGACTGATTGTCACAGATTTCAGTTAGTGCTGCGGATCACCGCTGCTTGTAGCTATCATGAGTGCTTACTGACTTACTGCCCTGTTGGTTGCCATGTGAAATTAAAAACCTGACCCACCTTCTTTTCATAAAACTGCTCATTATATTTTTTTCTTGCTGAGAGTAGGTTATTATCAAGCAATTAATTGTAAAGAGGATCTCATGTAGGAGTACATCATGTTATGTGAATATGCTTATGTCAGACTTGCTTTAGTTAACTGTAAATCATTGTTCATATTCTAAATTACTTACTAAATATGTCTGCTATTTTTTAATAGAAATTTGTTAAATTCCAATTAGACATGCAGTGCACTCCTGTTCGAGTATAGATTGGCTGGCATTCCCTCAAGTAAGAGACTGGAAAACCATGTAGGATATATTGGGATGTTGTAAAAAAGGTGCCACGCTGTAATTTTCAATGCTATTATTCATGATACAATGAGGAATATCTGCACCTCTAGGAGAAAAAGTATAAATGTGTTAAATGTGCTTCAGGAGATTCTCACCTGGGCATCCAGCTAAGGCAAGAAGTAATACAGTAGAGGCAATAAAGAACAAGATAACTAGGAGAGACAGCTTGTGAATATGATTCAAAACCAGACCAGGGCCATATCCAAGCAGAAAGCAGTCATCTGGCTTTGAGAAAATGAAATACATCAAGAAAGCCCTGAAAAAATCCAGCTTTATCATTTTTATATTGTTCCCATGACAAGAAAGACCTTCAGCAACTCTAAACCCATCCACAGAAGCATCATCCCTGGCTATCTTTCCCCCAGGGAAGACTTAAGCCATTAGAGGAGAGGGAGGGAGAGGGAAAGATACAGAGAGCTAGATAGAGGAAGAGGTTATGAAGTGAAAGCAGCCAGCACTTCTGATGAATATTTCCAAAGGGAAAGTGCAAGTAGAGGTACAAACATCCATCTCTCACAAAAACAAGCCTGAGGGGATGTGGAAAGGATAATGCTGTACTCACCACAGTATTTCATATTTTTCTGTTTTTATTCACTGATTCGACAAACTATAATCTTAAACATGGAAACAGGAAAGAAACAAACAATGTGTTCTGCAAGTCTCCTGGCACAATTGAATCCTTATTTTATAGATATTACAGTACGTGGCCAATTTTGAGTTCTTTTAACGAAGATTTGGTCATCTGTTCTTTCAGCTAACACCAATCTGGTAATTACCCTGTGGATTAAGTGATTACCACCATGTTGGTAGCCACTGAATGCAAACTAATTTTGCTAGTGTCTTTACCGCAATGTCATAAGTACTATCCTTCTGTATTCACAGCCACTTACTTTCTGGCACACTTGTTGTGGTTGTAGTCAATTATTGATCCATCAATTGATAACGACAATGTTGATAATTGATTAATCATTTAGGTCATTGATCAAGCAAATAATGCCAAACACTTCCTGGTTTCAGATTCATAAAATGCAACTTTTTGCTATTTTCCTCTATTTTACGTCATTTTAAATAGAATATCTTTGGGTTTGGGCTGTTTTTTGGGCAAAAGACGTCACTGACTGATCAATCAATATAAAAAATAATCTTTAGTGCAGCCCAAACTTATTGCTGTGGATACTATTCAGCCAAGGATGTATTATGAAAACTGGATACTGCGTTTGGGTGCCCCATTCACTCCTATGAAAATTGCTCATTGGGCTCATACGCCCATAAAGTCACACCGGCCCGGAGGAACATGCTGAATGGATCAAACTCTGATAGTTCAAACAGTCATTTTGAGGTGTTTATGAGGCTCAGATTTTTTATTTATTTATTTATTTATTTTTTACAGCTGTTCCTTTTGTAATGATTGTGTATGGGGGAAAAGTATTTTTGAGTCACGTAATCCTGCTCTACATAAAAAACACCTGGAATTTTTTTCAGGGATGGTCAAAAGAACCTGGCTGCAGACAAGATGGTGGGATAGTTGGTTCCGCTGTGTTTAAGTCTACAAGGGCTAAGTTACTGCATAAAGGAAAAAAAAAACAAGAAAAGAAAAGCTGGTGCACAGATGTGGTAAGGCCAAAGAAGCTTTTTTGTGATTCTTGTCAAATTTTTTCGGAGTCAGGTTGGTATGAAACAGAAGGAAAGGACATCTAAAACTGGACATTGACTTCTATTTAGTTGTTTGTGTTGTTTGGAGTTAACCTAATTATTCATTACCTTAGAGTTGAACCAGGCATCTTTGAGAAACATACAGAGCTAGGTAAGTAATGCATTTTTGTGTGTGCTTTCATGTTTGCGAGAGTGAGAAAAAAGGAGAAACTTGTGGTCGATTTGTAACTGCAAAACTGTTGTGCTAATCTTAGCTACAGGGGATAAACCAGCAATACTGCTGATTTCATTCATACTGTAGTCAAATTGTTGACAGTGAGGATGATGTTTTTTAGCGCTGGTTTTACCGTATATAATCTTGTTAATTGATAAATTCAGACTCGTGGCAGGCGGACTGGTACTGAAGTGATGTTGTTGTCCTTTGGCATATTACTGTGTGGGTTATTGCCTTCCATGGCCTCTTGTTTCTCGGTGGTAAAGGCCAGTAACACCAGGCTGTGTGTAGTGATTTTAGGAATATTCTGCCCTCAGCTTTGGCAGCTGCAGATTGCAGAAATCTCTTCCCTGTTATCTGGAGAGACTTTGGGCAGGATGCACAGCCTGAAAGCCCCTATCATATAATGTTACACTGATATCATATGAGAAAAATATCAAACTCATTGTTGAGTAGCTGTAAAAGAGTGTTATTATATGATATGATAAACTAATCCTAAGATAATGTTGGGTACCCCACAATTTATTACAACAGAGTAAAATCACAAGTATGAATATTTTAAAGTGGTATTACAAGACAACTTTACTGGGTACCCATAAATTCATAATAAAAGTCATTATAATCAATTGACTTGTTGATCTAATGTGCTTCTAGATTTTACACATTGCAAAATTTAGTGTTCATTCATCAAAGTAATGTCATCAAAACATGGAAGAAATACATTTTCCAGAATGTGAGGTAGAGCTGACCTCTTTACAAAGGATGTCAGGATGTTTAACGGCAGTATACTTCACTGCATGGGATGAGCAGAAACGTTACATAATGAGCCCGCGCATAAATACGTACGCCTAATTGTTGTCTTTCTTTATGATTGTGCTAATACACAGTACACAGTGCTCTCTGAACTTGTATGTGCTGCACTTTGCCACAGTCACTCTCTTTTATGATATCTGTGCCATTAGCAGATGCACCGAACCTCTTCTAAAAGAAGACAGCACCGGCTCCGTTCGAAAGTGGGCCACTGTTTGTCAGGCCTTACTGTGACCCCGTTGTGCTCTCTCAGCACTATCTAGTTAGTCCAAATTTCTTCTCTTTGTTTCGCCATTTTCTGCCCACATCTGTAGAAAGTAAACAATGCAGTATTGCAATGAGAAATGGCAAGCAGGGAAGAAAGGGAAGGGATGAGACCTCAGAGACTGTAACCCCCCTGGTCTCTCTCTCTCTCTCTCGCTCTCTCTCTCTCTCTCTCTCTCTCTCTCTATTTCTGTGTGCAAGTGAGAACAAGTGGACTGCCAAAGGGAGAGAGGTACCAAAAATTGCTTCTCTTGAATGCACTTCTACGCCTTTATTGCTTCCTGTAATTGCTTCTCTGAGAGGTAACTGGTCTTCTCTTGTCCATTTTTT
>NTHP01000159.1:1221256-1260681 GCA_003416845.1 Oplegnathus fasciatus
TTTTTTACTGTTGAAGGATTGTACCCTGCAAACATGGAGCAAACCACACTTGAGTCATGAATCCCATTTGGAAAACAAGCCAATGTTGAATGCATGCAACATGACTTGATACTGAGTCTGAATGGGTACATACAGTACTACCAGCCTAGATTATTCAATTTAAATATTCTATTCCTCCAAGATAGACACACAGATGCACTGATTTTTTTCTCCAAATCCATTATACTTGATGAGCATACCTCAGTAGTCTTCAGTGCTTATTGTGAATAATACTATAATCCAACTTCCACAGATCCATACATCCCTCTCCCGTGGTCTAATCTCTTGCATATTTGAAATGTTAAGTGTTCAGCTCTGCGCAATATACTAGAGCAGATCATTTTAATATTATGGACTAAAGCTAACATCTTGTGAAAGATACATAAGGTCATGCATGTACACCCGGTTCATATTCTTTGTTATCTGTGTGTGTCTGTGTGTAGTGTGTTGATAGAGCAAAGCACTAACACTGTGAGGGTTAGAAGTTTAATCCCTATTGGGAGCAACGATGCTAATGATGCATGCACTCACTGCATGATGAATGCAATGGAACTTAAACACGGAGCGAGCGTGCAGTGGCATATGTTAAATAGCTAATTTAAGAGGAAATAGAGGTAAGCCCTCCAAGAATGGCTTCATCCTTGTCTCCAGGTGTTCAATAAGAAGGTTTTGTAGAACACACTGATATCCAGGGATTAGAGATTACTGTCACTACAGTGGATTTCCTTTGGTTGGATACCAGAGACGCAGCAGACTATGACTATATGAGGTCAGAGTAGATATTCAGAAAAAAGGAGGATGGGGGTGGGAGAGCAGGGTTCTGTCACATAATGTGTGTGTGTGTGTGTGTGTGTGTGTGTGTGTGTGTGTGTGTGTTTGAGAAGGCCAAAAAACATACAGCCACATAAAGGTGCACACATGCAAATAATTGTTTTTTATTAAAAATACCATGCCTCTTTGGAGATGCAGTAAGCATACCCACCTATATTCATCACCAACAGGCCAAATGAGAACCTAAATATCTCAAACAAAATATTATATATCTATTAAATATTTCTCCGCACTTGCAGTATATATACATATATTGTAGGTTGTCACCTCAAATTGTGGCTATGGTGAATTCATTATTGCTGAGTTTTTCACACTGTAAATAATCAAAGCTTACCACTATTACAGCAGTCTGCAAAAGATTAAATGCTAAAAAGGCACAATGAATTTCTGCATACAATCCCGTTTTAGCAGAAGTGGCAGTCTGATAGGAAGCTGATTACTGGTTTCTCTTCAACCACCTTACTTTTAATCATATTTTATTTAAATCGGGAATATGCTCCCAATTAAAATCACTATCTTAGAGTTATTTTTTTGGTGTCAGTCACGTACTCCTTCTCTAGAACTCCAGCATTGCCTGAAAAAGTCTTTATATGCATCCCCCCTAAGAGTGGACCTTCCAAAAGTGGTAGCCAAAGTTGACTGGAGTTGTAGTGACAGTTAAACAATATCATTTGTTAATAAACTGTAAAAAAAATAAATAAAAAAAGAAGTCAAATTACTTGTGCCGCACCATCAGCATAATAATAAGTCTGTGGGATTCACTGCTCAAGTCAAGCATGTGACAGTTGAGGCTGTTTTTATATTAAAGTAGACATCAATATGGTCTCATAAAACATTTTTAGTCTTGAGATTAAAGACATAATTAAAGACAAATGCTAACAATGAAGCGCATACATTAAGTATAGCCTGAAGCTGATCTCCATCCATATTCTTACAGAGTAAACCGAGTTATCTTTGTCATTCAGAAATAATGTATTTACATGAGAAAAAACGCCAACCAGTGCCGAGGTCCAATCCTGCGTATCTATCTTATATTAGATCAGTGGTATTTGATGTATCATGTATGAATTAATAATTTTGACCTTTAATTACAGTCCTCTAAATTAACCGGCTATCAAGATTTAGGCTTCCCTGGAAGCCATCAGCTGATGCACTTGGCATTAAATTCAGTGTGTGAACTTTCCCTGCTTTGCAGCTAAATTAATGGCAAAGCAGGTTAGTGTTTTTAAGGACATTTATTCATTTATGTTATTTAGTATTATTCATTGATTAAATGTCCATAAAACATACATTACTGTACACAGTTGCACTGCTGTCTCTAAATTAATTAAAGATAAAAAACCTGCGAAACAAATGTTTCGGTGTCAACAATATCTATCAAAGCACTCATGCATATTTATTCATGTTAACTCATGCTAGCTGGCACCAGTCATGCACAGGTGGTTGCCAAGTAGTTGCCACAAAAGATGAATACACAAAAGTACTGCCCTTCTGAAAGGGAGCAGAAAGGGAAGCAGTGCTAATATTTCAATATAGAAAAGATGCATTAACAGTGCTGACACTGTATTTGTCAAGAAGCTATAAGTGGTTGAGGGTCCTTAGCCATTACATTTTTCAGTATTTCTGCACATACTGTCATGTGTTATCCCCTGCTTGTAATGCATACATTGCAGCTGGGTTATGAGTAATCTTATTATACAATGTGCTTTTTGGGCACAATCTTTATTTCTCCATTGGTCCCTATGAAACTCTGAGTTACTATAACATTTCTGTGGCGCATAGAATCCACTTGAACAATCTGAAGATGTAATCCCAAGTGGATATATAACTTTTTTATAATTGCTGTATGTAACACTTTATTTTACAGCGAGTCCCGCTATGTAGCACATATAAGCAGTATATAAACATTAATAAATAGGTTATAACACATTACAATGTAGTTGTAAGCACATATAAGTGGTTATTTATGTGTTGTTTGACAATTTAATAGCTCCTGTGTTCACACCTGGAGGCTGGTATACACAGTAAACAGATGACAATATAGTAAATCACAATTGTTATGATATAAAATATGTCTTCAAAGGAGAAGTTATAATCACTGACAAATACTGTACATTAATTAGCCCTTTACAATGTTCTCATATCTGCTTTCAGCTACTTTATAGTGCGTTATAAACCCTTTACTAAATGTTTGTATTCTGCTTACAAACACTAAATGGGGGACTTAAAGTGAAGTCTTACCAAGATGGGTAATTGATTGATATTGTTAACTGACTGCGGCCTGTGTTAGCATGTAATATATACTGATCCTACTGTAGTTTCTGCATATTAAATAACTTTGGATTGTTCTCGTTCACAAGTATTTTCCCATAGTTCAGTTGGGTGTCAATCAAGCCATATACTGTATGAGTCAGGTGGAAATAGGGCAAACATGTTGAAACACAAAGGTAGCTTGAAAGGAATGTGTTATCCCCTACTGAATTTGTTGGAGTTCCCTGCTGTTCAGGTACCCTAGTTTTTACATTTAAATTGGAAAATAAAGTGATATATATATATATATATATATGGCGTTTGAATATTTGTGTGTTTTACTTACAGTAGTCTGCATGTACACTTACACATTCACAACCAGCAGCACTCGCTTCAAATTGTCTCACTTCACACAAGTCTACAACGCATGTGTTCATCAAGCCCTTTCCCATCTGCTTCACACTGGCACATACTAAGGTGCGAAGCAGTAATTGCATAATTTGGATGAATACAAGTACAACTGTACCTTAGTTAGCATTGCATCAGGTGTGGTTTCTCATTCCAGTAGTTTTTGCAGTGATGGAAAAGCTGTGTCTGCGTGCATGTGAGTGCATATGAAACACATGTTTATTTTCATTTGTGTTTTGCTGAGATTGAGCAGCCCGGAGTGCAAACTGCAGCACCCAAATAGTTTTCAGCAGGTGGTGTTTGCACAATGAATACAACATGTCTCTGAGTTCCACTCCCTGTTTGAATGCCTGGAAGCAACAATCTACCAAAGTCCTCTTCTTATGCCTATCATTGTTGCTGTCACTCCTGTAGTTGCCTGTCACTTGCATTTTCAGTTTTAAAGGTCTTAATTTATTCATATTTTTTGCCAGGCACACTGCATTTAATTTGTGATGAAGGAACTGGAGCAGGAGACAAAATGTTCCCATTTTATGATTACATAAAGCTGAACTTTTTTTGTATAATGTATGTATGATGATGAGATGCCTCCTGGCTTTGGAGGCGTTTATCAGCAGTTTTGCTGGGGAAAAAAAGAGGGGAAAAAAACTGTTGTCTACTGTAAATTGCAACGCCTTAGATTACACGAGAAAAGCACTGCAGTGCTCATTATACATACTCTCTTTCTCTGTCCTTTTCCTTGTTTTCAAAGACTACATTTTTTTGCAGGTTGCATAGATTGTTTATATAATATACTGTTATATTATTAGTAGTATTCTAAAATTGTTAGGAATAAAAGTGAAGAACATATTGTAACTTGAAAGAATGAACCTGTATGTAGACCATGACTATAACAACAAAAATACAGTAAGTGCATGGATGGAAATATTTTTCACCAATTTGTTTGTATGATCTGATTTTGACTTTTCTAGTCATTTAGTGACAGAGATGCTATAGTTTCAGGTGCTTACACTTCATCGAGAGCAGATAGCTAGACTGACCATGTAAGTATGGATGCTGTCTCATAAGTCAGTCTGCTGACGTCAACCACTGGGTGAAGTCAGATTATTGATCTTAACAGTACAATAGATTTGTTCTAGTCTTTGTTTCGGCGCTTTCAATCACAGTCCAAGTGTGTGTATGTGTATTGGCTTCAACAGCATGGGAGTATTGTATTGCACATAATAGTTGTAGATGTCAGGATTTGTTTTCAGAAACATTTGTTTATCTTCAGTTCATTTGCTCTTATAATAACTGGCGTTTAATTTGAGGATAGCTGCAAACTCCCTACATTGGTTTCTTGATTTAGACAGAAAAATAACAACAAATTAGTAAGATTAAGATCTGCAAGTTTGTGAGCTTTTGATATTGGAGAACTTGTGCTCAAGTTTATACAAACCCACACTTCTTTGTTGTTCTTCAAAATTGGAGAAAAAACCTTGCCAATAGACATCTAACCCTTCCATGTTTTCCAGCTAAAGCATTGCCTTTAAATACCTAATTGGGCTTTGTTTAGGATGACTACACACCAAGATTGAATTGATGTTCTAAACATTCTAAAATCTACCTCAAGAAAATGTGGATAATTTAGGCCATTCTGCATTTTGCCTAAAAAACAGTTAACTGAGATCACTGAAAGGTTTTGATCAAAACATTTTGTAAATTAATTTCTTAATCACAAAAGCTTTCCGGTCCACTGAAATGACTTATCTTTGTGGTCATGGTAGAACAGCGCAATGCAGGAAGCATTCCAGGGAAAAACTGGTAACCTCATACATAAACTTATTTTAGGCTGTTTCTGCATGTCACACTAATTGAATTTGCTCATGGAGCGTCACCTTTCCTATTCCCATAAAATTCAACCCTGCACCCCGATGCTCTCATACATACATTTGAAAATCCCAAAGCACCGAGGAATCTGTCTTTGATTATGCTTCTCGGTGCATCGGTGTCTCACATATTTATTGCTCACTACCATTACAAGCTGCATCAGGAAGGCTTAAGATATTCCCACACAATCCCCAGACACCCCGTAGGGCTGATGCAGCACCTGTCGCCAGGATGAAGTGTGTGCACGTTACTTTGATGGGGAAGATGTCAGCAGTGCGGCGTAGCTCTGCATATAACCATTCAAAAGACGGTACTGCTTAGAGATCCATCCAGAAATACTGATGCTGTCTATTAGAGTCAGCACATATATACACAGTTTCTTGGCATCCTCTGTCAACATGAGTAGTACTGGCTCCTTTGATGATCACTTACTATCATAAGTACACACATTATTGGACACATGTAGACTGCTTCGCTGTCAGATTGTTTAAGGCCTGAATACGTCCCAACTGCAACCAATCAAATGAGTACGACCAAGGTGATTTCTCAGTTTTTGGGAGATAATTTACATGCTTTTTGGGATGGCTGTTCTCCAGATTGCTTTTTTAATATCAGAGAAGCTGTGTGAGTGGTGAAGTGAGAGAAGCATAAAAAAATGAGCAAACACATTTATCAAAATATGAAGGTGCCTCAATGGCACACTTTTTTTCTCATTTATAATATGAAATAATTGGAATGAACAAAGGGAAACAGGTTGGCACAGAACATGCTGTTGAACGTTTCCAGGAACACACACTGCCAGAAAATTTAGATGATAGCAATAAGAACTGTTTTGACATCTGACAGCAATTTTACCACAATAAGGCTAACAAAAGTATTAACAATAGTTTCATATACTGTGTCTGTATGTGGTAATCAATAAGCCAATAAGCCCTTATTTCCTCTCCCTGCACATTCATTTTCATTGTTTTTTAATTGTTATTTGAATAAATTCAAACAAACTCATCAAAAGAGCCACCATTTTACCATTTAGTGCAAAATCAAGAGAAGAACACAAAACCCTTTCTATGATTCACCCACTTTTCTGTTTGGCTTTACTTTGTATCAAAAGAAAATACAAATAAATACTATTTAAAAAAAACAAAAACAAATCTAGTCCTTCAGCAGTCAGGTGCAAATCCAGCACCACCAGCAGTGACATACTTTCATCATTCAGTGCAGGAATAAACAATTTCCCCCACACACATATTAGCTGTGTCTGTCACATCACTGCACTTTTCAGGACCATTTTCCACTTGATGCAGTATGTCTTCTGTTGGTAAGGGGGCAGTGGGTTAGACCCTCTCAGCTCTGTGTGCTGATGTGCACTAAAAAAAGTTGACAAATGGCTTTTGATGGAGGCAGTGAATGGCAGACTATATTCCCCGCTGCTCCCTGGAGTGGCCAAGAGAGCATAGCATTAAGTGAGAGCTGTACATCGCTGCCTCCATACTGCGGCCCTGCAAACACTGATGGTTGAAAGCTTGAATATGAGCAAGCACCAAATCTCCCCAAGATAGATCCTTTTTATTCACCGAAACCATAGTCAGAGACTGAATAATATCTTGCTGTGGATTAGAGTATTTTTCTTTTGGATTTTTGGCCTTGGGTCATTGTAATTGGTGGCTTGTTCAACTCTTTTCTCTTGCTCTCTGATTTATCATGGTGGAATACACCAGGACCTCCTCCACAGGCTTGCAAGCCACAATCCTCCCTGAGGTAGCTTGGGAGCAGTCACACAAGTCCAGACATTTGCACACAGAAGTCCACTGAAAAAAGGAACAAACTAAACTGCATTCATTTGAAATGTTTCAATAGTAGGAGATGCACTGCTGCGTTGTCCAACCAGACACATTCTCTGCATCACATGACAGAGTTCTGTATATGTGTTTTTTCTCTGTGCTCTTCTCACTGGTTTGAAGTGGATGGGACTGAATTAGAAAAAAAGGCAATGTCACGTACTTCTGAGCACCAATCAGGATTTAGCATAGGAATCAAAATGAAGACATATTTATGTTGGCAGCACAATGTCAATTAAATCTTCACACCACACACACACACACACACACACACACACACACACACACATACACACACAGTCCTGATGATGCAGATTCATTGTTTTTTCAGCATTTAATAAACAATAATAGTTTTGTTTTTTCTACGCTCACTTTGTTTGTTGCTTATTTAGTCATTTAATATTATAGAAAAAAAACAACAACTTAGGACTTGGAACCAAGTTTTCAGGGGCTTAAAAAAAGAGACTTAAAAAGTGATTTTTATTTGACCTATTGTTGTGTCATTTAGGTGATCTATTGTTTGTTGGTAGCTCTTATATTCAACATCCTACATGTATGCATATCAGTCATGTGCATGTCTCCATTTTAGTCTTTACTCTTGTGTTAAATACATGGAAATCACACATCATTGGTGTTCTAAGGTATTAGACCTTATTTTGTTTTGTAATTTTCATAAAGCTTTTGACTGGTTAGTTCGTATAGATTTTTGTTTGGCTGATTTTCTATCTAGAGAGCATATACTGAATGGTTGTCTCTGGTGGTCAGCAAGGGCAAATCTACATCTGCAAAACTGCAGCACAGTGAAACTGACTGGACCTTGAGGCTCCAGTTCATTCCCCCGATGCTCTGCTCCGCCCCGGAGCTCTCCAACTCCAATATGTTGCTTCCTCTTAGATAAGGATTGGAGCAGAGACACAAGAGGAGCATGGCTATCGGCATGCACTTTCAGTCCAGAGGTCAGAGGGAAATCAGGCTGTTATGAGTGGTCCTGGTCTGGGTCATAGAGAAATGTGAGCATAGTGTAACTTGCTTTTTCCACCAGTACTTCTACCACCATCATATAATGTTTCCCTGCTCCGAAACTCTAAATAGTGAGAAGAAAGAAAGATTTAGCTAAAAGAAAGTGAAAAATCATTTCATTCTTGGCTCTCTTCTCAAGGACTGTGCACGACTCAGCAGATGTTTGAGAGAGCAGGTAATATACGTGGACACAGACTGTCTTAACAGTCCGTGGTAGAAGGATAAGCCACAGCTGGTGGGGGGATAAAGGCACCAAGCACAAGATTTCTGAGGCACCTGTACTCAGGTGGAACATGAGACACACAAGCAGTGGCTGCAGAAACAGTGTATTTCGCAATTTTTGGCGAACTGTGCTGAGAATATGAACAGACAGTGGAGAAGGGGATTATGCTGCCGGACTGGTTCAAGAAGTTACTATGGATGTTCTAATATTTTTTTTTCCGCCAAGAAAATTTGTTATTATTGGAGTACATTTTAGCTGACACCAATTCAAAATGACCACAGCCACCGTTCTCTATGAAGGGGAAAACTACCAGCCTTTAGCAGCCACCTTTCAAGACTATAGGGTGTGTGTCTTACATATAATATCGCAAAGATGCATTTTTAATGAAGTATGGCTTAAGACTAAACCACTATGACGACTTGAGACTTGATTTGAACTTGTTAAAGACTGAGGCTCATGACTGTTGACTAAACTTTAATTCTTTCATTAAAAACTTTAAAAACTTTAATTTTATGGCTAGATATAATCTTGATGTTATAATGTCAAAATGTAATAAAAACATAAAAAGATGGCCAACTGAGGCAGTAGTCTTTATTGATCCTCAGTGGAGACATAAAAAAATGGAAATTACCAAGGCATATGTTTATGCAGTGTATGCTCTAGTCATTATAGTATAATATATATAATAAGCAATATGTAAGAATTATATAATAATTAATGTTTCTCAGGGTCACAAAAACTTTGCACGATGGTCATGGCAGCACTGTCTCTTCTCACTGTGGCCATGGCTGTGCAATATCGGCATATCATGTCCCACCACTTCCTGCATGTTGGCTCTTGTCACTCAAGCTCCTCTGACCAACCCAACATGCAGCACATTCCCCAGAGCTGCTGCTTGACTCATGGTGCCAGCTCATTTTTCCCTCCTCTCGTTTTCTACCCAGCAGTGTGTTTTGGTTCATTCAACAGTGGTGGAAGAGTGGGCCTCACTTGTGTGAAAATACAGTTGAAAATAGACAAGAAGGAGGCATGGAGACAACAGTGACATCATTATGTAAATATACCAGCAAGAAGTACCCAGGATGGGTTGGTATTTCTGAATGGAAGCAGTGACTCTTTCACTTAGATATGTACGACATGAGTGTGTCTTTATTTAAGTGGTTTAAGTGCTCTCTTGCCGATTAAGAAAATTAAAAATGAATAAACATAACATGGAATTGACTGCAGGCTGATGTGGCTTGTTTGGCTCCCGAGACAGTCATGTGCTATTTTCTAAGTTTTGTAAACACATCATTGACACATAAAAGCATTTACTTTCGCATCCAATTTTCTATGTTTGTATGTACTGTGTGTGTGTGTGTTTACGTGTGACAATGCAAAGCAACGAGGCCCACATCATTATTGCATTATGGTTCAGCAGGCTCTTAAGACTTCTGAAAATGGACATGGCTTTCAAGGGAGTATTTGACAAGCTCATACTGCTCACACTGTTCATTAGCAGGGCATGGTTCTGATCTAGCACCCCTGATAAATATTCCAAAGAAGGTAGACATCTATGACTAGTAATTAAGGAATAAATTATACTGCATGGGCACCTGCTAATAATTAAAATGTGTTTTTTTAATAATGTTGTATTTTGTTTATTTTATCCATCCATGATGGGTAAAATACTTTGTGAACTTTGACACTAAATATCAAGCTTATAAACAGATAGATGAGTCACTGTAGCCTAGGGCTGTACCCAGCTGTGCTTTTATATATAGTTGGTCAATTCTTAAAAATCTAAAACAAACAGGCAACCACTGAAGAGATGCAAGAACCCAGATGTCAGTTGAAAATATAGCACCTATATTTTGGAGTGCAGTGATACATTTGTCGTACCTTCCTTGATACTAATGCCATGCAGAGAGGGCAAAACTTCTCTGGGGACCCTGCCAGCCCAAGACAAAGCACCAAATCTGGGGACTGTCCTTGGAAGTTCTGGTCACCCTACTAGAATATTAACTCCTCATTTATTCCTCCTCATCCATTATAAAGAAACATGTGTAGCCTTTGCATGAATTAGTACTTTACTTACTGTGGATGTAATTCCTTGCAATAAAATATATGACTAGTATAATTCGTAATAGTAGCCTATAATTTCACTGGAATTGCAGAATTCTGCTTTGATGCAGGTTACAGTATGTTGCACATGGCGACTTGTTCAATGGTTGCATAAATTCAACTGAAATACACCGTGAGCACTCAAAGAAAGTAACAACATCTCTAAGTTGTTGAACTGTGGTCAATGAAAGAAAGACATTTTCTTGTGACACTTGATATGTTGTGACACAAAGGTCACAAAGAATTATAGTGAGGCCTCAAGCAGTGTCTCACTCCAGTGAGACAACCAAGACTACACATACCTACTTTATGAATATGTTTATAAAATCCACTCTCTTTAACTTGATGCATTTCACACTTCCTCTCCCTCAGACAGAAATACTGATATTGTCATTATTAATGTCAGTTTTATGCCTCCATCTTTTCCTTGTACTGTCGGCTCAGCTCTAACGTAATTACGCTAATGGAGACTGACACAGGTGTAACATATCAGTAGTCTTAGATGAGCCATTGCTCGCTGTTCGTGATTGCCAAAGCATGTGTCATCACAGGCTCACTCCTCTTGTCCTTCTCTTTATCCCTGCCAGTATGTGAAACCTCTTGCAATGAGCATTCTATAATTATCATAATTATAATTATATGTAATCTCTATGCCCAAACTATACACACTTCTCAACAGTGTTTCCAAACACTCTTCCACAGCATGAATCATTGATTATTTCTAATTATAACTCTTTACATTGGTTACCTTTAACATCACTCCTCTGTCTCAAACATTTCCACCTCCATTTTTGCTCAGTATTGCATGAAGGCAGAACTACATTCTGAGAGTGCTAAGCCTCATCGCTGCATAAATCAGGGCTGCAAAAACTTTGTTGGGGACTAAATTGTTGCCTAAATTGCCAGGATTAGATAACATAAAGGGGCTGTATTTACCCAAAATGCACCAAGTCATTTTTTTTTCTGCCCACAGAATCACTGCACGTTCAGAGGAATTAATGCCTTGTGGGATGTTTTTATTTGTATGTGTTTACAAAGATGGAAATCATTCAAGATTTTAATTAAAATACTGATCTTTAATTACAGGTATCAAAGGAATTGGCAACGTGAGCTCGCTTCCAAATGCTTTCACAAACAAACAACTTCATAATTTTTTCAGGGGAAAATGTTTGCTCAAGTACTAAAAGCTAAATTTTCACAGCTGTAATTTTTGGAGTTTCAGTATTCAAATAAGTACAACCAACCATTTTACAGATGAGTAATATCGTTCCAAACACCTGGAAATGAAGTGACTCATCACCACAACTAAGTCTAACATCCAAGTCACCTTGTGCTGAGCACGTCCTTCATAAGATCAGGTTGTATTTTCAAGCGCGTCCAGCTTATGCATTGCACTTACACTGGACCTCAGGAGACTCACCAGAGGCAGACTGTACACAATACCTCAGCAAGGCACAGCACAACAGTGAGAGCCATGCAATGCGATGACTTTCACTTGCATCGACATACGACTGCGGCTTTGTTTACCAGCTCCGCTCTGTGAATTGCGATAAGCGCACATAGCTAAAAACAGCAGGATTAGATGCACCTCTCCTCCACATGGATATGAGGCTCCTCACCTGTTTCTGTGTTTGCTTGTTTATGCATGTTTGTCTGGGAAACATTGTAAAACAAAGAACAGAAGGAAGAGCGGAGCATCCTCTGTTTGAAATATTTCATAAACCACAAAAAAGCTTATAGCACCAAGTGTCTGATTTTATTTCATTGCAGTCCTGAAATGTTTTTGTTCCTGGTTCTACCATGTAATGTACTTTGTAACTTTGTTTTGAAAAGTAGTAGTATTAGTAGTATTGTATAAGTGTAATGTCCATGAGAGAGACTGCATCACACATCTTGTATTTTTTAAGAGTTGGTAAGCTTTAGTCAATTTTGTGAAAATAAGCATAAAAACCCACAAGATAGGATGTTTCACCCCTGACCGCCAATATAATTCCTAAGAATTATGACTCTATGATAACACCCTTTGTCCTCCATTGCGGATACACTGAGAGAGAGCCTTGCAACCCAGAGTTTCCCCCAGATCTCCAATTAAAGGGAATTATTAAGTGTTAGCAATAAATAACTGCCCTGATTGATTCTGGGTCACCACAGGGGTTTGTTATTTTTTTGGACACCCAGGTTGGCAGTCCTCCAGTACTGATCGCAGAGCAGGGAACAAACAACAGGCTTATATTGTCCAGTTTCACAGTAAGTGTTCAGAAATGTCTCCGATGCATTAAGCATATTAACTAATCCTTTCATATACCTGCATTCAGTCTCAAAAGACAGAAAAAAGTAAACAACAGAAGCTCAGAGAGACCCAACAGAGAGTCCTCAAGTGTAAAGTCAATTCACATTTATTTGTGCAGCCCTTCATGAGTCATAACCCTCCTCTTATAGAAATGTAAAATTACATAAAATGACTCTCAAATGAATCTGCTGCACTGCAGATATAGTACAGTAATACGTACATTGATGAATTAAATTACTTCTCAGGACATATGTTTGATGCGACAAACTTTAAACAAAGTGTTGCATTATATATCTATATATCTCTATATATCTATATATATATATATATATATCATAGGCAAGTGTAGTAACCCTTCGAGTTCCATGTACTCTGTCCTCCTTTATGAGGCACTGAGGGGGGGTTGATTTATGTTTTGTTGGGAAATGACAGATCAACTAGAAATACCACATACAAGTGTTGTGCAGCATTAGAAAGACTTAGCCCGGAAGATTAATGCGACAGTCTTTTGGTGACAATCTTTTCTCACCATAAACAACTTGTAACCACAGTAAAATAAATCTCTATATTGAGATAATTAAGGTGTTCGATCCAGTATGTGGGCATCCTAGGTAGGTTATTTCCAATAGTTGTTGAACTAAGTTCTGGTTCACCTCTGACATTGAGTGCTTAAGTGTTTTGTGCCAGCGTTGTTGGTTTATTGAACTCCCTCCACATGTAAAGAAAAATAGAATGAACCATGTTTTGCCTGAGGTTGTCTCAGCGTGGTCTCAGTTTTTGCAGTATTACTAACTTCATCATAACAAATTCTTAACATTATCCTGACAGGTTAGGTTATGAATGTGAATATTAGTTGAGAGAGCTATAAAATGTACCTTGTAGTTAAAAGAATATTACTATGCATGTTGAAATAGTAATAAGTCACTCTAATTTTTGTATGACAAATATTCCTGATATTTCAATCAGTAATTTCATTCTCTTCATAACTACTCTGACTTCAACAAATCTGTTCTAGCCTAACATCCTCATTGTGAGAGCAAGAAAGATATGACAGTGAAAATGTTTGCATTCATAACACCCAGTTATTAATCCTTATTCTCCCCTGCTATTTGTCTTTCAGTCAATTACTTCATTTTCTATTTTTCCTCCAGCTGTTTGCATTATTCCCATTTGTGTCACCAGCAATTTGTTCTTCCTTTTTCTCTTTCTCAATCATGTCACTGCTTTTTAGTCATCTGTTTTCTAATTACAATCTGCCTATTTTTATTATTATTATTATTATTTATTTATTTTTTTTCAAACATTAGAGGTGAATAAAACTGGGGAGCAAAAATGATGGCCTACAGTTACTTGATAGAAAACAGATTCAGGTCAGTCCATTGAGGTTATACTTTCAAAGAAAGAATGAAACAATCCTGTTAAACATCTATTCTGCTTTGTCTCAGTTTTGGGGAGAAAGACAAAGATGTTGGCAGCTAAACAGCAGTTCTTTAATTGGGCACTTCATTGTGCACCTAACAACACTACGGGGAACTCAATAAGTGAAATCTGAAGAGGTATTAGGGTTCAGGCAGTACAGCATGTTTATGTAGCTCTTTCTTTGTGGTTCTTTCCAAATCTGCTTAGTGCTGCTGTGTACACAAATGCAGTGCCAGAAGCTTTGTAAGCTGAATTTAATAGATATACAGGCCAATACATCTTTTCATGAAAGTAAAATTTAAATAATCTCCTTTGTGTTGTGTGTTGTCTTGATGTAATGAACTTCTCTTGTTGTATATAGAGAGAGAAAACATTGTAAAGAAGGGAGAAAACATTTTTTTTTGTTAATGTCAGATTGCTTGTGTTTTGTTAGAGGCAATAATCCTTGAGATTCCAAAAATGTATCAATTTTCTGCAGTTAATCGTTCCTTCAGGGTCACGTTGCAGGCTCTAGTCTATCCCAGCATGCACTGAGTGAAAGGGATGGAAACACACCTACTTGCTACTCTATCACAGGGTTCATACGTGGACATACACATTCACACTGTACGGATAAATTCACCCTCGCACATACTAGCAATTCACCTGACTTACTCGTCTTTGGACTGTGGGACGAAACTAGAACAACTGGAGGACTCACTCCTTGTAACACTATGAAAGCCACAGACAGTCTTGCTGCAATTATTCAGAATAATAACTGAAAATTTGGCACTTAAGCTGCTTTTCTTTTATGGTAGAAAGGGGAAATAATAGTTTTTACTTAGTTACTATAAAGAGTACTCTCTTCCACACATTAGCACTCATATGAGAGCAGTCTGGAGCTTATCTGACCTTAAAAGAGGACATCACACATTTACTACAACATGTTCAGTGTCTGACCAGAGTCAACACATCAGCACCATCAAGGACTGATAATGGTCAGTCATCCAAAATATCTCAAACCTCACATGAAGGACATCTGAGGACTTTTACAGTATGTTAACTTAACATACTGTAACATTGTTAAGTAAAGCATGATTTAAAATAAATGTTTTATTGAAGAGGAGAGAATGCTTATGTTCAATCATATAGGAATTACTTCGGGGAACTACTTATATAGATGGACGCAGATATTTCAAAAGTCACTTCAAATGATTAAGTAACTGACTGCAATGTAATTAAATTACATGAAAAACAATGTCTGGTCACATAAAAGAAAGATAACCACTCTATGCTGTTGATGACACAGAGAATCTGCTCATTCCTCAAAAGCATTGGCAGCATTTTCTTGCTTGAATAAAATGCAGTGCATGGTGAATTAAATAAACACATCACAACCTATTCCTCCAGTACAGCGTTGAGGCCAATTCAATTACAGGCAAGCTTGTCCACTGGAGCCGAATGTAGCTTTTACCCCCGTGTCTGGAGGTGAAGTCTGTGGAGAGTTGAGCTCATTTTGGTAGGTACCCTCAGGAGAACAGGTACTGAAAAGCCAAGCCTGTCTTTTAAGAGAAGCCCAGAAACTTTTGCAAATAAACAGTTTTCTTCTGTATAGCACTGTGGTTTATTGAAGCTTTGATTTCTTCCAGAGGACGTATAGCCTCCAATAAAATGATTTAAGAAGACGTAAAATATAAAGGGATTGAATTTGTATTCTACATGCTGTGTTGTATTACATCTAGTTTTGAAGATGTATGAACTTGAAATAGGTTAGATGGACAGGTCAGAAAGGATAACCTTGAAGGACCCAGATTAGGACAGTATTGAAGTAAGAGCTTTAGAAACATTCAAGCATGATACTTTAAAGAAATCAGTCCAAATAACCTTGCCCCACTCATCATCATGTGCACTGCAGACCATACTTGCATGGTCCCTAGAGGGCTCAGGGTGCGGAGAAGATGAGAGAAAACATAAAATCTTAGGCATCTAAATTGCAGTTAGACTCCCTGGATTCTCAGCAGACCCTGTGTGGAAGCCCAAGGTCAAGAATATTATGCCAACATATCCTGCCATGTTCTCTCAAGAGCATAAGACTCCACCATTCGACCAACTCTTTCATTCAGTTCATGAGGATGGTGGATCATCTATAATCCTGCAGTCCAGATAAATGCGTACTTCTATTTACAGCATGTAGTTTCTACACACTGGTATGCTCTAACTTTGTTTCTTTTTCCAACTTTTGTGCTGCTGCGGAGACTGGCTCATTGATGATAGCGCTGTGACTTTCTAGGGTTTAACACTCGTGGCCGAGTGATGATCCTGCTACATATAGGCAGAAAAAAATACACACATTTTGGAGAGTTCCCAAACACAGAATTATGTTAGAAGCCCGTATAAGGGACTTCTCAACAGTGTTTGAGTTCTTGCATTGATTGGAGGTGCGAATCATGAGTTATGAGGAGTAAATATTCATATATATATATATATTCATAGTGTTGTTAGTGTGGGCACAGTCAGAACATATTTAATAAAATATGACGGTGTCTACATTTGTAATTGAAAAAAAATAAACATGAATATATAAAAAGACAAAATAAATGTGTTGAACTGTAGTCTGGGTTCAGATACGTCATATCAGAATGTTCTGTAATATTTCATCTTACATTTTTAGATTAAAACAGAGCAAACAGAGTAAACTGTCAATTTTTCCTTTGAAATTGTTCCTTTCTGTTATGTCTTACTACCTCACAATTCCAAGTAGTAAATGAGTTTTCAGTATTACAAAGTCATATAAACTCTAACGCTATTTAAAATGTGATTGTATTTTGATATTTTACATTCAGAGTACTTTTAATGTGTCTGTAAGTTTGAGCAATGAAAGAAAATTTTACTGAATATTAAAACTTAATAACTCAAAATCACAAAACCATTCAGATCACATATAGCACAATTTGTGACCTTGTAATTATAAGGTTCTAACATCTGAATTGTATTGCACAGAAGGAAGGCTGCAGAATGATAAACTGTCTGGCGTTAAAACTCCTCTATTTGCAGGAGATAACACATACTGTGTATATGGTTGTACTGCAAGGGATTGCTACAATATAATTTTTCATAATATTGATAACACAATATTTACATGGCTACATACGTATATGTAAAACTTGGACACGGTATACTTGAGTTGTTCAAGATGTCCGTATTATCAATGGACATTTAAATGATCTCTGCATAGGCTATGTATTACCACCATTAGCTTGGTTTCATGTTGGACATTTAAGTTGGGTCAGAGGGGGTCAAAACTACAGAAGATTTTCACATAGGAACAAAGAACAAGAAAAACTGAAAAACATACATAATACAAAACTGTTCTTAATGCCTAAATGACAAAATACTGTATGCCCAACAATCCTTGATCTCCTCCCTTTTGTAATGGGATAATAATGTCACACTACTTCCACCTTTCCTACTCAGACAAACCGTACCATTATCATCACACACAACTGCGAGAGGTTGCTTGTCAGATGTGAACATACGTTATTTTACGCATTCAAACAAACAACCAATGCTGCTGTTATTCTGATCTTGTTTAAAATGAAACATTTAATAGTACCCTTTAACATTGACAGCTAGTGTTGAAAGCAACAAGACGTGGTGTCAAAGTAAAAGCAAAATGCAGTCTTACAATGTCTGAGCTTGCCATGTGGTGTGAAGTTTGAAAGCTCTGCCCATGTTTGTGTGCCTGTCCTCCTGCTGTCTAAAGACATGCTAGTCAAGTGAAATGGAGACTGCAAGTAGCCCATAAGATTTGAAATGAGAGGAAATGTGTTTGTCTGTCCATAGACTACCTGTGCATGATGTTTCCCCACCTCTCACCCAGTTCATGCTTGGATAGCCTCCAGTCCTCCCATGACCCTGAGCAGGAAATAGCGGTTAAAGCAGTTATAAAGCAGTAATAAATGCTGGATGGATGGATTAATACTTAATTTACCATAATAATCTTATGCATTATCTTCATATGTTCTAGTGTTGACAAATCAATGGCCTTCAGCCTTTAATTACTTTCCAGTCTCTTATAGTTGATTGCAGCAATGGAATATTGACATTTGCCTGTGTGACCTAATTGATCACAGGGTTGCAAAATTTTGCAAAAGCTTCAATAAACAATCACAAAAACATAGCTTTTATTGGAAAGATGTGACCTCTTAGCTTGATCAATGACTTCATTATGATTTGAGGCTTTGGTGATGACAATCCCGATTACATTACTGTGTCGTCTACATCATCATTTCCATCATTCGTTTTAATTAAAGTGAGTGTGTTTGCCTTCCATTTTTTTTTCCGGGGAAAGCATTTTTACAGGGATGTTTTAACTTTAGTTTGATGTAGGCCACTGGCATTCTACTCTTTGTTGTGTTTATGTGTTGTTTTGGTTTTGATTTAGTGATTTACCACACCCATGCCGGTCCCCCGATGCAACTATATTAACTGCCTCCTGAGGTTTATTTAAGCATTTCATGAAAACCTGTTCTCTATTTTTCTGTAATGCAGCCTTTTAATTTAGTAAATATACCTTTGAGACATTGTAACATCATTTATTCATGAATATGTGTGAGGTCACAACTTGGGCCAGCAATTTCTGTCCATCTGTAGAATCTGTTACTGTAGCTCCTTAACCTACTGTAGAGATGGTTATACTTGAACCTGACACAGGTGCACAGAGGTGACTTTGACAGAGATATCTCAGAGGTTGGGGAGGAATTGAGGCTGCGGAGAATGAGATGCCAGCTGCAGATTTACACGCCTCCACTGGCTCACTGCACATCATTAAAGCCAGAGGCCACTAGCAGTGGCTTCATCTCTGTCCCAGCCCACACAGGCTACATCGGGCCCCACACGCTGATTTATCTCAGCTGTCTTTCTGAGCGGCTTTTCCCGCCAAGAGAGAGATGGGGGCTGACGAGATTTACGCATGTATATGAGATGAAATTCATTTTGGGAAGAGCACATGCTTCCTCTGACAGAAAAGAACCCTTTTTGCTCCTGTCTCCATTCTCTCCACCACTATGCCTCCCGCCATACACACCGCCACCATTCCCAGAGTGAGAATCAGTGATGGATGTTCATGTGCACAATGTCTCTAAAAATACTTCGGTCACACCAGCATTAACTCCCTCTGTTCTCTATTTTCCCATGATTTCTCTGCTTGTTCTTGGCATAACATATAATGTGCTGTTGGAGCTTGCATGCTCTCCCTTTTAGCATATTGAGTAGGAATGTGACTGTAATATTCTAGAGCAAATGTGACAGGAAATGAAGTTGAAACAAAGGTTACACGCTGTAACCCCAGTTCTATGAGCAAAAGTGAAGCCCTCTTACAGGCTCTGCAGGCTTGACCACTACTTTGAAGCAGCACACTGAAATTTGTATGTACTTATTGGACCAGATGTATGAGCCTAGACCTTATCTACCAGCTATATATATATAGCCATCAGGACCCAAGTCAGCCCCCGCTGGTTGAGAACAGCAGAGCTAAGATCCTGTGGGACCTGCTGATCCAGACAGATAAACAAGCACTAGCCAACCAAGCAGACATTGTGGTAATAGAGAAGGAACAGAAAACAGTGATGATGGAAGTGACAGTCCCATGTGGCCCAGAAACATCAACAAGAAGGAATATGAGAAGTTGGAGAAATATCAGGGCCTGAAGGAGGAAATGTGCACAAGTGATCCCAGTGGTGGTGGGAGCACTCAGAGCTGGAAACTTCATTCACAGTCTTAGAAAACACCACTTTCCCCCTGAATACCACTGCTGACCATAAGAGTTGACCATAAGAAGTTGAAAGTTTAACTTTTTTGTTTAAAATTCTGTGCAGACGGTGTCTACAATTACTACAACCTTGCTTTTAATGTCATGGTGATGAACATGAATCTTTGCATTGAGAATACACATCTAGACACACCTGGTTGAAACTGAGATTGTCGCAAAGTCTGTTGCTGGCACCCCAAGGCTTTCATTCCAATATAAATCACCACCGCACCATGACTACAGCCTTCACGAGTTGTTGGATTATTGTAGAACTTTTATACTTGGTTCTTCCTTCTGCATTTGAGCCAAAACCCACCACATTTGTCCCAGACATCTACAGCTGCCTCTGCGAAAATACCTTGTAGGGTACCCTTAGCTGTAAAGTAAAACATGTCCGAGAAAAGAATTTAGCAAAATGAATAACTTGGTTCTTGCATGCAAATTATTTGCATACAAAGCAAGAGGGCCTCATTTCAAAATGGACACTGACTCTGTTAATTTTGAAGGGATACTGCTTTAACTTCACATGCCCTACAGCACTGCAAGGCATTTTTCAAGTGCCATAGTCCAATTAGGTAGGTGATTTTGCTCTATACCTGAGGGCCAACAAACTTAATAATGGTGTGGTAAGAAAAAAAAGGTTCATGGGAAAGTTTCATTATGAAAATTAGGCTCAAACAGAAAATCATTTTGTAAATTAATTACTTTTCACTCAGTACATGCTTCCTTTAGGTGTTTTGAGAGAATTTACAGATCTATGCAGACCAAACACAACTACTGCACTATATCTCTGTTGAACCAAATGACATGAATGGATAAGGCTCCCTGACCATCTGTTAATATCAATAGGATGAGTAGCATCTTTAAAACACTTGGCTGAGACTGAAATTATTTTACTCCGATCCATGGGAAAGAAGAAAATTCTTTTTAACAGGCTTGGTAATTTGATCTCCCAAGTCAAACCAAATATATAAAGTGTGGGTGTGTTTTTGAATTCTGAGTTTAGCTGTAAATCCCACAAGGTGAGCATGACAGCATGATTCCATCATAGAAGTTTTGCTAATATATGGCCATTCCTGTCCCATCGAGATGCAGACAAACTAATCCATGCATTTGTTTCACATAGACTGGGTGACTGCAATATTCTTTTTATAGAGCTTCCTAAAAAAACAGCGACTTCAGTTAATTCAAAATTCTGCAACCATACCAACCGAACATAACAGCAGAAGTGTGCTCTTACAGTCACATTGTGGAGACTCACCTCTCATTCCGGGGACAAAATGCAGGTGCTCTCAACATAAATTTTTTTTTTTTTTTTTGCTTAAAACTAGAGGGTTGAGGATTGAGGTTAAACTTAAGCACGTAGTGGTCATGGTTAAGGTTAGGGTAAGTCTCCAGGGAATTAATGTAAGTCAATGCAATGTCTTCCTTAGTGATGGAAACAGCTTTGTGCATATGCGTGTGTTTGCATATGTGACTGAGTGAAATAGCAAAGGATTTATGGCTCTAGTTACGATACTATTGATATACTTGTATATTTTAACACCCATCTTAAGAATTAACACACTGACCTTGCTCTAGTCGCTTCATTTCAAGTATAACAGGATGAGAACTCTTAAATGAACCTGTAATCTCTAAACACCCAGCATTATGATGTAAGTAAATTTTTTTTCTGTTGTGTGTCTACCATATTTCTGCAATTGAGCTACATATAATTATCCACTTACATTTAGTCATGCCAAATATTTCATTCTCTAATTGGACTAATTGTTCCTCAGTAATTGCTGTTACTAAAATTCAACTCATTGTGCTCATTTAGTGTCTGGGATGAAATGACAGTAAAATGAACAGCCAGGTAGCAGGCAGTGGCCAGCTGGCACCGCTTTTATGTCAAGGCTTGCCGGCTCTAATGACAGACAGTCAAATTAGTCAAATGCAAGCAGTAATACTTCTGACCTTTTCTTAACCTGATGATGAATGGGACATTTTATGTAAATGTATATTAAACACGACAAAAAAGATATTTCCTTGAGATACAGAGATGGGAAGCTTTATGAGGAATCTGACTTACCAAAAAACTCTCAGGATGAGTGCTGCTTAGTGTAATTCTTCATCTGTCAAATTGATTTTGAGGTCAGTTCTATTGGGGTGCAAGGTCGAGTATTACACATCTAGATGTAGATTCTGGCCTCTTCCTTATTACTCTCCAAAAGGCAAGTCAACACATTTTTTCTCAGTGTTTGTTTGCCTCCATTGTGTATTACAGACATTGCTTACTCAACTTACCAGGAGCTTTGTATCAGTCCCTCATCTTGTTGCATTTCATTGGTGATCAATCAACATGCAGTAATATTTTCAGGCACAGTTTGATTAACCCGAACTAGTAGATATTCATAGTGTCATAGTTTCAGAGTCAATCAGGCACGACTCATGAAGAAAGTGGTCAATATGTCGATTCACAGATATTTATAAATGAATCATTACCTAATGATTCATTAGCATCTCCATATATGTTATAGTAACTCATAATTCCTACTATAAAGTCCTCAATTTGAAGTTCTTCAGGAAGTACTTGCTACATGCTAGTACATGCTAGCGGTGAGACTCTAGGAATGGCAATGTTGATCTGTCGGTCAGTCAAGTTCAAGTTTATTTGTCACATACAATCATACAGGGTATAATCATAGTGAAATGTACGTATATCCGTTAGCTCTTTCAATTATGCAATAAAAAATAAGTGTAAAATAGAATAAGAATAAAGAATTTTTACTTATAATAAAAAATAGTCTTTGGACAATTCTTAGGCAGTGTCTTCATTTAGGATCCTAGTGGCCTGAGGGTAGAAGTTCTTCCTGAGTCTCTCAGTGCTGGCCTGGTGTATCTGGTATCTTCTTTTTGACCACAGTTGGTCTACTTTGGTCCAGACTAAAATATCTCAATAACTATTGGATGGATCTATGAAATTTGAATATTTTCATATAGTGCCACCATTGGGTCAAAATTTGAATTTGTCCAATAATTTGGTTTATGAACATGCAAACTAATGACTTTCCCATCAGCCTCAGCTGTCCTTTGTCTATTGTGCTAATTAACAAATATTAGCATAATAACATGCTATACTGCGATGGGGAATATGGTAAACATTATCTGTTAAACATCAGCATGTTAATATTTTCTGACGTTAGCATTTAGCTCAGAGCATTGTTATCCCCAACTCTGTGCCAGTAAACTGGTCTGCTTTTGCAGTCATTAAGTCATGGCCAGAATCAGATCAGGGATGTTATTGTTACATCCGCATTTTGGACCACTTGCCGACATAGACAACTAATCATGATTTGCTTTAATCCTTATTTAATAGACCTCACATACAGTACACATACTTGCATATATGCAGCTTAACTCGAGTCAGTCAATATCTCAATAAATCTAATGCCCTTAATGTCCAGTATAATACTTTGTGGATAATTGATGCGTGAAAACAACTGAAAAAAAATATTTACTTTGTGGTGTGCTCCCACTCAACATACATTTGGATGGAAGTGAAGTCAAATAATTAGGTTAAAATGTGAGCAACTGCGAACTTGGATTCATTTACATACTATTATGTATAGAGTTTCATCAGCATATCAAACTACTATCAGATTGTCAGCTCCAACACTTAGAGATGCAGATTTTGTTTCCTGAACTGTAGTGAATGCTTTAATGTTTAATCAACACAGACTTGGACACTTCCTATCTTGTACTTGTTCAGCAAGGCTAATCACAATACTGCTGTTTCTACATTAATTACTCTCAGAGTCTTGATACAGCTGACAAATGACTTTTTTTCCCCTTACCGCTAGTGACATTCTGTATTCATGGTTGGATAATACTACTCTCAGGGAAGTGTCCCATGCAGTCTCTTCTCTCTACCGAGACACTTTTTCCTCATCCCTCAATTTCACTTTATCAACTCAAAGTACAAATTGGGGCTTAGTGGCTTGATGGTAAATTGAAATTCATTGAAGCATTTACATGACATTTAGCAATGGTTGCATAATGGAGGAATAATAAAACATGTGTCAAACTGAACGGATTCGCTCTCTGCCTTATGCTATCTCATCATTAAGCCTACGCATGCACTGGCAAGAAAATATTTCTACATACACTGTGTTTGTGTATGTGTTTTCTTGTGTGTCTATGTTTTTGAGTGCATAAATAAAGTATGTGTGGGTGGTTGGGCATGTGTGCTTGAGAAAATGTTACATGTAATGCTACTGTGATGCACTACATGCACATATATGATGATCTTAATGCATGAATAGTTGACATTTAAGAAAAGTTCAAGTTACTCTAATCGTCCTTGCACAGAGCTGGTTCCTCCATTATAACTATCGCTGCAGAGTCCAGTTCATTTGTATTCCACAGTGCCTGTAAAGACTAGACAACCTTAATAATTATGGCAGATTGGCAACTGGAGCTGGTAATCGAGTGAAAAAAAATCTATTGGCTGGTCTCAAAGGCCTGGGACGTCAATCGTCTCCACTGCATGTCTTTAAACATCCTTATTACTGCCAATTTCCAGCCAGACTAGCAACAAAACTATCACTGCCTTGATTGCATCAAGGCTTAATATGGCCACAGTGTGCCTAATGTCCATCAGATTTCAATTGTATGAGACCAATTTGGCTGTAAGAAGTTTTTGTTGTGTTGTGACATGTCATCTCTATAATCGAGGTAGACATGAATGTGTGATAATGAATCAATACTTCATATAAAAGCTTTTCTTCATACAGTGAGTTTTGATGTAAACCTCATCCAGTCACACAGGGAACATCACAATTGTCAACTAAAATCTAAATATAATTATTGTGCAGCATACAGCCATAACTCAATATATATACTTACACATATACTGTGAATAATTCTCTGGTTTACATTTCTATGATGTAATTCTTGTATCAGATGTTGCTGTTTTATTCTGATTTCTGTGAGTTTAACCCTTCTCTATGGGTTTTTAACTTACATTTTATTTTATTTAAATATTAATGCTATCCTACATCAATAATTACTTAACCCATAAATGCTGGACCATTATAACCAAGAGAATATTAGATATTGTCATGGTCCGTGGCTGGGCCCTTGTTCCCAGTGTTTCTTAGTGTTTCCTCCTCCTCGTGTTCTTTGTGATCCCGTTTGTCTCTTATGTCTCGTTCCCCGCACTAGTCTTGTCTTTGTCTGTTTTCAGTTTAGTCATCCACATTTCCTGTTTTATTTTGTATACTTGCCTCTCATGTCAGACACTTCACTTCCTGCCCTAGTGTGTTTCCCGCTTGTTTGATTACCTGCTCCACCTCTATTAGTTGCACCTGTCCCTCGTTGTCTCCTCACCTGTCTCCACTCTCCCATCAGCCCTTCACTATATATACCAGTCCTCTTCCTTTGTTCTTTGTCAGTCAACCTGCCTGTCAACCTGCCAGTAAGCCTCAAATAAACCATTCTTCTGCACCTGCTCTGCCTCTGTGTCCTGCGTTTGGGTCCACCCTGCTATCCTGACGTAACAGATATAACTAATTGACCATTTACAATGACTTACCAATGTATTTGTATGCACATTTGTTATATACAGTAATATGATACTTATTCTTTGTTTTGTTTCCTGTTTTTGTAGGTCGTTGAAGTGGAAGGATCAGATGTAAATTGATTTGGACTATAAATGACAGACCCAACACCTGAAGTTTTGAAGAGTGAGTTGATCCATCCAGAATTTGTTTTTGCTGCCATAGCCATCCCTCTTTTCTGTTCGATTAAGTGCAGTGGATCACATTTTTTGACAGCACATTCTGACACAAAGGTAACTAAGTTATGTTTTTTGTCTCAAAAGAGATGCTAAAACACAGAATCAATGATATACACAATTGTGCTTTAAGATTCCTTTGCTCAGTCAGCAAAGTCAACTTAAATATACTGCAGTTTTCTAGAGTAATAAAAACAATTAACAATTGTTTAATTGTTTGAGTTGCAACCAAAACACAATAGCAGGACAACAGCAGTGTTTGATGTTAATGGGTGCTATTTTTCATTATATACATTGTACATCTTCCCTGGGGCACAGCAAGTTTTTTTTCCTCACTTGCTTCGTTTGGTATTTTGATGACTGGTTGCAAGCATATATGCCTGACATAGTGTAAACTCGCTCTTGATTGATATATGCATGAAAGTGATTAGCCATTATTGTTACCAACCACTAACACACCCAACAAAGAATCATAGCACATTTTTCTTTATCCCACCTTGTTACCAAATGCGTCCCTGTGTGCCTGCAGCTACAAAACTACCAAATGTGCACATCAGGTTGCTCAGTGTTGAATAATTATAGGGAAGGAAAACAGTTGATTTCATTTGTCATGTCTGATACAGCCTCTAATCTCACCCCGCAGTTGCTTTTCTCAAGTTTAGCCATAAAATTACCAGCTTTTTCTACTATGTGTCTATAGTAGTTTCCTGTGTACTGTGTGCGACAAAATTAAAGTCAATATGTGCATTCCTTATTTAAAGTGTGAAATTATAAAGACTTCAGAAGCATTGCATGTATTACATTTTCCATCAGTTCAACAGACATCTACGGCATTGATTAACAGTTTTGTATTCATCATTCATGAGAGTCATTTCACTTCCCCTTCAAATGGCCTTCAGAGAATACTGAGAATTGAGTATTTGCACCTCATGAATTGTGAATTTCTCTGTTGTGGTGGTTAACTTACAGAGCGAAACAGAACGTAGTGATAGTTGTTTGTACCATTTCAGAAGTTGGGCACACTCACACACAAGTGCACACAAGATGCAAAAGAAATAGAAAAATGAAAGGACAAAAGGACAAATGAAAAACTTACATAAACTCAAAGCAATTTTCACAAAGTGTTTGCAAAGCTTTTCATAGTCCTTTGTGCTACAATTTACAGAAAATGACTGCGCATCAGTATGAGAAAAAAGACATGGAGAGGATTTGGAGAGGCAGGTGAAAAACAGAGGGATTAAACCTTATATTTCAGTAGAGCCATCCAAACCCAATATAAAGGGCTCTCCAAGCAGCATGCCTGCAGAGCAAGCAGGTGTTTGTGCTCTTATCAGGCTGGAGTCATGCCATATCAACCACAGCCTTTGAAATATGAGATAACATTGCACGATAAAGAACATTTGATGTTGAAATAGACTGATAGATGCACACTGAGTGAAGCAAAGGAAGAGCCTTCAAATTTGCATGTCACATCCTGGAGATTAGGTTTAAGGCCTTCAACCACCTGTGATAACTCTGTGCTGAAGATGCTGAGGATTGTTATCTCTGGAAGCGGATGCTGCAAGTAGATTGCTTTATGAATTATTTGGATTGGTATACTTCAATTATACATTACAGTATGTCTGGTTGACAAGTCTCCAGTGGAGTGTCAGTTGCAGATTTTGCTGTTTCCTAAATTGTATAGTTGTGACAGTAAAAGCAACATAGCTATTAATATATTACATTTAAGAGTATAAATTAATGATACAGCTGTAGTTGATCTATTAGGAGTGAACTTTTTTCCACATTTTTTTAGAAGAATTATAGAGAATATAAGGTTCTTTTTAAAAACAACCTTTACTTTGGCTTCAGTCTATGCTAACATGTTTCTACAGTTACCAGTTGGATACATGCGTGACACAAACCGTTCTCTGTTGTTTCATTGATATGCACATTTTAAGCATCTTATGAAACAGGAAGTCAAATAACATGCTGCTGATTCGAACAGAGGAGGGTTCTCTAACTCAATTTAGCTCAGTTCTGCAACTGTCATTCCACATCTGTTGGACTCTTTCACTCAGTGTGCCTCCTCCACTTCGTCTCTGTCTCTCTGAGTGCATGTTGTATGAGTGTGTATTGAGTACACTGAGCCCTCAAATGCCTCATTTAGATGAAAGGTGGGAAAAACCTTATTAGTAAAAAGAATAAGAAAACGAGAATCAGTGATACAGTTTCCCGTTACAGCCCTTTGATCTGCGAATCCAACTTTTTGTTTGTATACCTACAAAGTCAGCACATATGGAACAGACTTTTGCATACAGTACGTTAATTTTCCTGCCCATCCCCATATGTATCAGAGGCACAAAACTTTCCAAAAAAAGCCTCATATTGTGTGCAACATATGCGCACATGAGAGGATCCAGGTGTTTGGTGTGTGTGCTTGTACATGTGCGTGTGTGTGAGCGTAAGCTCTGCTCGCTGCAGCTGGCTCACTGCTGTATGCTCCTCTACACTGAGGCACTCGGACAGACCCCTTCAGCATTAATTACTGCGGCCATTAATCAGACCAGCACAGATAGCTGTGTAATCCCTCTACAATGCAGTTTTCTGGAGGGGGCCACCAGTGTTAATTGGATTTGATTGGATACTGGTATGATGCTGCACACAGAACATCTTAAGGTAATAATTAGAAGATAGATCAATTGGTCCTTTGTGGCATTGATCCTATAATGTAGGCTGCACTGCAGTTCTAAGGGCTGTTTAAATGAAGAGAATAATGTTTGCCCTTAAGAGCAGTACTGGCCAAGATGCTATATTATACTAAAATCTGATATATTAATGTGCAACGATCTTGATATTATTTTGTACAAATAAATCTCTGAATGGACATAATGTAAATAGAGCCATAATATACAGTATGTAATCATTTTGGAGAGACCAATAGGACCTGTTACCTGTAGGAGCTCTATTATATGGGGTAAATGGGGTCCTTACGGTTATCTTAAAATTAATAACACACCTTTAACATTTTTGTGGATTTTGTTACAGCAGAATTATTAGTGAGTTTCTTTTTTCTGTAGTTCCTGAATGTCCTATCCTATCTTTTTTACAGACCTGAATTTAGGGCAGACGTGAGAAGCATTCCACGCACGGATAGTATGTTACCAGTGTCTGTGTTATTTGAGTCAACCCAACCCAAAAGTTTTCAGCTTCCTGCACTGACATTGCTCTCTGCATAGTATACAGTAAACGCACATACGGTGATTTGGGGTTTTACATTGTGACTGCAAAAATACAAATAAACCAAATGTATTCAACTTTGTGAAACACTGAATATTATACATTCATAAATACCATAATTTAACATTTGGCACGATAATTTATTCTCCCGTTTTATTCTTTCTGTCCTTTTTTCCGGCCCCTCTCTTCTCAACCAATTTTCAAATTAAGCATCAATCAGATGTCACTCTGTAAAAGCCTCGGAAGTCATTTTCAAAATAGGTGTTATAAATAAATCCACTTTAAATGCAAAAGGACCTGTAGCAAACAGTTTCAGCCCCAGATGCTCAACCTACAAAACAGTTTTTCAGCAGATTTTGTTTAAAGACTTCCAGACTCTTTCGTCTTGTGACCGAGTTTTATCCAGCACTGTCCTTCATCTTTAAGAAAAGACTCTCAAATGCAAAATCTACATCAAAAAAGTTTAACCTTGACTCCATCATGCAGTGGTAGCTATTTTTCAGTAAGCCACTGGGAGCCACTCTTTGTGCCACATGTCTGTATGTTGGGTTTGGCAATTCTTGGGCCAATCTCAATTGATTTTGGTTGCTTCACTAGTTCTCTTGGCTGTCAAGTCATATTCCCACTGCACATCTCTCTCTGCCTTCTGGCAGAAAGAACAAACCAAATAAAAGGCTGTGCTTTCTTTCAAGAAACCACCGTCCAAACAGTCTTTTTTTTTTTTTNTTTTTTTACCTTGTGTTAACGTCCTTTCAGTCAGTTGCACTTAGCAGCTGAGGCAATGTGGAGAGATTGGCTAATTGTTGCTTCACTTCTACTGGAGCCACTGCAGGTTTCCTGAAGGGGAAAAAAAGCAAAAGACCCGGTGAGGCCAGGGAAAGGACTGGCCATCTGGAGTAGGATTTGTATGGAAGCCATGTTGTGTAGTTCTGTTGCAGACTGACTCCATACAATATTTGTGTGCGGGGTCGTAAGTTCATCACGTCTCATGAGGCCAATAGCTTTTTTTATTTTTTTTTATGACTTTCATATGAGCTGACAATGATAAGTGACAATGATGAGTGTTTCCATGTTTTGCTAACTGGGGGCTTCATAAACACGTGTTAAACTTTGAAGTAGTACATTTTTATCAAAGGAGAATAATTACATTTAAGCTCTTTGTTTGTGTGTGTGTGTGCAAGAAAGGGACATGTTTATATTGTAAGGTGCTCTATGGCTTTTATGAAGCATTTATGAATATCAGCAACTCTCCAAGGACCAGACGATGACTAACACGAGAAATCCAAAGTTATTATCACCAGACAGCACCCAAGGGGCTCGCGCAGTCACCTTCACCAGACAACTGAGAACTAAACTTGTGTTATTTTCAAGACTGAGCAGCTGCTCTACTGAGCTATTCCACAGTGTGTTAGTTGGGAAAAATGCCACATTTCTTTTCATTAAACTGTCCCAATTCATTTACAGGTCCGGTTGCCAGTGTTTTGTTGTCTAGCCTTGGGACACTGTTGTTCATGTTCATTTATATGATCTTTAAGGAAAAGGACTATAATAAATTGTTACATGCAGTGGTTTTACTTCCAGTCAAATTATAAGGCTGTTCTTAATCCATCTTTGTCTTTCCCTAACATATTTGTCTGACCAATGTGACAGAATTTATAATTTCCTAAAATATAGTTTGCAAGACAATGTAGAGCATGCACAATTGTCATTTAATTCACTTTCACAGTGAATCCACATATATATTTCCCTCCAACTCCATCTATACATTTAAAAATAATTTTTGTCTTGGAGCAGAAAAGGAATTGCTAGTGGCAGAATATGCTTTTCTTTTTCCTGCACCACTAAGTCCCCAGTAGCATCAATCAATGTGGAACGCTTTCTCTTACAAACACACTCTCATTAATGTATAACCCAGAGTGAGCGCACTGAAACAGCACCAGACACAGAGAGCATTAACCTGCTATTTGTCTCCATATTCCTCTATTGCTCATATTGATTAGTTTTCACTGGGTTTTTTTTTTTCAGTGTTGTGCGAGAATGTTTGAAGCATGTAGAACTTGGGAACAACGCTCACAAACATGTACAACAAAGAGGACATGTCTCCTGGGCTATTCTTTTATTATGCTGGATTAAACGCTTTTCTTTTTTTCTGCTTAGGAAAGTGCAATCCTACATTGATTCTTGTGCTGTTGGTGAGATTGGTGAGCGGAGAGAAGAGAGAATCTTATAATACCAATTTTGTCACTCTTTTGCCACATACAAGAACGACAAAAGAGCAGCAGGTGAAAAGAAATTAAATTCAAACATTAGTCCAGTCCAGTATACATGCAATATGAGAAGAGGTTTATAGAGTATGAAGAAAAGTGTACAACAGTCAATACACACAATAAAGTTCAAAAATGTTGTGTTCGATAACTGATCGACAGAGGGTCATTTTGTGTTGGCACGTACACAGTTTGCTCTAATAGTACACTAAACTGAACATTATCTGGTCTACATGTTCATAACAGCATGTAAATAATTATCACAAAATGTACCAAGGTACCAGTGCAGTTATTACTGTATATCTGTCAAAATCAGAAAATACTATATATTAACAGACAAAAACTAAGCTGATGGAGTCATATGCAGAACATGTAATTATGTGTCGTGAAGAGAAGCGTGAAGAGAGACAGTGACAATCTAAAGCACTCCCTATGCACAGTGATGTTGAGGCCAAAGGTGCTTCAGTCCTCTCAGAGCTTTAGATGTGTTGCCTATATTGGGGTACAACTTGCCTCTGCTCCTTCCACTGCTACTCTGCAGTTCGTCTTTTTCATTGTTTTATCACAACGAGCAGTGCACTTGCCACAACAGACAGATTGAACAAGTAGAGAAGTGTGTTGCATATACTGAAGGACATGAGCCTCTTACCCCACAGCACTATCTCTAAATCCTCTCTCTGGAAGGTGACAGGTGTCGGTGACTAACAGCCATGTTGGAAACCCTCTACAAGATCTTTTATCTCCCAGATGTTGATTGGTCTTCTTGAGCCCCCACCGCTCATTTCCCCCTCTGCTGTGTGTGTGGCACAATGGGCGATAGAGGGCCTGTCTGAGAACTTCTGAAGTTGGCAGGATCCAGAGTTGAATCTGAAGTCAGAGCTATACAGAAACAAACAACAACAGTGACATGGCCATTACCAAGGGTGCACCAGTCCTTCTCCACAGCATGTCTAACAGAGTGTAACTGTTTGCAAGGTTTACCAGTCTAGTTTAACAGTCCACACTCTATTAGATGTTTTTAAATGACTTGAGTTATTTTGGTCAAAGACTTTGGTCAGAAAAAAAACAAAAAAAATCTATTGTTAGAAAATCTCAATGAAGAGGACCAGGAGGACGAATAAGAACAATTTGAGTTGGGGTTTTTTTTTTGCCTATGGGCTTGCCATGTTCCTTTCTTCAATAATTAGAGTTCATTTTAAAATGAATTGATTACAGCTATGACTTGAAAAAACAAAGTGCAAAAGAAAAAGGCTGGGGTCCCTATTAGAACATATTTTTAAAGAATTAACTTAGTTGCATGACTTTGCAAGAACACAACATTTGGAGTGGTTTCTTTTTCCTTTAGAAAATGGTAATGACTATGGACCTACTCTTTCAGTATATTGAGGATATTATTTTTATACTGTCCTGAGATTTTACACCATATATATCACATGCAATAACCTCCAACTTGAGTAGCGCTGATAATTTCCTCTGAGATGCTTCAAGATGTCCCTCTGTGGAAAAACTCAAATAGCCAACTGGAATTTATGAAAATGCAAACCAAACCACAGTTCTATCTGAAGGGTTACCTATAAGCCCTGTGAATGAGAAGTTAAGTGAATATCTTCTGCAGGGTTTGACTGAAAAGCAATGAGGGCACTGAAAGGGATTGCAGGCTCTCTGAACTGTATATTGCAGTTTCTTAAAATTGGGACACAAATGAAAAGGTAACATCCTCTTTTATTATGAAAGGTTTTGATGGGTTTATATCAGAAGCAGTTGTGTACTCCTGCGTGTATGAAATATAAAGGGTTTGTATATGTATTTCCAAAGAGCATATTGCTCATAGTCACTTTATTAATTCAAGGCTCTTTAAGTGTAAACATAAACACCCTTGTATTTATATTTTATTATGTTTATTTAACCTTATCATTTGTCTTAGAATCTCAGAGGATTGATTTTAAAGTGTTGTTTTTATGGTGCCATGCATTTTACTTATGTAGGAAATAAGCAATAGTGAAGGCTCTTTATTATAACAGCGCAATCTAGAACTCAAGTGTTTGATGCAATACATCATTCACTATAATCACTCTCAGAACTTAGTTGGAGTTACATGGAGGTTTGTAACTCTAATTTTACAAGTAAAATATGTATTTTTTTTTATAGATTGGTTGATTGATAGATGGATTTTATATAGATTATGCAAAGTGCAAAATGTGCATAGAACAATGTTCTTGCTAGCAGCGATATCAGAAATATATACGAAATGTGAGGATGAAATTAAAAAACAAAGCAAAATTTGTCATCTCTACCTGATTCAATTTGTACTTTGATTAGAATTGTTTTGTTCCAAATCTTTTTTGTTTCTTTTAAACAGCCAGTCCAAACACAGCGTCTGCTCCAGTCTAGGTCTTTCTTAAGTAATGAATTTATTTCTATACTCTAATGGGAGCAGAGCTTGAGTAGCAATGTTGTGTGCAATTATAATACCAGTGACTCAACGCAAGAAATTTCACAAGAAATTCCATGGTTATGCATGATACAGAAATCTAGTGAAAGAGAAATTGAAATCCAGCGAAAGTATGACGTTAATCCCTTTTGTCAATTGCGCTGCTCGTCCCATTGTCTGAAGACTGCAGTGTTCAAAAACCTGCACAGATATATAGAGCATCTTTGTGCTGCCGCTCTGTCTTATGTTAGGTGTGATTTACTCTCTTATGTCAGTATTAGATCATCTAGGCCTCGGGGGAATCAGATTGAGGTCTGATTGGTTCTTATCAGAGCATGAAAAGAATTCTTCTACATCCTTATCCTATGTACAAGTTATTGCACGATGAGAGGGATATTAGTCTTGAATTTACATTATTTGATTTTTTTTTAAAAATGTGCGTAGCTGTACACACTGCCACACCATACAGAAAACGATATAACCAGCTATGTTTTTTTCCTCCAGTGTATTAATATATTTGTCAAATTATGTTATCATCTTGCAATTCTGCTAACAAGCTAAAACAAATAACTGGAAGCAGAGTGGAATTTGTTGGTCTTTCATACTAACATGGGAGCACATGGGAGTTTATCCTCGCATGTGATGCCATTTATTAGAATTTTGAGAGACCAGAGTATACCGTGCATATGAGAGCAGTGCGCGCACACAGTGTTAGTGATGTTGGTGATGTCAAGGGAGAAATTGCTTTTCTGGGACCCCTGCTGCACTTCAAGGGTCTTGCTGAGGGCTTATGTGATGTCTGTTTTGAGGGGATTGCCTCCTGTTTGCCTGGAATTCAGGGAAATCTTTCTGTTTTGTAAGAGAATTTTACTTTATGTAATTTATTTACTAAAAAAAACAAAATATGCTGAGGGCCCTTACTGTTGCCTAATGTAGGTCATATGGTAAACACAGTAATGCTTCTTTTAGTCTCTGAATGGTGTGATTAGAGTTGATTTTTCAGAGGTTTGCTCGTAGGATCCATTTTCAAGGACATACGAGGGCTTGAACTTTGTGTTAAGGATGATGATCATGTGGGATCAGTGTGCATGTCCACTCATTGGTTTCAAATAGGAGGGTTTCTGCTGCCTCCAGAACTGAGGATAAAGCAGTGTGAGAAAAAGCCGGTCTCCCCATTGTAAATGTACAGGGATAACTTGTCTTCTCTTCAAGTTGTCACCCGTTTGTACAAAATGAGCCATTATAGCAATTATGTAACAGTTAAACAATTATTTCAATGAGTGTTCTGTTTGTCTGTCTCCCTCTTCCCTACCCTCTCCATGTATAACATACTTAGCCACCCAAATGTCTTCCCCTGGTCATTTTGATGCTAATCCATAATTCTGCTGAAAAAGAGAGGCTCTCTGGAGCCCAGATCAAAGGCTCGGCTGTTCTCAGCAGGGCCCAGGCATTTAGAAGGCGCTGCAAAGGCAGGTATAACACCCATCTCTTTTTCCTATTAAAAAAGAGCAATTATAAAAGCCCCTTCCTAGCTTATCATGGGATGAAACAGTGATCCTTGTTGTGGTTAAACAAATTAAGTAGTAGTGCTGATGTTGAACAAGAAAGACAGTTTATAAAGATTCTTCTTGGTGACTGTGGGCCTTGTTTTGTCAGTCAGGCTCATACTGTAGCTTTCTATTAGTTGCCCTTTGCAGACATGTTTGCATTTCAAAAAGCTGGCAGAAGAGCTATTTCTGAGATGTACTCATCATTCAAGTAATGCACTTTAATCCTCTTTACCTACACTAATACATGCAGGAGCAAATTGCTTCGTGATGTATTCTTCATATACACCTATTTCCATTGCATGTCTGCGGACAGTTAATACCACAGGCTGTATTTGTCGGGTATAGAGGGGAATAAAAACATGCAGGAAACATACTTTCCCCGCATTCACACTGCTGTAATAGAATTCAAGGTTTATTGGGCCAACATATCCCCAACCTCAACTACTTAAGCTAACTCTGAAACTCTGAGTATGAGCTGTAAATCCTAGACAAGATTTGGTATTATAATGCTACAGATCTCTACAGAGTTATGGGTTGGGCTGGATTTGTGCCAGGGACATTTAAGCTGTATTTAAGTTTTTTGTGACCAAGGTTAATTGTGTTTCTAAATCAGTAGATGAGGTATTGTTCTGATATTAGATTTATTGAATGGAATATCCTCACTATAACTGATCTGCAGTGTTAGATTAGTAGGCAGAATCTCAGTAGACACCTCAGTGTGTGAAATGTAATAATCTCTAATGTCATCAGTCACTGTCTGAAATATTCTCTTCTCAGAGGATATGGATTAAAATTCACACATTGGTTATCCAGCTTAATTTTCTCAGTAGTACCAGCAGGGTTTAAAATTGTTTTAAATCCACCTAATATGTGTATGATCCAAGCTTTTCTATCCTTTGACTAATATCTAAAAATCAGTTCTGAGTAAGAGAACATCCCCTCAAATAATGCATTTCGTGAAGGAAATGTGCATTTGCACATTACAATTCTTGATTTTTACACATTATTGTATGAAACGACAGAAAGAGAACAGCTGAGATTGTTATCCACAATCTAAGCATTTTCACACTGTTAAGTTACCAACATCTTTGCTCAAATTGCTTGTTTGCTCAAATTACTATGGTGGCTGTAGTCTCGCAGGGCTACTTATCTCTACTGGAACTGCATATCTGCACATGATTACAGGTTTCAATCACAGTTTACAGATTCACTACCAAACATGAAAAAGAGGAAGACACGGAAAAGCAAAGCAGGCAGCACATCACAAGTTTGTCTTTGATGTTAGTCCTTGAATAATTCTGTCTTTGTTGTTGATTAGACATTGTTTCTCTATATAAAAACCCATACAGACTGACTTATGTTGGCATGGTTTTGCCAATAGTCCAGTGCACCACACTTTGCTTTGGCTGGACAGTATATATATTCATTTATTTTTAAAGGCCCGATGCACTGGGTTTCATTTATACACAATATTGTAGGTGTGGAACGGATCACATTTTTAGATTGTGAGATTTTAATGTTGGGGTGAGACTTACATAAGCATACATGTGAGCAGAGGTTTGAATTGAACAGTTGTATTGAAATCTGATTGAGGAGGAATTGACTAGGTACCTTTTAAAGGCAACAGACTGCACTACCACATTGTTGGGTACAGTCAAAATGGCCTTTGCATTGCTCTTATTTGTGTGGCATTAATAATCTGTAGCATTGCATGATAAAAATGTATTGTGAGTTGTTTTTTTACTGATGATACAGAAACATTTATTTCAAGATAGTATTATACATATAGTATCAAAGTGCTACAATATTAGTTGAAAAAAAGAAACTGTTTGCTGAATTTTGCTGAACACACCCATCATGTATGAGTCGTGCTGGTTCATTTCCTTTATTTTATTTTAAACTTAGCCCTGTATTTATAGTAGTCTGGGCGCTCTGTTAATTAAGACAAACTCAGTTGGTAAGAGCAATGTGCAGTGTCTGTACATCCTTATTGGGTGTGATTGACTCTTCCTCCTGGTTCAAATCAATAGTGATTTCATAACAGGCATACTCAAGCATTAACTTTTTAAAGTCCAGCTGAAATTGAATTGTAGGTTTCTTTCTGCTACGCCATAGAGATGTTCTCTGTAAATTAGATAACTTTCCTTTTTTGAGGAAAAAAATCACCACCCAAAAGGGATACATTTATATATTTCTTAAAATATTTGGTCTCATGATGGCGCCTTGTGTCTGTCCATATACGAGCGACATTCCATTTGTTATGTGTCTGTGTAGATGGAGAACTTCTTTGCAAATAGTTTATCAAAACATTTAATTCTGAACTGTATTTGCATAAAGGTGTGTGTGTGTGTGTGTGTGTGTGTGTGTGTGTGTGTGTGTCATTCTTGTGCCCTCATCCTTGAAGCCCCTGACAGTATAATACAATCCAATGCAACAGCTACGCAACAGGTCGTACCTTTGTGAATTTTAAAATACAGTTAAGGCAGTATCTGGAATATGTTGATTCAGCCCTATGGTTATTTGTCAGGCAATATAGATTCATTCAGTACATATTCAGATAATATATTACCAAAGGTATAAGAAACTGCAATGTCATAGTGTTTGTCAGCTGCTTATGTGGAAGAGATGGAAGTTTAGTGAGAAGTTCAAGGTGTATTGTCAATTAGCAAGACTCACTGGTACACACACGGAAGCTGCACACAAAAGCCATGGAGTATCATTTTCTGTAAAATTAAAGCCTTATGGTGCTCTTTTCCGAGGTGTCCACTTTATTTTACGGTTTTAGGGGACATAAAATCTGGTCTACAGCATTGCAATTATCAGTATTGAGTCTAATTCAATTTATCCAAATCTCCATCATCTTTCACAAATTATCCCTCACCTCATTCAAGCTCACTGCATTAATAGATCTGAGCGTCACCTATTCCGGGGCTGAAATGACTTCTGGTCTCTCTGAGAAGAAGTGATGAAATGTAACAACATTCCCTTTACTTTTCCCTTCACTCACCAGTCTCTTGTGCCCTCATCCTTGAAGTCATTATTAATCATTCTCCCCTCCTGTGACTTAAAGAGCTTGAATGCAGATGATCACATCGTGCACGTTAGAACAGGGTCTCACTTTTCGACTTATCATGGGACATTTGTTGTGATGACAAATCCTAATGCAATGAAAAAAAGTAATTGTTTCCTTTACAGCAGCGTAAATTAGCTATGTCAGGCTTTCATTAAGTCCAATTTGGGGGTTCTTGGGCTGCTTACCTCTAAGGAAATCTCCCTTGAAAGACACAATACTATCAAGTTTTGTGTCAAAGGCAGCAGAAGGGTAAACATTGTAATGAACCAAGAGAAAATGCCTCAACTTTGACATCAGTCAAAAATACAAGTAAGCCAATACAGACCTCCAAAGGAAGACTTATTTATTTTAGGAGTTGGAATAAAATTGCTTGGATACAGACGTCCTTTTCTTTGCTACAATATTCTTTCCTGTCTGTGTGAGGCTGTAAAATCCCCTTCAATAGCTACAATGATGTGATGTGAAATCACATGTATTACATGAAGCTGGTAAATTTTATGGATATTGTGGCAGACTTAAAATAAATAAATATATAAAAGTCAAGACCTATCTTTAAGCAGCAAGTACCCCCACTTGCTAGTTTGACCAGCTTCTTTAAAACATGAATGCCTGTATAAATATTTCTTGTGGATTACCAATCTACTTGCGTGACTCTCCAGTCTGAATCTATTAATAGTAATTCACCACTCACCACATGCAATTTTCTCAAATTCAGTGTTCGGCTCAGTGTTGGGTCAGTTCAGGAAATCATAATTTACTTCACCCCTCTTGTATGTTAGGTTCTCCAAAGGTATTTTGTATGGGCCTTTGCTCACTGAAACCTAAATCCATGACAGACAGAAATCAACACTCAGTCTGCCAATCACACACAATTAAACCAAAATGTCTCCTGTTCCCTGGGGTGATCTCCCACATCCATCGCTGAAAGATCAACAAGGCAAAGAGAAAAACACAACGAGGAATTGTTTGGAATTCAAATATGGGCCTTGGATGGTGCTGGATAACAAGTTGGCTGGCCTTTTTTTTTTTTTTTT
>NTHP01000159.1:1262412-1288703 GCA_003416845.1 Oplegnathus fasciatus
TTTTTTTGCATTACTGTGCCATATCTATTTAAATTAAACTTGTCATGGTCCAAATAAGGTGGCTGTCAAAATACCAGAGTGAACCAGCAATGACTTGACATGGAAATAAATAAATAATAACTTGGCAGGTTGTGGTCAGCAAAAGCACCCGCTACCACTCCTGCTACTCCCCAAAAAAAAGTGAATACTTGCATAGACTCAGCAGTGCCAGGCTTAAGTTTTAGGATTAGGTTGTCAGAGACATTTTTTTTTTCCAGGGATAGTCACGAAAGTAGGTAACCCATAGAGCCAGCATGTAGCTTTATACAGGTGTGAAAGGAATATGTTATGCGATTAGAGCTGTGATGAGCCATTGATGAACATCCTCTGGCTCTGGACAGCTTCAAAGTTATCACAGTGCTAATTTCCCCTCCAGAGGGAGGATTGGTATCAGAATTGGAAGAGACTCAGGCCTGAAATATGGGAAGCAAGGGAACAGAAAGCACAGAAGACAACAAAGCATGTTTGCCCCTGACTCCCTCTACCTTCAGTAAAGCCATTACATAAAATCAATTAGTCGTTTTATCCATTTTTCATATGTATAATAAGATCTGCCTGGGATTAATAAAGTGCTGATTTCTGAATTACATTACTTTGGGTAATTTTCACTAAATGGATTTCCAATGCCACATTTTAAATGTTTGAATATGAATTAAGCATATTTTTGACTTTCACCCTGGCTGGCACAATTCTGCTCTCTGCCTGAGCTACAAGATGCAGAGATTTAATGCAACTTTACAATTCACGGTCCTTCCCCTGTCATCCAGCACAGGATGCACTGACTGACTCGTCTGTAGAAGGGAAAAGCAAGAGGCATTTCATAAAGCAACTCAAGGATAAAACTTTCCCATTAAAACAAACCTTTCTCAGAACATTTTATCTTGTGCCATCCACGGAGGGTAAAGATATAAAAGTCATGAACACAAAGTACACAAACCACAGAAGTGTAGATCAGAGCCATCAAAATTATGCAATTAGGGCGGAAGCGACATCTCTCAGCCTCCCTTGACGAATTTCCTTTTTATCATAGACAAGCTAAAAGGCTGGAGATTTTCAGACTTTCAGGCAACGATAGGCATGGGATAGTTATGCTACGGCTACATGCTATCAAAGGATCTCTGATGAATCCATTTTCTGAATTTAGCTGTTTTATAATTATTATTATTATTGTAGATGGAAAACATTTGAGGTAGACAGCTATTCCCCTTGCCTTACATTTTCTTTTTAACTTTCTTGCTTTTTCCCGAGTCTCAGACAATACCCCAGCTCCTACAGGATTAAAGGGTCTATTATAGCCTGCAGCCAGATACAGTTGTGCCTTTAAAAATAATCTCTAGAATATGTAAAATCACTTTCTGAGCTTAAAAACCAGTGCAGCAGGGAGGTTGAGAAGAAAAGGAGGTTATGTAATCACATCTCCAAGTTCTGGTAAAAGTATTGTTGCAGCAGAAAATAGAAAAAGGCCAGCAAAAGGAGAGAGAGCAAGACTAAGTAAAAGAATATTGTACATAGATTAGGTCCCCCATTTTCACATGGAAGTATCAAACAGCTTTTAGAGCTATAATTAGCTTCAGAAAGTATTAAAGAAAGTATGATCTGCAGACTTGTTTGTGTAGAACAGTACTTATTCTCATTTAGATATCTAAAATTATTTGCAAGGCATTTTCAAGTTGCAGATGCTTCTCTGATCATGGTGTCTTTTGAACAGAGATAGATGGGTATGGATTGTGTACCAATAATAGATACTGTATTGTGTTTTATAATAATCGGATTAAATGGAAAGGCCAGTGCAGTGCACTGCGAGGGATTAGGTGATAATGGAGACTTTCTCTGTGTTATTTAGAAACTTCTGCAGGTGAATTAGGACATAAACAATTTAAGTACTCTGTTGGTCCCATCCTCCCATGTTTTGAGGCAAAATGGCAGAGTTTATTGTATTGATTGCCACACAGGTTTGAAATGATTAAATTATTGTCCAGCAGTTACTTATCTTAAAAGAAAACACAGGGAATCAGGGCTGCCTGCAGGACTGTCTTAGAAACTGTAGATTTTCTCTAAAATATTGTGGCAGGTCATAAAAGGTATTAGCCTTTTTCGAGATTATTTTTCTCAAACTGTGATAGGAAAGGGGATTAGGAGGTAGGCCTGTAGCTACTCACCGAGATTCAAGGCGCAAATACTACATTTATTAAATGTTTGAAGCAAAAAAGTATCAGGCCCGTGTCCAAGAAAAGCTGCTGATGGAAAAAACGTGTTCATGTAAGGCATTCATGCACTGTGCACATCATATTCAGAAAATGTGCCAAATACCTTTCTATGTAACTTGATGACAACTCTACTTGAATTATCCAGGAAAAACTTGGCTATTGCATATTTATAGTAATTGCTCTTATGCTTTTGAATGGCAACAAACATAGATCTTTAAGTATAAGAGCCATGTTTGTCATATTTGGGAATAAAAATTCACAGAAATGTATATCTGTTTACACAAATAAACTTGACTGTTTTGGACTAAATGCCTCTTGTAACCTTCAGTTGTTTATTTCCACCTGCTACAGAGAGAAAAAAAAAAAGCCACATCCTTTTTCACCTTCATAGTTGGGGGCAGAGATGGTTCTGGGGTCTGCTTTTTCTCCTGCAGTCAGCACTGGTGTTTATACTTTGGCCCGCTGGCACCAAAGCTTCTAACTATCTGACTTTTACCTGGGAGAGCCTGAGGTTTGTGACTGTTGTTGTGGCTGTGGTGAGAGACACAGAATGAGTCAGACTCAACTACAAGGGCTTCGCAAGGCCACTTTCCCACTGGCAGGTCCTGGGGCATAAAGTCACATCCCTTCTCTCTGGAGGCTGTGGGGTCTGGAGAAGAAATGAACAAAGGGAACAGGTGGTTTTTTGGATCATGGATATATGGTTGGGGTTGCGCTGTCTGAATGATACTACATGTCAGTCTTAGTTGCAAAAAAGCGCTACTTGAACCCTGATTCATAGCATATCAGATATCATATCAGAATCTGGTTCATTTTATAGCTACAGTTCCAGTTTGCAGAAATGTTTGTGGTGGCACAAAGCATTCATCTTCATAGACTGCAGCCTCTGGCCTGAGGGAGTCCTCTCAGAGATGTTGTACCTGAGGTGAGAAGGATAGATCATAATCATCTCTGCACAATTCCCAATTCAGAGGCACGTAGAGAAAAAACAGGCTGCAGCCAGTTACCTTCCCTGCAGATCAGGCGGTTGTATGCAGTCCGCACTCAGTGGTAGCTGTGGATAACTGCACCATTATTTTAACAGTTTCAATTTCTTCAGCTGACACAGGAAGCATATCCTCTGTTGATCTTTCTCAATGACGGAGCTGATGTCCTGAAGGGCTGAAGTTCAGACTTGAGGCATGGAAACTAGTAAGTGTAAGTTGGGGAAACTATAGCGGCACATAGACGGAGGATAGCTACTGAGCTAACAGACACTGATGACTGATGTCAGTTACACAAGTGCACAATTCATATGTGTTTCTCTGGACCGGGTTTAGGTTCAGTTGACAACTCCGCCTAGGACTCATATGCAAATTCTTTTTAACAGGGGTGAGCAGTGAATGTTGAATAATTTATTCAACAAATTATTCAATACATATGATGCACTACCAAGATAAAGAACAAGATTAAAACAAGAAAAAAAACAAAAAGATAAAAAATAAGGTTACAACAAGGCCATGTATAAAAATGATAAGAAAGAAAGAAAGAAAGAAAGAAAGAAAGAAAGAAAGAAAGAAAGAAAGAAAGAAAGAAAGAAAGACTTTTTACAACAGAGTCCAAAGTCTGCCGCTGTGCTCCCTTGTCCAGCTGCTCTGTCAACGGGCCTCTCTTCCAGTCCCATCCCAGCTCTGTAGTGCCGTCCTTCGCACTGCTACGCCACCTCCATACACCGCTGCTACCGCCTGGAGAGAGTAAGACAACAAGCCGTCAGTGGCGAGCCCAACACTAGCTCTACTAGTCACCCACCCTTGACTTCACAATAGGCCTACTTACACTTTGACCGTGTGTAGCTCGCTAGGGTGGCTACTACTCGTAGCCTTGTTTCCTTGGGGTCCCCCATCAGCCCGGCTCTGTGGCTGCGTCCGCCTGTCTCACTCTCTCCATAGCTCTGTCCTCGTCTCCCCTTTCTCTGTGTTTCTGGGCAGCTTTGATATAGTGTAGCTGTGCTCCCGCCCCCGTTAATTGCCTCCACACAGGTGTGCTTCATTTTGCTGATTGCTGTGGCCAAATCCAAATCACAACAGAAAATACACACAACACACTAAAATTCAACACAACATGCAAGAAATAAGCAACCACAACAAACTTAAATATAAATGATCATAATTACATCCAAAACCAAATAAGCAAACATAAGATATAAAGCATGCAATTCAAAACACAACAACCCAAAATATAACTACAGTAAAACAATAAAGGCAATAGGCCACAGCCTCACATATCCATTCATCCATTTTCAACCACATAACTGGGGTTTGTGTTGAAGTGACAGCAAACTAAACCAGAAATCCTTTAGCCACGTGCACCACCTACTCATGGGGAATCCAGAGGCATTTCCAAGCCAGTCTACAGTAGCTCTGTTGGAATGCCTCCTTTGGGACGTGCCTGGAAGGCATCCTAATCAATGCCTGATTCACCCCTACTGGCTCTTTCCAATGCAAATGAGCAAAATCTCTTTTCAGGGAGCTATTCCAGGATATTTGGGCTCCTCACACTACTTCTAAGCATAAACCTACACAACCTGTGTAGGAAAATAACATCAGGAACTTGTGTCCATGTTCTTCACCTTTTGGTGTCTACAGGAATAAGCTTGTATGCATTGGTAAGGGTAAGGACATACAGTAGATTGTGTGGGAATCATGGGAACTTTGCCTGTATGCTCAGCTCTTTCTTCACCACAGTAACCTGGCTTGCATTACTGCAGCTACTGAACCAATTTGCCCGTTGTCGTGCTCCATATTAGGGTGCTTTCACACATAAGTTGTTTAGTCCATTTAAATCAAACCCTGGAGCGTTTCATAGGATAGTCCGGTTGGTTTGGGGTGGTGTGAATGTCATTCGAACTCTAGTGCGGACCAAACAACCAAACTCTGGTCCGCCTGAAAATGTGGGTCTCGGTTCACTTCCAAGTGCACCAGAGTTCGGTTCACTATAGGTGATAGTGCGATCCGACCCAAATATAGGAAGTGAACCAAACAACAGTGCATTGCAGTGCATCAAATCTATAACTTATTACTTATAACTATACCTCGCTCATCATCTGTGTAACAAGGACAACACATCATAATCCCTCTCTCATCAGGATCCACCTTCTCAATCGGTACTGTCTCATTCGCAGAATGAAAAATGTTCGACAACTCGTTGTCTTGTCAACTGCTCATATTGTTCGCCTTCTTGTAAAGCATTTGATTAATGGAAACACCAAGGCAAACCAGGAAACCCAAGACCGCATAAATCTGGTATTGTTGCATTATTTCTGAGATCAGGACGGGTCGGCGAGTTTCACTCGGATATTTTGTCCAAAGACGAGCGACATAGTACGACCGCACGACATTTGTTTACAATGTTTGGTGCACTTGACAAAGTACAGTCTGAACACTAACTGAACCAAATGAAAGATGCAACAATGTTGCAACCAAGTCGCACCGAGTCTACCGAATACAGGTGTGAAACCACCCTTAACCTTACTTGTGATACCTGAAGATAACTGAACACCTTCACTAAGGGCAGCAACAAACTCCCGACTGGAAAGACAGAATGCATCTTCTAACAACAGGCAACCTTGCCTTTAAACTCTAAGCTTATCTCAACTGCTTTATGCGTGGCTACAAACTGCCCCAACATGCACTGGACATTGCTCGACTTATGAAGCCAGCAGAACTACTTCATCTGCAAAAAGCAGAGATGTGATCCTGCAACCACAAAACTGGGCAATTTCTAATTCTTTACTGATACTTGAAACCATACCCATGAAAGTCACAAAGAGAAAAGGTGACGAAGCACAACCTTGGCAGAGTCCAACTCCCACTGAGAGCAGGCATGACCTATATGCCAATGATGCAGTCACAGCAAACACTCCACTATTGTAGCTACTTGTCACTGCAATAAAAACACAAACTTAACCTGCTGTAAGCGATGCAATGAATTTGAAACGGAGACAGCGATTGGAGCTGACAGCCATCTTCTCATTTTGACACATCAGTCAAGGTACATGCCATGCCATTTAGCTGCCAGGTAGTGTTAGGTAGAGAAAAGGGCACCGTATCCTCCTAGAAAAGTTAGAGCACACTCTAACCCATACAGTATGCACAAACACAAAGGCCCAAGGCAACATTTCAGGCATACACCATGCTGGGTTAGGGAGAAACAAGACTCTTTTCAATTATGTCCTTGTTAAGATTCTAATTATCAGTGAAATTTGACCTCTGTGTTTTTCAAGCTGTTGGATGCAAGCAGCTTTAAAATGTGTTTATAAATGTGATTTATTTGTTTATTTGATGGTAATGAACACACTGATGATATATTCTTTGATTTCCCATCACTTACTGAGTGTTGTTCATCCACCCACCCTCTTACACTGAAACAGATACACAATCATGCTCCAGTGGCATGACAATAGTGATTATTATGAATGTGGTTACAGTAGAGACTCAACCTTTATATTTGTACGGAGAGTACTGCTGCTTATTGATTTTCTCTCGTAACAAAAGCCCTGTAAAAGGTGAACGCAACATATCAGTGATTACTGATTAGGCCGACTCAGATCTGGAGCTCTCCGCTTCTGAGAGGCTGTCAGTTTTCCTTCCATGCTCCATCCTTTTATTCCTGCCTGTCAGCCAGCAGACTGGACAGAAGGTCAGAGAGTTGATCTGTGCCAAAACTCTGAGGATTTTACCCCCCCTCCCCTTTTTCTCTCGTTTTCCCTTTCAGATATGCAGATTCTGGACCTCCTAATGAGAATATGTTACTCCCAGATACCATCTGTTCTGCTTGCACTCTGTATGAGAAAATAAAGAACATGCGACATCATTCCAATGAGACTGATTAATCAAAGTCATGGGGTAGTGCCCTTTGGAGAAGTGTGTCACAGTCTGTCTTCAATACGTTTCCTGTGTTCAACCAAAAACACATGCGGATATGGATCATGAATATGGAAAATGGAACATGTTCATTTGCGTGTAGTGATAAACAAGCTTGACACTGTTGTGTAGTTTGTCCAGACTCTGACAAGCTACTGACTGTAGAGGCACTCGAGTGACCACCACATTTCAGTTAAAAGAGATTAGAATAAAAGAAAAAAGAAAAATAAGAAATAATAAGTTTATCTTCAAAAGAGCAAGAATGTTGTTTGAATAATGAAATACACTTCAAGGGATCAGACTAATAATGCAGGCAGGGTTCTGTCACTAGCCTATGTCTTTTCATTTCTTCCTCTTTGTTATTCAGTGATCTCACACACACAAACAATAGTCCCTGCCGTAGCTGGAATCCCTCTATTGAAAACCTACAAATTAATATGATGGAAACTATGGTTTCAGTGAAGAAAGACATGCTTTGGATGTGCAAGATTGTGTTTATTTTTGCTAACTCGGATCTTAAATTCTTGAGTCTGTGTCTCAGTATACAGTATGTGATCCATATTGGTAATTACGTGTACATTCTCTTCCACAAATTGATGTAAAAAACAGCAGGAGCTGATTTCTCTGTGTGGCTGGCTTCCATTTCAGCTGCATCTCGGCAAGCATTCTGCAGTCACTGTTAAGATGGACATTTCTGCCTGCTCGGTGCACACCAGTGTTATTCCAATCAAATCTAGTCCTGTCTGTGGGCATGAACATCCTCTTTCTCCCAAATAAGAAATGACAGCCGAGAGTGCTGCTCTGGTAGGCCAATCAAAGAACAGCTCCAGGATGTTTTACAGTGATTACCAGGACAACCTATGCTGGACCAGAAGCAGGCCAGGGGCATCAGAAAGAGAAAGGTAACTTAATAACACGGTAACAGCCAGCAGTCATACCTCTTAGTGCACAGCAGACACAATCGGGAAACAAATTACAGAGTTACAGTTAAGTTGCTACATCCATGCTTGGTCACTGAGAAACCTGTTGAAAAATGTTAGGTAGGAAAGACATGAGCTAATATTTATATCAAGGAGTACAGCAGCGGTTAAAGAAGAATTCATTCCTGTGTCATCTTGACCAAAGTCAGGTGAGAGGCCTGATAACAATTTAATCTCTGTATGTTCAGTCTGGGATGTTAGCCTAGCTGAGAGTGGAAGTAAAGGGGAAAAGCTAGCTGCCATTATAAGTTAAAAAATATGCCTTGCAACAAATACAGAAACTGTCTTACAAAGGCGTTAGCTTGCACAGTAAAGCTAATTCTTGACTGACGCCAGCTTGGTGCAATGACTTCACAGCATTTCAGAGATCCTGCCCTCAGTAAAGCTGCTAGCTTACACACTTAAACAAAAAGCTGACTAAGATAAGGTAAGATAATGAAGATGCTGTTGGCTTTCTGGCTGACAAGAACATGTAATTAAAATACAGTGTCTTCTAAATTAAATACACCAGATACACCGTGTAAAGAACAAAGTTTTGGGGTTATTGGAAAGTATTTTACTGTGCTAGCGGTTTCCCTTTGCTTCCTTTTGTTTTAAGTTAACCAAGATGTGTCTACTGATCGAGCAGAAATTAAACTGATATTGATTTTCTTATCTACAGTAAGAGACTGACTGTAGAAGAGTTAATTATTAAGTGTATTTCTAAAATGATCACAGTGTTTCCTTAAAAGACAATGTTAAATGAAAATGGTTGGATGCATTCTATAAATTGAGATTTTAGGGTTTATTTGTCCGCCAGCTGCAGGAGCCACAAATGACACGACTTCTGTGCCAGTTAATTTAATGTTATCATCATAAATGTAATCACAAATCTAGTCTTGGATAACTGCATGATTGAAACATGATATATGCCTTTGTTTGTGAAAATGTAAAGCTTCATATATACTGTATCTCATGAAATGGGCTATCTTGAAATAGTAATAGTAATATGAATCCACTATGTATACATTAGGTTTCAGTCTGGTGGTCTATACAGTACAAGAACAATCCCAACACCTTTCCAACATCTAAACCGGGGGTCTGCCTCGGACCATTTTTTCTAAAACTGACAATCTCACAAGCTTGCCCACTTATGTAATCAATGTCCAGGTCTGCAGAGTTGAGAAAAGCAGGTTATATTTCTGTCTTAAGCTCGCTTCTTTCATTCTTCAGACAACTACTTCTGCCACTTTTCATACGTACAAACGATTACAACATTATGAATGCCTTTGAGGAAAGATTGACCATAAGTATGCACCATTATCCCTATTCATACTTTTAATCCTGTCCCACCCTCTCTCTTTATGACAGCAGGCTTTTGTGCCCACCATTGAGTGAGGCTGTGTGGAAACACTTTTGCACTCAGATATGGTCGGACAACACTTTGAGCATACTTGTGCTTTTAGTCTGTCTCTCAAGTCTTTCTGATGACCCTTTCCTGTATGTGCCCCAAGCCCATATGTTACACTGGATATGTAAATCTATACAAACTAGTCACAAATATATAGTTTTATCCCTTAAAACTGCAGGACACTGCAGCTTTTATCACTGAACACTGGCGTTATCTGTCAAGAAACAAAAAAAGCAAAGCTAAGAAAATCAAAGAAGAAAGATTTTCACAGAGGAATGGTGGAACATTTCTGTCCCGTCTCTGTGCTTGGCCAAAGTTACCTGAAGTACTATCCAGATACGTTTAAAAGGGTTAAAGGGAATTTAATATGGTGTAAAATGCCAAGAGCAAGTGCTTTAAAGGGCTGCAGCCACTGAAACTCATGCCATTCATTTGGACTGTCCCATTTGGATTTGGACTCCGTCCCACAGTGGAGTAAACATCCAACAGTTCCAAACCAGCAAGCCAGTGTTGACACTGGGCAACGTGTGAGGTGGATTGGAAAAAAAAACAACAGAAATATAGACGTTCAAAAATAGGCCCCAACACAACACTAACTGCTGACAATTTCTTTGCTTGACTAAGTCTTTGGATCTCCTCTTTGTGGTTTTGGCAGCATGTCATGTAGTTTCACAAATATGGATTGAACTTGAGTATAGTGACATAATGCTTAAAATCAGTAGTGTCGTTTCTATTTTAAGATCCCTCCCCCATAACAAAGGCATTTTTTATTCAGACAAAAAAACACCCTCTGGCAAGCTCCCTCAGTTATTGTTCATTTCAGTGTTCATGTCATTCTTTCACAGTTCATAATTTTTCTACTAGAAAATCATTTCAGATGTTAGCACAGTCACCTGATGGACATAAACACTTTTTTTTAAAATTCCATTTATAAATTCAAAACCATCATAAATACCAAACCTTCTTTTAACCATTTATTGCTCAGCCTAGGCCTGCTCATCACAAATACTCCACCCTCATAGAGTGTCAGACTTTAAAGTGTGTCCCCAAGTAACACTCAGCGAGAGGGTCCTGGATTGGAACCACCCGATTCAGCCAGCTGGGGCTTGCACATGTGCAAGTTGGCCCTTTTTTTGTTTTGCTTTGTTTTGTCTTGGTAGAGAAGGGCTGCACAAGTTTCAACCATTTGACTGCAGTGGTTGTGTATTTTCAAAACCATTTGTCACAGAGATGTTTCACATCCTCTGTTCCAGACATTTGAGTGATTTTGCTGAGGCGCAGTTTGCAGTTTTGAAGAGCTGCATTTGCTGTCTCAGTACAGGAGGAAAGATAAGCATCAGTTTTAATGTGAAATATGTGTCAATCCTCTGCAGGGCTAAAGCAATGTCCTTTTTCTCCTGCATAACTCTTATCATGACAAGGAAGATCCTCCATGAATGTTGTGGTAGTTTCACATGATGGACTGCAAAGAAGCCGTTTTCACTCTTCATATCGTTGTGACAAGCTGGCATGCTAAATTCATGATGTACCCAAACAAGACTCACAGCTGTTGTTGTGCATCTGCCATTATGTCTCAGACACATTAGCAGCACTATCACGACATTGTCCTTGGCATTTCTGAATGAGCAGTGCATCAACTCAAAAAGTGCATCCACAGTGGTGTTTGTGGCTTTGTTAAATGCTATAAAATGCTTCCCAGTGTGTAAATGTTCAGTCACAAAACAAAAGCAAACACTGCTACACCCTGGCTGTAATGTCCACAATTACATTCATGATAACAGAAATCCATGTCACATGCCAGCCAAGCTACTGCCAAGTAGCATCACAGGAACAAAAGTGTAAACTAAATTCTTTCAGTGTAATCAGAACTTCAAATCAACTCTTGAAGTAGTGTAACTCTCTTTTACCTTTCACTTATTCAGTGAATATTGGAATTAATCACAGGGGCAGCACCAAACAGGTTTGAAAGAAGGGCCTTACAGCCCGTAATGACGCAAATTTGCCTCTTGACGCCAACGGTGCCATGGAAACTGGACTGTGGGAAACAGCAAATGATAATATAATCACAGGACCTTGGGGTGTCAACTGAAACAAATGGACTCAAACAGACTGAAAAAATGTCTAAAAGACATATTCAGACATAGTTTTTTTTCTGTAAGGCAAACAGACAAGTACCCACATGCAAAACATTATATTTTTTTATTAGTTAAGCTTCTAAACTTTTTGCTCTGACTTCAGTGTCAGACACCTGACCTCAGGTTATATCCAAAGTTTGATTGTGTCTTCGGGCTCTGAATTGTGTTGGTGTATGGCTGGGCTTACTCAGTTTATATGGATTTACCTACTATCTACAGTTGTTTGCTGTAGTTTGTGACCATGCAATTTAAAACATTATGAAAAAGTATAAAAAATTGAAAACTGTAAATTGAAAACCTTGAAGCAGCACCTTTTGCACAGGTGGTGTCCCTGTGGGTCTACTAATGGAACAATCTGTTTAATATCTCTTTAGAGAACATTTGAGGACCACTGTACATTAATGTCTCTCTCAGTCTTTAATCTCAGTGAGATCGTCTGGTTAAATGAAAATTACATGATGAGAATAAGTTGCTCGCACTTCATGAACAGTAACATATTTTCATACTACAAATGTTATGTAGAAGTCTTGTCTGGTGAAGAGTCGCAGCATCTGTTGAGGGACTCAGACACTGTTGTTGTACAGATCTTTTCCTCTGTAAAATATTCATCCGGTATCAGTATCTCCTCTGTTGCCACCTTTGAAAACTATATAACAGAATGCACTCCTTGGATCATCAAGATGATGTAATCCACAAGCAAGTTAGGTTGCTTGTTTAAGAGGTAGTTACAGTGATGCATGAATCAGTCCATTGCGGTCTGCTGTGTACAGTAGTTTAAAACTCTTTCAGCAAAGGTCAGGTTTTTTTCCATCATAGTTGTTGTTTTCACATGAAATAGAAGTGCAGCTTTTACCAGCATCAAGCATTTGTTTTTAGGAATTAGCTATATTATTTCTTGTATGTGCTAATAGTACATCAAAAGCTTCTGAAAATTAAATATCATGTTGCTTTTATTACAAATATTCTTTACAAATATACTTTGCCGTGCACTGGGGGTTCAGTTTCTTTCTTTTGTGCTGTGTGAGTATGAGCCTGCTGCAGCAGGCCTTGAGTAAAGCCAAACAATTTACCTTTTATGATATGTCCTCAGCTTTTACTGCTGAGTCTTTCAGTGACAGCTATTGTTAAAAGATAGACACAAAGGTTGAAAGTAAAATAGAGTGGACAAAAAGTGTGTTTCATTGGATTGTATTGTACGGTAACAACAGCAAGAACAGGCTCACTATGACCTTTGTTGAGCTTTATATCTTTAGTCAAAAAAAGTCCTTTGCTAATCCAACAGGAAAATCCTTTAAGAATCCAATCAGAATCCAGCCTACTTCAGAACAAAACTTTAAGGTATTTCTTAAGAGCTATAAAAGGTAAAGATTCATGATAATATTACAAAGGAATGGGGCACAAAGAAGTGTGCTAGGATTTTTTAGTCCTATATAATATTCAGGGAGACATCCTGGGGAGCTTTCACTATCCCTTTGGATTAGGAACATATAGTGTATTTTGCACAATTATTTCATGAATGAAATGTAACACAGAGGAAAGCTCAGCATTAGCTCTGTATTAGATGTCATGTTCGAGAAGCATTTGACGTCCTTTAATTTCACAAACCAATGCTACTCATGACCCAGACTTTGCAAACACAATCCTTACAATCATTAAAATAGTGGTATAAGTCACCAGTGCCATGTTAAATATGATACAGTATTGTGTCCTCGATATCTGGAAACTTGAAATTCTGCATTAGCCTCCACTGTCAACCACGGCAGCTACTTACACACAGACAGTCTCCTATTCTTCCAACCCACACGTTCATCACATACACAACTTGAATTTTAAAGTAATCATTGAAACAGATGGCACTACTTGGATGCAAGGAGAATGCCAAGAAACTCTTTGAACATACTGAGTTTAACAGACATCTAGTGCAAGCGATGTTTTCACAGAGCAGGGACTGGATCACTGAGCTTATGATTTTTGATTTTTTGATTTGATTAGCATGGTCAGATCACACAGCCACAATCCGTCCCGTTACCTCAGATCACACCTGGCAATAACACGTTTCCATCCTGAGGTCATGTGCAGCATCAGATGGGTCATGTTGATCATATCTCAGGCTGCTCTCTCCCACTACAATTTGCTGTTGATTGTGTGCATTTCAGCATTTTCACAGAATGTTCATGTTTTCTTTTTTTCCAATTTCAAACCTTCTGTACATTGATGTAATCATTTGTATCGTTTCATCCATTGCTGATTTATAGCAGCAAAGGACTTTCAAATTATATGAATGTCAGCAATGCCAACAAACTGTATGAAACTTTGAAACTCTTTCTGCATTTCCTTGCATATTTATAATTTTACCTTGACCTGTCATTTTATTTTGACACTGCATGGTGTATGATTAAAAGATAAAGGTACATTTTTGAAAGACAGAGCAAGCCATTCTCCCTTTGTGTGCTTTTACTGTATTTTGAGATAGCGAGAGAACTGTTATTCTCCACAAAAATCAAGGAGTGTCCTCTGTAAATGAGAATGGAGGTAATAATGAAAGAGAGAATAACCCAAGCATTATGTAGCTGGAAACCTGCTTGTCACATTTGAAACATGAAGGTTATTTACTCGAAAGTAATGGGAGATGAAAGTGTTATGAATGCAAGCCCAGCTTTCTTCTCTTGTGTGCTTTAGTAAAGAGAGATTCATATCCTTCCTCTGAAGCTTCCAGGAGAGTCTTATTTGTCTGTTTCTTTTCAGTATGTTCATACAGTATTTACCTGCATTCGTTTCCCAATATAAATAGTTATTCCAATCATATTATGTCATGTCCATCTGTTTATCCATACATGTATGTACAGAAAATGTCTAACAAATAGTCTTATTGGAAACAGGTTTTTCCAGCTTGTACACAGCCCGTCATCGAACAATTCTGGAGAGCTCTCTCAGCAAATAATGGAGTAAAACATATAGTGTAATGCAGAGATAATATAGGGTGAGAGCACCACCTCTAAATGCATTTACGTAGCCATGGTGACCAAGACCAACCACTAACTGACATGGCACTCTTATGCAGAGCTAATAACTAGGCTGACTCATGCATGCCACTGTTTTCATGATCACAGGCCAAATCTGCAGCTTCCTCAGATGTACAACATTAATGCCTTGTTGCAACAATCTAGAAAAACTGAGTATTCTGGAGGGATGTTTTATATTTTGTTCAGTATATCCAGGACATGATATACAATTAACAAACTGTATGTTATCATATTCTTTTGTTTGTTTGTTTGTTTTTGACTCATTAACTGCTACATTCCTTCGGTTTATTCTTATTTTGACACATTACTCCAATTTTTATGTATTCCAAGTTGCACAAAATATTTCCACCTTTCGCAAAAGGCTGGCAGAAGCTCACAGGACAACAAACAATTGACAGGCTAAACAAAAACAACTGGTTACAGTTCCAAAGTTATTTGAAATAATTAAAGCAGCAACAGATTGGTGGCAGCTGTTGTATTGTTTGTGGCCAAACAAAATAACATTATATACTGCATAAACCTAGAAAATAACTTGAGACCAAAGCCCTAAGGGTTGTGTCTTGTTTTGCTTTGTTTAGGTCTCTATCATCCATTTGGATGGAATGCAAATACACCTATGATGGCTGGTTGAAGCACCACAAAGATACAACATAAATGGGAGATCGGAAGAGCCTTGTTTCCAGATGAATGTGCTCTGTTTCTGCACTGTATATACGTTTTCTCTATTCCCTCTTCTTACCAATCATTTTTAGTCAAAGCTGTTTAACGACTAGTTTTTCACATTTATCCAGCGATGCAGAATCTCACACATGACTTGCTCTGATCTAAGGGTGGTAGGAAAATGCGCTCCCAGTGTTGACAACTGTTTTCCAAGGAGAACATCTATTGAAAAACTGATGACACCAGATGACATCATATATGATCCTGAATTTACATACCAGAGAATTTTCTACTGTCTCTGCTCTCAACGGAGGGGCTGCTACACAGCGTATGGAAAGCACTGTGATCATCAGAAGCCCTAGATTAGACATAAAACAGAACAAATCTCCATTAGCTTTACAGATTGCACATTCATCAAAGCATTAGTGGTTTTCCCCAATCTCTGATTTGTCAGTCTGGAGTTGCCAGGCACCAAATCTAGTGACAAATTTGTTAATATCTCTGGAGAATTGGTAGCATCCAGAAGATGTCATCAGTTACTAATCAACTAGAATTAAAAGAGAGAGGATTTTGGTAAATACTGGCTTTGATATGACTGATCAAAGAAACTGGACAACACAGAGCAGTATGTAGATCTTACACCTTTCAGAGTGTGTGTTGTCTAATTTAAAAGGCAATACAGCAAAAGCATTCACATATTTTTCAAGTACTCTGTATCTTTTCTTTCCCCCCCTAATTTATCGTATAAATATCATGACATAATTAGAGTTTGGACAGGAGCTAATTATTTACTTGTTAACTGTAATGTTAACTGATACTGTCCACTCAACATAATCAGGGGCTAAAGTTTGAAGGCACACATGCACAAATGGCCTCGCATAAAATGACTTTATTTGCCATCATGTCAGCATACTCCAAGCGAGTAACAGAGCAGAAGATACAGAGACAGAGAGCTAGTTCCTGCTGTCAAACACACACAATGAAATACCCAGAATGCCAGTTATAGCATTTTGTTGCCATGTCAATATTTGAACAGGTAGGGCTTCCCTGTAGTTTCAAAGGCCACATGCTGACACACATGGTGGCGTTGGATGGATGGGTAGTTGGACAGTCATATAACAGCAATGTACAAGAGAGACATCTGATCACTCAGTGCTTCTCCCTCCCTTCTATCTCCATCATTTAATCGGTCCATTCCTCCATTCATTCTTCACTGCACTACAAAAATAACCATCTAAAGATGTCATAATTTCTGCTATTGACACCTAAAATATTATTTTGTTCAAACAAGCAAAGTTAACTGCTAGCGGGGGAGATCATTTCACCTGCTTCCAATACAAATCAACTTGTTTCAAGTATTTTCTATGCCATCAAGTGTCATTTCCTTGATGTTGAGCAATCTGCATCATTCTCTCTTCTTTTAAAGACATATTACAGTCATTTTTACATGATACCTGGAATCTAGAGTGGGAACATGGGTCTTCTCACTACATTGCCAGATTCTGTTTCTTTGCTTTAAGAAATGCTGAATTTTAAGAAGAGCGTTTGCTAAGACAAGCAGTTTCGGCAATGTGCTCATTTAACTGCATATGAATGGTCCTGTGCTTCATCAGCAGATTGGCACATTCTCACCACCACATCTCTTGTCAGGTCTGACAGACCTGCAGTGAGTGGGAGGAAAAGAAGTGAAAGTGACATAAGAGAGACAGTCCATTCCCTTCGTGATATAACTTCCATAATAGACAGGTCAGTAAAGGACAGCAAGTACATACTGTAGAAGGCTAAACATATCACTGGCACTTTTTCTAAGTGCAGTTATAGATAGAGAAACAGGTAGAATGCACTATGGAGTGAGACATAGATAGGAATCAAAGCAAAACAATCTGAAAAATTGAATTCAAAGCAGTGCTGCTTTGTTTTTCTTGTAATAATGCCATACAGTAACTTATTTTTCCTCCAAGAACTTTTGTTATTGTGTTTGTTGTGTCTATTTTATGTGACAGTTTCCAGGGGTCAGCAGTTGACATACAGTTGTCTGAGCCTCCAGTATGCCCAGAGATTCTTAATCACTGTACGTAGATAAAAGCAGAGGGTGAAATAGATGATAACATTCATTCATTCCCTGCTGTTTGTTGTCTTTTAGCTGTTTTGTTTAGGTATACCTTGGATCTCCTCCAATTGCCAGACAACCCACACTGGGTGAGAGTAGCCTTGCCAATCGATAGGAAGGCAATGGATGTTGGTGAAACATGGTAAGAGGCAGGCTGAAAACACTTGTTTAATGTTCATCTGTCAGGGCGAGTAGAGCTCTCTCCTCCTCCCTGTGTCTCCGTCTAATTATGTGAGATCTCTGAAGCTGCCATTTGGTGGTATCGATTTGTACTACCTGTTACACACAAGGCTCTGGCCCCTCAGGATGATGTGGATGAGTGTTTGCCCACGCCATGTAGTGATTATCGGCTGGCCAACTTTGTTGTTTAGGATATGAATAAGTGTCTACACTACAGGTAAGCCATTATCATCCATGATGTGTCTTTCTTGAGCTTTTGTGTGTGAGTGAAGGAGCAGCAGAGACAGAAAGAAAGGAGCAGTGAAGCACATTAATTCTACATCAGGATATTTTCAAAGGGTTTATGTGCTAGGGAGAGACAGAGGCACATGAAGAGGCAACGGGAGAAATGAAGAGGTAATGTAGCACATAATTCAGCCATATGTTGATGTTCACCTTGGGGGAGAGGCGATATGAGAGGAACATATGTATTTAGATTCTAAAACTGTAGGTCATGTATCAAAGGACACAGTCAACAGTGTCTAGCCTCCTTGCTGTCAGATGGGTCAGATGACTATATGTAATTTAAGAGGCGTCACTCATACTGATGAGCACTCAGAAAATTATTACCTGTCCATCCAGTTCCCCTCAGGCCTACAGAGATGCTTAATGTCTTTCAGGTCATTGTTTTGGTTTTAAAGCCCACGTTTTTAGTCCTTTAGTTCAATCTCACTCTGGCCCGTTGCCAAAGGGGGGCACTGGTGGGTGAGGTATATTATGTGTATTGCTTTTTTTTTTCTGTCACGTTACACCCCACCTCTCCCGGTCCTTGTCACCCACGCTATTTTGTTTGAATTATTGTGCTTTCCAGATGGGTTCCTATAATATTTTGTGTAGTTTCCTGCAGTAATTTGTCTGTAGGCCTATTGATCTGTTGTAGCAGGAAGGTTTGGACCAGATTCAGACAGTCTCTCTAGAACGAACAACATATAGTTAAAATGCAGCTTTCAACCATCAGCAGCACTGATGAAAATATGGTTTTGCCATGAGTGACGACTCTGTGTTGTCAGTGTAGTTATACTGATGGCTAAGGTAGCCTACATTTCTTAACGATGCTGTTTTCATACTGTCATATTTTTTCGCTGACAAAACGTCATATGGTGCTGTGAAGATGTGATTTGCGATGTTGCAAAGGTATTATGAAAGTCTTTTGCGCAAAAGTGTATTTAATTCTAACTCTAATGCTGTGGTTTTATTGGCCAAATTATGAATGCATTGCATGCATAAATTAAGAAAATCACATTGCATCAAAAACATATTATGAATCTCGCCATAAGGATCACGGTGCAACAGCCTGTCACATATTTAAATTAACTTCATCAATTCCTCCCTGAATTCCATTCAATAGTATATATAAAATAAAATATATGAAATAAAATGTAAATATCGACAATATTTCCATTATCGTTTTAAATGATTAAAGAACGTTTAAAAAGAAAAAGAAATGCGCTGGTGTTTTGAGGAAGTAGAGGAAGGATGTTTCAAACAAAATGTCATGAAGAAAGCCTCGTTGAAGTTGCTTTCAGGCAAGCGAGCATGAAATATGTTAGCAATAAAATTGTTTCCGTCTCATGTGTATGCAAACAACTCTGCACATTACAGAAACAATTACATTACCATGATGTATTGTCAAAGCTGGTATAATTCCATAGTTTTTACTTAATCTTCAAAGACTGATAAACCATGAAGCAGTCAAAGAAGTAGAATAAGTAAGGGGGTAAAAAAACATTGCAGTTGTTTTTAGAGTTATATAATGCCAGCCTCAGTGAGAACCTGTTCAAACTATTCCTCAAATTAAATGACCCATTTTCCTTCTTTAGCAAACTGAGATATTAAAATTGATGCCATTTTGACCTGTCAGCATGAGGGCACATTGCCTCATCACAAATGGTGCACCCTGTATCTAGCTACTGCCCCAATAGCACACAGGCACACTTACAGGCAAAGTGGCATCTTTTAATTTGAGCAGTAAAGTTTAAATTCATTTGATCTTTGTATTGTCTGGGCATTTAATGCACAGTAGATTTGGGGGAAAACAAACATTAGAAAATGGTTAATCTCATCCATCAGCCATCTCTTCCATAAAGCCCCAAAGCCCCAGTGTCAGATAAAAAAATAATAATTATGAAATAATAAATAGTCACATGAATACATTGTGTAAAATATACAAATGCAACAATAATCATTTGTATTTTTTTGTTTTGGGGATTTCTTTTTTATTTCATAATAAAATTTTTCATTTCAAATTGCCCTTTATCGAACACTTTGGGGATCTATACTCTTCAGCCTGGTCCTGCTCACAGCCTGAAAGAACACATGGAAGACCATTTAGGACCTTATGTGCGGTCACTTGATGGCTTCTAGTAAGACTAATTACATTAAATTTACACTTGTTTGATGTTTTTTTTAGAATGAAAACATGTAATTTACATATAATGGTAGTCTACATGGAGCTCCCACCAGGCATAGAATAAAAACTAGGCCACAAATTGCAATTTTACCACTTACTGGTTGGACCAGAAGAATTTTCAGACCCACAAACGGGTGAAGATTGAGAAACCCTGATACGCTGTACATGTTTCCACTTGAGAAAATAAATGAACCTGCTCATTAAGTTCTGCACTGTAATGTAAGAATATAACTATATTACATCAACTAGAGCACACTCACTAAAGTAAAAGCAGAACATCGCCCATGCACATTGGAGATTACTGAGGCTGTGTTATTGCAGGCTGCTGGATTCTGGTAAGGGAACGGCCACGGGGCTTCTGTTGCAAAGTGATTCAGCTTGTGACTTGGCAAATCTGAGTTCATTGCTTCGCTTTATATAAAAGCCCTGCATGGCTGCAGCTGTGGCTGTGGGACAACAGCTAGTATTAAACAAATCTGCTTTCTTAAGTGTACAACAGTTATTGAAGCATGTGTGTGTTTGTGTGAGTGAGTCAGTGAGAAAAAGACATCAAAAGAAAGAGAGAGGGAGATTCACCCATATTGTCAGCCTATGCGACTGTTATGTTCATTAATGTGCCCCTTAAATGCATTTCTGGTTGCATTTAATATCTTTGAGCCTGGCAATGATGGGAAAAATACCACAAGACTTTGCTGTATGTTGGATATAGATGGTTGTTGAAAATGGGCTATGGCATAACACTGCAATATTTTTTATTATAGTACTGTATCACTGTTGCACCATTGCAAATAGTATTACTATTAGAATATTATAACCATAGTACTATATATAATGTATTTAAATAAAGTGATATTTTTTCTTTTCCTTAGAGAAAAGCACTCATTAATGTAGTTTCAGCTTTTATGGCTCCGAGTGGTACAGTTGGTTACATCTACATGAGGTTTGTCAGCAAGGTCAAGCAAGGCAAGCACACCAACGTAAAAACACAATGGAACAACAGCAGATAATGTCCTCTAATTAGTCCTGTCCACCCACGTTGAGGTTAACATTATACAGTCTGAGGAAGAGAATACATGATGCAGAAAATACCAAAATAAAAAAATACCAACAGAATTATATAGAATTATACAGCATGTTAATCCACTATATGTTCCTCAGAGGACACATGTATGACTTTGAATTCGAACATGTTTTGGTTGTAAAACTGTTACACACACACACACACACACACACACACACACACAGACAAGAGTTCATTAAAGGGGACCTGCAGTAGAGCTGCATAACAAGCTAAGCTAACATGCTAAATAGCATGAATCAGTGCAAAGACTTTCAGTATGGCAAGAAGCAATAAATAACAATGATTTATAATGATTTTTTGACACCAAAGACCGGGTTTTGCCTCACAATTTTTGGTTTCTGTTATGCTATCCATGATACTGATCCTACTGCCTGCCCCAGAGCAAACACAGGCACTCCCTTAGGAATATGTTGGTATTTCCATCGGTATTTTTACCAGTGGGTTACCAGGTATCACCAAAACCACCAGACTAACTCAAGTTATCAATCTACTGACCTGTGTGTACGCTATGTAACCTCTGTGCTCTCTCTACAGACTGCTTACAGTAGTCTTATAAAAATCCCTCTCAGGAGACATTGCCAGTGTATTAAAAAGAGAACCTTTCTTTTCATTTAAAGTAATTTTATTTTAATTCCTGCAGTAGTTACCTTTTCCTTTTACTATGTTCAAGTCTCCTGTGTCGTATCCTGCTTGCCTATTTATTTGATTGCGTGTGCGTGTTCTGTGTCGAATGTGATCACGCGTGTGTACTCTCTTGCATTTACATTTGGGAAAGTGCTGGGTCACTGGATGTGTCACAGGTTTATAAATGATTCATTAGAAGTGTTTAAAGTAATTTCTAATAGTTCTGGCAGAGGTAGAGTATTCAGGCTGTGTGCATCTGTGATGTGTTCTCTGTCTCATGGGCCACAGAGCTGAGTGCAGGGCCATACATCTTGGCACTACCAAAACATTAGAGATGGATGCAAAGTAACACTTCACACAGACTGTCTAAGACTTGGGAAGCTAGAGATACAAAAACACATGAGATGCAGATGTGTTTTTGTAATGTAATTTTCTTCTTTTGGGATTTTTCCAGGGCTTTCTTTAGCTTTATTCAACACAATACCTGAAAAAACATTATTTTGAATTTGGCTTTCTTCTCTGGGTATTGGCTGGACATGGACAAATTGTGAAATTGATGTGTAAAGTGAACAGAAGTGTAAGTCCTTGACGGAGACGCTGTCAGTAATCAGCTAAAATGAACAGGATACATGCTTGGATGGCATGTATGCATGCAATGTAAATAGCTCTAGCTTCCGCTGTAAAGTAGAGCATGTGATGGTGTTTATTGAGTTGCTACACGGCTGGGCACTGGACATGGTGGTGGCTTCTTTTATGATTCATTTTACGCTTCACTCAGTGGAGTCACCAGGCTATCAATCCGCAGAGGGGGACAAAGAAAAAGATATCAAAAAAGACGTGTTGTGACACATAGTCCAAAGGGCTTTTTAAAAAGAACTTTGAGGGTTGAACTATATATTTTCAGGATGGTAGACCTCCGCATCATGGACAACCCTTCCAGAAAATATACTTCACCAAGAGTTCCTTTTGCTTTGAGCCTCTCAGTGTTGCATGTGTTCTGGAGCCTTTTGTTCAGAACATAGTTGACATTTATCTTAAAACACTGACACAGAGTTGCAGCCAACAGTGATTCATTAAATAAATGTTTGTTTATACTGTATGTGCATGTGTCTGCAAGTGCCTTGTAGAACTGCCAAGTAGGGCTGAAACAATTAGTCAATCGACAGAAAAATAACAGGCATCTGTTTTGATAATCTATTCATCATTTCAGTCATTTTTCAAGCAAACAGTGTGAAAAATGCATTCTACATTCTCTGTCTCCAGCTTCTCAAGGATTTGCAGTTTTTCTTTGTTTTAACAGAATATCTATTATGAATATCTAATATCTTGGTTTTGGACTTACCAGATAAAAGCAATACAACAATTGCTGCGACTGTCATGCAGCCGGAACTCTTAAGGCCTTAAGGTTTAGCCTATAGCCTATAAGATATAACCTAATTCACTTTGAATTGCAGCATAAGACACAATCAGGCTCAACTACTTCCTCTCAAACACCCTTCAGTGAAAAGTGCAGAATCAAGCATAAGAAAGATAACAAAATTCCTCTGCTGTATTTGGTAAAAGGAAATCATGTTGCGTTGTGGTTTAAAATATCTCTGTTAGCAAGGCCCTGGCTGCTGATACTGATATTGACAGACGAACAGATCTCCACCCATTACTACTCACTCACAAGAGTAAAAACCCATGCCACTTTATGCTACAATATCCAAACTGTCACTCAGGGATTCAAGTCAGAATGCTGTAAGCTTGAAATCAGAGGAACAATAATCACTAAACAACAGAGCTGAATTGCACATCAGTCAGTCAAAGTATATTGTGGGATGGATAAACCTTGATCTTAAACACTGATTCTCTCGGTGTTTTCAGTCTGTGCATGCACCACCTCTATGCCTTCACTTCACTCTGGGGGTGAAGTGGTGGTAAATGGTAAGAGGTGTTTCTATACACAAGTCGCAGCATATCTGTCTTTACTGAGAGTGGAATAAAAAGAAAACACTAATCCCTTGTTCTTCCTTATTGTATTTTGTGAATTTCAATGAGGTGTTGTTGCTGTTGGCTATATATATTACTCTGGATGTGATCGAGTGGAAATTGGGTTACTGCAAACCATAAAAATGCTTTAAATTATTGAAATAGCAACTCTAATCTGGTTAACTGCAGTATTTGGATTAGTGCAAAAGTAAAGATAGTGATTGTTAAGCGTGCATGCATTGTTATCAGAAGTATCGTAATGGTACAAGACGGGTATTTTCTGTGTTATATTTGAGGTTTGGGCATAGGCCAGAACGAAAGAAAAAACATGCAGCACAGAACAATTATCTTGAAACAAAGTAAATAATATGTGAATGCAGATATGCAGTATGTAAGTAATATTCAAGTTATCCGTATGACCACAGCCATTATCAAAATAAGTTACAAACCAATCAGAAACCTTGCATTTATGTATAATGTTTGAATTTGAAGAGGTGAAGTCCCACTCATACACAGCACTTAAATGATAGACTTGAAAAAATGTGAACCTGTCTTAAAAGAACATAGTACCATGTGATTTTAATATCAAAGCAGTGGTAGGAGAAACCTCAACAGGACCAATAAGAAATTAGTAAAGTCTCTTCATACATGTCAAGCAAAATGTTGCAGCGCGGGGTATGTGTACACACTGCTACAGAGTGGATGAGAGCTCTACTTTTGGACTTTGGCAGTATTTTTTAGTGTTTTGTATTATTTCAAAGATCTCTGTGATGAGAATGTCAGGATTTATATGCCTCAAAATACAATTAAGGCATATTATGGAACAGCAATATCACAGGAGTTACACTTCATTCGCTGGTAGCTCAGTTGGCATTTGGCTTCCAGAGCATTATCAGCAGGGCACAGTTTGGGAACTTGAGTAAGGGTAGATACTCTTCTGCATGTCAGCCAGTAGTGAGACTGGGAGGGATTATGGCAAAGGGCAAGGCTTAAATTGCTTGCAGAGAGTTTGGAGAAAAAGCTTATCACTGGTGTCTGTGGGCTTTTGCACAATGCTATCCACACAGGGTCAGTCTGAGCCCCTCCACTTAGATTAAATATAGAGCAGAAACTAGCCTCCAGTATGTGGTTTTGTTGTTTATTATAGAATGCCGAGCCGTATTAATTAAGCAAAACTCAAGCCACAAGATCATTTGTTTACTGGGTCTGATTCTGTCTGTACCTGTATTTTTCTTTGTTGCTTTGTAGTCTCTTTTCTCTTTTGTTGTCTTTCTATGCCTCGTTCAAAGAGGCACAATACCAAAATTCACTAACTTGCCATATTAGGTACACGCGGCCACATCCACTGCAATCCAATACACCAGCCCGGTAGTATATCCCATAGTAATGAAACTTGTATATTGTGTTTTATTGCGACTGTGTCAGAGAGGTGTTGATGTGTTGTGGTACTGTTGGAGTGTTGAGTGGTAAATAACAATAATACCTTTTTTAAATAGCTCGTCACTGGGAGCTAACTTTGATGCAAAGAGCAGTAGACTGCAGTTCAGACTGATAGAAAGTTGCAGGTCACCCGAAGCAGCTCAAAGTTTTGCTTTGCACTTCTGACTTTGTGTGGTCTGTCCTCACTTCCCACTTGTGAATAATAGTTTTTTTGGCATGGAAATCTGTTTACCCAGCCCACTTTCTTTCTCTTCCAAACAGAAATACTGTATTTTAATATTGTTTTTTTATTTATACTGCAAGTGGCAGAGATCAAGTGTTTTTTTTGCCCGCAGCTTTTTCTGGTGCAGTGGAACAGCTCGTGAGCTGAAGCTAACAGAGAAATGCCTGAAAGCAATCTTTACATTTCATAGGGAACACTATACAAAGTGCCCACCACATTTCTGGCCGCAGCCTTTAAGTATTGATTACAGTTCATCATTACTACCAAAACATTAGCGGTGGATGCAAAGTAACACTTCACACAGACTGTCTAAGACTTGGGAAGCTAGAGATACAAAAACACATGAGATGCAGATGTGTTTTTGTAATGTAATTTTCTTCTTTTGGGATTTTTCCAGGGCTTTCTTTAGCTTTATTCAACACAATACCTGAAAAAACATTATTTTGAATTTGGCTTTCTTCTCTGGGTATTGGCTGGACATGGACAAATTGTGAAATTGATGTGTAAAGTGAACAGAAGTGTAAGTCCTTGACGGAGACGCTGTCAGTAATCAGCTAAAATGAACAGGATACATGCTTGGATGGCATGTATGCATGCAATGTAAATAGCTCTAGCTTCCGCTGTAAAGTAGAGCATGTGATGGTGTTTATTGAGTTGCTACACGGCTGGGCACTGGACATGGTGGTGGCTTCTTTTATGATTCATTTTACGCTTCACTCAGTGGAGTCACCAGGCTATCAATCCGCAGAGGGGGACAAAGAAAAAGATATCAAAAAAGACGTGTTGTGACACATAGTCCAAAGGGCTTTTTAAAAAGAACTTTGAGGGTTGAACTATATATTTTCAGGATGGTAGACCTCCGCATCATGGACAACCCT
>NTHP01000159.1:1288721-1300726 GCA_003416845.1 Oplegnathus fasciatus
GTAAAAGGAAATCATGTTGCGTTGTGGTTTAAAATATCTCTGTTAGCAAGGCCCTGGCTGCTGATACTGATATTGACAGACGAACAGATCTCCACCCATTACTACTCACTCACAAGAGTAAAAACCCATGCCACTTTATGCTAAAATATCCAAACTGTCACTCAGGGATTCAAGTCAGAATGCTGTAAGCTTGAAATCAGAGGAACAATAATCACTGAACAACAGAGCTGAATTACACATCAGTCTGTAAAGTGGTGGTAAATGGTAAAGAGGTGTTTCTATACACAAGTAGCAGCATATCTGCCTGTCTTTACTGAGAATGGAATAAAAGTAAAGTCACTGATGTCAAAAGCCAATAAAAAGAAAACACTAATCCCTTGTTCTTCCTTATTGTATTTTGTGAATTTCAATGAGGTGTTGTTGCTGTTGGCTATATATATTACTCTGGATGTGATGATCAAGTGGAAACTGGGTTACTGCAAACCATAAAAATGCTTTAAATTATTGAAATAGCAACTTTAATCTGGTTAATTGCTATATTTGGATTAGTACAAAAGTAAAGATAGTGATTGTTAAGCGTGCGTGCATTGTTATCAGAAGTATCGTAATGGTACAAGACGGGTATTTTCTGTGTTGTTATATTTGAGGTTTGCGCATAGGCCAGAACGAAAGAAAAAACATGCAGCACAGAACAATTATCATGAAACAAAGTAAATAATACATGAGTGCAGATATGCAGTATGTAAGTAATCAAGTTATCCGTATGACCATAATCATTATCAAAATAAGTTACAAACCAATCAGAAACCTTGCATTTATGCATAATGTTTGAATTTGAAGAGGTGAAGTCCCACTCATACACAGCACTTAAATGATAGACTTGAAAAAATGTGAGCCTGTCTTAAAAGAACATAGTACCATGTGATTTTAATATCAAAGCAGTATTAGGAGAAACCTCAAAAGGACCAATAAGAAATTAGTAAAGTCTCTTCATACATGTCAAGCAAAATGTTGCAGCGCGGGGTATGTGTACACACTGCTACAGAGTGGATGAGAGCTCTACTTTTGGACTTTGGCAGTATTTTTTAGTGTTTTGTATTATTTCAAAGATCTCTATGATGAGAATGTCAGGATTTATATGCCTCAAAATACAATGACATGGGAATCTGTTTACCCAGCCCACTTTCTTTCTATTTCAAACAGAAATACTATATTTTAATATTGTTTTTTTATTTCTACTGCAAGTGGCAGAGATCAAGTATTTTTTTTGCCAGCAGCTTTTTCTGGTGCAATGGAGCAGCTCGTGAGCTGAAGCTAACAGAGAAAAGCCTGAAAGCAATCTTTACATTTCAGAGGGAACACTATACAAAGTGCCCACCACATTTCTGGCCGCAGCCTTTCAGTATTGACTACAGTTCATCATATTGATTGTCCATTTGCAGAAGTAATGTATTCTCAGAATGAAAGGCACACTCATCTGAAGTACTGGATTGCATGTGTGTTTAGATTGAGTGCGGACATGTATTGCAAGACGCTTTGAATATATTGGACTGTAGAAAGGATATCACTAAAATATATTTTCCTCGTACCCGTCTAGCCTAAGATGAAAAATTGTTTTGATGACAGAACAATAATGGATCAGTGCCATTGAATTTTATTGTAATGCGTAGAGAAGATTGATTGTGCAGTGGGTGTTTTTGTGTGTGTCTGTGGGTGTGTGAATGACACGCACCAGGTACAACGCTTAAAGTTTTGCTCAAAGTGAAAAACTAATGATGCAAAAAAAACCTTTTCCTTGGATTTGAAGTATATTAATACTGGGTTACACATACAGTGTAACTAATGCTGTGGCATATAAATTATACTAAAGATGCAAATTAAAGGAGGTAATCAAGTATATTTAGTCAGTATCTTAGGGGGATAGTCATACTGCATCAACAAGAATTATTAGAATTTTCTACGTATCATGTGCATTGACCATCAGAAGCCTCCTATCTTCAAAAAAACTGAAAAACCACATCTTGTTTTAGTTCCTGGAATTATCGGGTTAAAAGGGTTTCATTAATAGAAGTAGCGTACATTTTTCTCAATCCACAACACACCCCAAGTCGTATCACGACAACATAAAACTATAAACCATCAAAACTAGACTTACAAGGTTTTTATATGACAACAGCCATCTGTTGTGCTAATTCTAAACCAAATATATTACTGATGCAGATTGACTGGAATTACTCAGTAGGTACCATCCGATTTGTCAGATTTATTTGAATGGTTAAAAAGGTTAAAAAGTAATCATGAAGTGACCATTTAGTAACTACGGCAAGAGCAGAGGTGGTGAATTGCTTTCCAGTCATCCACTGTGTTTAATGGTCACCGTTTTTCATGCCATGTCACATCTGGCTCCATATTCTATTCCTCATTTGCTAATCTCTTTAAAATAGTGTTAGCTTGCCCATTAGACATTACCACAAGCAGCTCTTATGAATGTCATCATTTACCAGTCATTGATTCTTATTGTCCGTAGTTAACCAGACTGTAAAATGACCTTTCTAGGAGAAAGATGATTAAGGTAATCAGGAGCGAACCTCATGGTGTTCAATTATTTCCAACCTTTCAAGGTGATACCTTGCAGTGGCCAAATAAAGCTCTGACTGGACTCTTTATCCCCCCTTAAAGTTGCATTTTGCTTCTCCAAGAAGATTAGGGTGTCTGGCATTAATGATTTCAGCCATTTTTCCTGATACCCGTTGATATTTTAGCATTTCAGCAACACAAGTGCCCTTACTTTGCATTTCCAAGTAATACTTTAACATTGAATAAATGGTTTATAACGCACTATCGTGTACAGTAGTTGTAAGCAGTTTATTAATGTATTTGTCAACAACTATAACTCCTCCTGTGGGCATTCATAAGTGGAGGCTGGTGTGTAAACACATAATGAATGACTGTAGCAAACGCAGTTGTAATAATATAAAATTTATAGGAGAAGTGGTAGATGGTTGACACATACTGTACATTAATAAACAGTTAAAATGTCCTTATATCTGCATATAACTACATTATGGTGAGTTATATACCATTTATCAAATGTTTGTATACTGCTTATAAATGCTAAATGGGGGACTCAAAGTAAAGTGTTGTTTTTCTTAAAAGACCTGATGCCATTTCAGGACATACAGCATGGTCAGTGTTTTGGTATCTCAAGGGGTGCATGTATGAATCACATCACACAGCCAAAGTGAAGTCACTGCAAAAAGTCATATGTTCTTTTCTATCCATAACTCATCATGAACTCCCATGCTCCCACGCATTTTACCGTTTTTGTGATACCAGCCTGAAGAGACACTTCATTTAAGAGCTAATCAACCTCCATCCCACTAAATGTGAGCAGTATATTTTTGCCAGCTAACCAAATGCAAATACAGCCAATGAAATGCGCAGTTTCTTATAATGTTTCCTATTGATTATGTGGGCATTTACTCTGTTTTCCTCTGTTTATCTGCCCTATGGCAGGCAGGATGTGAATGGATGGCCCACTCAATCCCCTATGTGTCTGAGCAGAAAGACAACCACACGGAGGATTAGAGAGAGAGGGGATCGGCCGTCACATCCAGATGCTGCAAATCTGCTCCCTGCCTCACATGTGAATAGGTACGCCATTGTCTGGAGCACCGCTTGTTTTGCATGAACAGAGACACAGCCAAGGAGATAAACAAGCTGAAACTGAGGTTACACCAAGTCTAAATCTGCTATCATACAGGATTACAAGGTTTATGTCATGCTTAAAGCTTTATCCTCTGATTGTCAGTCAAGATTTGTTCAGTAGCAAACTTAGTAAGCCTTTAATGGTTGTGCATTATTAGGCGATTCTAGCAGGAATATGGGAGTTGTTAAAAGATGTACAGCATACTGATGCTGAACTATCAGTAGGAAGAGACACATACTGAACTGTGTGTGGTCGCATGACTGTGGCTCAGAATGGACTCTGTGTGGGAAATGCACTGAAAACTCTGCAGTGCACACATTTGCACCAATTAATCGATGGTTTGCTTAGATACTATCACAATTACAAATTTGACAATACATGCTAAACATGAAAAAGATACTCACCCATTTCAAAATCCACACATCAAGATCTGTACCTATGTACCCTTGGTGGCTTGTCATGCATAGTATAATTCTTTGGGCTTTTGTTCACCTGCAGAGAAAACAGCCAGTCATGCTTGACTTGAAACACCTGACTTTATCGTGGCAAAGCATTTCCACAGAGAATTCACTATTGAGGTTAGATTATTTCTAAAATATTTCTGTCACTCTGATAAAAGAGAGATATTCATTAGTAAACTTGATGTGTTTAAGGCATCGACTCTCTAGTCAGTTATCCATTTCTACATCTATTTGGATGTAATATTTTACACTGTAATAGATGGATGAACAGCAGATAAAAAGCAATATATGAATGTGCAGGGAGCGCTCTACATTTTGAGATGAGGACATTAAAAATATTCATTGGGGGATATAAAAAGTGTAATGAATGATTGAGGAAACCGCTAATGACTAATAAATTCAAGCTTAATTCCTGAAATAAAAGCGTTAAGATAGCTCTGGCTTCAGCATGATAATCTCTCAAGTGCTCAATACTTTCTTCATTTACAGTAAATAGCATGGGAGGATGTTTCTATGCAATATGCATTTCATTACGGTGAAGAATGTTGAGCTTCTGGCGCATGTTCACATCTTTCATCTTCAGGTTTGTGACCAAAGGACTGAACTCTCCCCTAAACCTATCTGCACACCAGCGCTCCAGAGTCCTACAACAATCAGATTTGGTGGATAGACTTCGCATGTCTCTAACGACTTATACTCAACAAAAAATACATCGATTGGTCCAATTCTGTTTTAACATGTTTTATAGAATGTATTTTGTGTTTTGCACACACCTTTCTGCAAATGGACTTACGGGACATGGGATTTTATCCCAGAGATTTGAAAAAAAAAATTCTTTGGACCATGGTGCACAAGTGTAGTACCAAGCCTGCTAGAATGACTGACTTTCAGATAAATATTTTGGATGGACCCTAAATTGTACACATTACATTTCATCATGCTGTCTAGCACCAATATCATTTTTTCCCCTATCACCTCCCTCTCCATCATATTTTACACAGCATATTTCAACTGCCTACATCAGCTTTGCATCACAAAATTGTGATACTTGCACTTAGTCATGACCCACAAAAGAAGTTGCACACAGCCTGAAAGGAATACATAATTTGTTAATGCCCACGCATTTCAGCAACCAAACCTCACATAAATGTGTGCAAAGGCCTGAAAGTTTGTCAGACCATATTTGGTTGTGCTGTATTTTACCATATGGCCAAACAGTGGCAAAGTTTCAAACGGCGGTATGTCTGGAAACATTTCATCTGTAGTCACACAGCTTCCTCTGAAATGTTCTCTCTCTTGAGAAATGGGGCTCTTCCAAAATCATTAATCAAACTTTTATTTTCGCTGTCAAATCATTTGAGCCACGCACTTGGTCTTAAGGTCAAATTGCTTCATGTCTTCTTTTTCTCTTTTTTGAGCGCAGGTGGGTCCACATGGTCAAAACAGTATATTTTCTCCATTAAAATGAATTAAATGAATTGTGATATTTAATTATAAAAATCATTACAAATTATCCTAGTGAAAATGAATTACTTAGAATTAAGGATTCCTTCAAATTACCGGGAATAAGTTTCAATTTTGTTTTTGCCTGTAAATTAGAATAATGCTTATCTAAAATTTGATTAAAACAAACATCTTGACTTTAATCATTTACAGCTTCACTCACAAATCTCCCTCCAAAGATTTTTATATCCTGAGATTTGAGAAATTTATAATATATTTTTTTCTGTTTTCAAGTGGTATATATCAAAGGCTACTTAGTTGTTTTGACTTGTACCAAGTGTTTGCTGTTGAATGCTCATTTTGTCATATAATACAAGCTGACATATTTATTCATCTAGTGAAATTGCTATCTTTTCTGCTGTATTGAACCAAGGCTCATTACAATTTTAAATACACCACTCAAAGTCACCGGTGCAGTGAGAGAGAGCTCTCTGTGCTTATGTGGACCTTCCTCATTGGAAGTTTGCTTGAATGGATATTCAAGATTGCCACTGTGAGGTTGAGTTCAATGTCTTTCAAAATGCAGAAGCTATTAGATACTTATCACATAATGTAAAATAGTTTTTTTTTTTCCTTTTAATCTGAAATAGGCTTAACGGGGCGAAAAAGATAGGCATCCAGTTGGAAATGATACCATTTGTGTGACAGATTTTGAGTGTTCATGTGTTACCAATGCTAATTTGAGTTTACATGTTAAAGGACACAGTTGACAGATGATGATGCTCCATGATATGATAAGTAATATGTTGATTACATAATCATCAACTGATTCATCCTTCAGTGAGTGTGGGCCTTCTCATCTCCTGATACTGCTTTGAGCTGCAGCCAACATCCAATAACTAAGCCAGTCATCCAGTCTCCTCCACCATTATATTATGCAGTTGAAGCGGCTTAGAGAGTGTTATTAGGGTGAAGCATGCTTTGAATTATTTTAATTTACCCCAGATACAGGGGGTGAATCAAGAACCCGAGCCAAAAGTGACCTAGAATGGAAACTAAGAATCCATTCTTCAATCACAAGCCCTATGGGCCAAAGGAAGCCTTGGATAAGAAGTACAGTTAGAGATTAGTGTGGATCAAAGTGGAGATTAAATAGGATGGCAAACACATTGATGCACCTAATTATCAAGTCCGTGAAATTTGATGAATTGCTTTGAATCTCAGAGACATCGTCACTTAGGTGTTTGTGGAATTTCTCTCACTGACTCTGCGTGCTGAACAGACTCTCTGGTTGAAATACGTGATTATGGTGAGTACAGTGGAAACAGGGAAAACCAAAGAGGGATATCAAACGTTAGAGAAAGACAAGCTCCCTACGCTACACAACCTGAGGTGGCACTAAGACTGATGGAGCAGAATGGAAATGGGCGATGTGTGACACATTTGCAGGCCCACAGACTTGCTTCTCCGTCTTACCTATCACGACACACCTGACTACATTATTTCATTGCCTCTGAGCCTTGCAGGATATCAGTAGTGATGTCTCATACCCTCCAAAACAACATCATGAATAATGAATGCCAGATCTCAAAATAAATAACACACATTATTAATGTATTCAGAGCCTCCTTTAAAAGGGGCAGCTGTAGGTGCCACAGTACCCCTCGTCTCACTCAGTCTCTGAGCAGGTAGATTTAACTATTTTTGAGAAGAGCATCAGACAGAGGGAGGGGTATTATAATGTGTGTTTTATCAAAATAACAATGAAATTCTATGAATAACGGACCCCTACTGTTGAGATACAAATTTTAAAGTGTGAGAAGAATTTCTCAGCATTTCAATGTGACATTTGTAGATCAGAGCGAGTAGCTGAGATTGTATATTCTATGCAAATCCCATGTAACATGGCATCACTGTCATCACTATAATAAAACTTGCATTACATGGGGCGTTTGTGCTTATGTTCTTAACTCCTTATGCTTGGCTAAACCTATGCTATGTTTACGTATATTCCTTTTGATTACTAGATGAGACCTACATGGCATACCCAACATGATTATTACATTATCTAATTGCATCCCAGCACATGTATTATTCAGGCCCTGACAACATAATACTCTCAGGGAAAGGAAGAGATCAAGAGTGTGCCTTGAGCTGTCTCTGAATGGCACTTTACTGCTTTTTCCTCTCTCATGTCAAAACACCAGCTTTTTTCGGGGTGGTCTCCATAAAGTGATGATAGAGAGCGTGGTGTGGTAAAAAATGATAATTTTAAAGCCTCCACCACCACTGCGTCTGTAATTCACATTGTTAATGTCAAGCAATCTTCACTTTTACGAGGATGCTGAAAGCATAACCAATAATCTATACTGGAGCATTCCCTTGTTTTTTACTCGCCCTTGCCACTCCAGGAATAACTAGCCCGGAGAGTCTTGTATGTGTCTTGCCCTTTCAGGGAGCAAGGTCACATTGTTTACAATGGCAGCACAACACTTCTTTAACGTTCTCCAAGGACAGCGTGATCTTTACTATGATGTTTTAGTAGTGTTCAGGACCTGTGCTCACATCAGTAAAACGTAAATTAAAGTGTCATGTTAGCTGAGATGTTGAAAAATGCATTTTTACAATTAACACATGAATGTAATGTTTAAGGTGATGGATTCTTGGAACAATATCTGAGATATCCTAGGGCTTTACTTTGAAGAAGCAAGTGTTTCCACCAGCAAAGCCTCTAAAAAGCTACATAAATCAAGATAAAGGGTTTGGCCTCAAGTAATGGTTCCCACACAGCAAATAAGACCTGAAGTAGTAAGGAGTGGTCACCAGAGATCCACAGACTCCCAGCTGGTGGAAAAGTAAAAGCTTTAAATCAAAACCATTAGGCAAGGCCGTCGTACAGGAACATGACACAAATTATGGAAGAGAGCACTCAAAAGTGACCTCAGACATGGAAACGACATGGAAATGCTGTAGATTCAAGGGGTAGTATACAAAAACACTGCTCCGCTATCTCGAAAAGCAAAGTGGGTTTGCACATTAATAGGCTTCATTCGCTCGCTTGGCCAGAGCCGAGGAAAATGTGAGGCAAGAAGAATGGAGTGAAAAAATGGAGTTATTTAATGATGTCTCCTTCGACTGGAAAGCAAGAGGGCGGTGCTCTTTACTACCATATGCCAGACACACAGACAGGCAGGTCGACAGTTATGAAGACAGATGAATGATGCAATGCCTTCAGCACATAGGGAAATGAGATCAGATGCTGACAGCTAGATGGACAGATCCCTGGTCTGGCATTCAAATGTTTTCTCACATCTAGTATCACATGATCTGTGGATGCACACTCTTCCCAGATGAGACATGTTCTCACTCTGCTATGTGCAAATTTATCTGTTTTGTTTTTTTTTTGCTCCATTATACATGTTGCATAATATGAGTATAATAGGTGTGAGTTTATCATAATATGTGCCTTACAGCAGGTAGCCTGAGATAAACGTTTCACAAGCAATAATCTCTCTGAAGACCCAAAGTCTCCTGTGTCAGCCGCCATGCTAAAAAAATCTGCAACGTGTATTTCATAATTCATAACACAGAGCCAGCGTTTATAAATGAGGTCTTAAAGTGCTGAAGCCTGAGAGAGATTATAGCACATATTAGACTGTTTTCTGGATTGTCAAACTTGTCACAGTACTCCCCTCATGTGCTTCACATTTATTCCATTCTGTGACTGTGTGGTTACTGTTATCTTCCCCATAACTATGTAGGCAAATGTCCCCTGTTGCACCCTACAGCCTTTTAAATTACAAATATATAGTATATATAACCATATATAAACAAAACGGAATCTGTCATGGGAGAGCAATCCTATGCGACAATCAGCCTGAGGCCACAATCACAGTATCACACAGCAAACAGGCGAGGGGAGTCGGTAGGTGGCAGTCGTGGCCCATTTGCAAGAGACACATGGGAGAACTCTCTCTCTCTCTCTCTCTCGCTCTCGCTCTCGCACACACACACACACCAATGGGTGCGCGCTTAAACAATGATTTACATTTGCTTGCCCCTATTAAAACTGACCAATGAATGAGAAGGACAAAGGTCAAGAATCAATTCTTTAATGCCAGTCTTCCGGGTGAGATTCGGCGCATGGGCTCCCTGCAGTGGAGACATTTTGGGGAGCCCTAGAAGTTCTAACAGAAATGTGAGGACTGAAAGAGAGGGAAAACAATATTTCCTGCCCTCACTGCTACAGTCCTGCGACTGACGGCAGAGCCGACCCACCAGCAGTGACTGGCGGAACAGTCTCACTTGGAGAGCAGCTTGTCAGTGGGAGGTAACCTACACGATGCCCCCCTCGTGCACTTATCAATTCAGTGTCCGTCCGTGCTGCGCCGTGCGTTTTATTTGGGCACGCAAATGCCGAGCGCACTGAGGTACTGTAAAGCGCACCGATGGATGCAGCCTGCGTGCGCGTATTGGAACGGGGTAATTTGTGATCACATTTGAAGCGGCTTAAAACACACTGCGGTCGACAGAGGAGAAGAAGACGGGCTTGGACGATCAGCACTCTGTGGATAATAACCCTTAAGCAATTTCTTACCCCCGTGTGTGTCACATCAATGGATAGGCGAGGCTTGAATTGGCGAGATGCATACATAGATGGAGCGAGGGCGCAGAAGTGATGACTGCCTTTGGTGAACTATAACTCCCATTCAGACAGGGTGAAAGGCTCGGCGCGGAAAACATGTAAGAATCGAGCTTGTGGTCGTACAACGAAGGCTCCTCACACTTGAAGTCGCTGCTTGAATTTCTGATGGGGTTTTAAAGGCTTCTTGAGGATACCTGCTGGGGTTTTTTTTTCTTTCGATGTTGCATCCCAGATTAACGCATTTTTCCTCTCGAAAATGGAGAACGGAGCAACCTGAAGAGAAGAGAGAGATATTGTTTAATCTCGGCAACTTTATCAATTCTCCAATGCATAGGATACCTATTCGATCACTAAACTGCGAGACTTTTTTCATCGATATAACCAGGAGGGAAAATAGAAATAAGCCACTTGAAATCCGCACTGGGTTGTGAGGTGAAATCTAATCGGATTCAGCCGGGTTGATGACTAAGAAGTAATAGGGACTTGAAGAAAAGTTACATTTGAAAACGACAGCGAGCGGGACGTTAAAATAACCCCACCTCTGCCCCTCTATATATGGATGATGGTCTGTCATGCAGTCTAATGACGGGCTTTTCAGGATGTATCTACCTGGAAATCGACCACACGAGGTTCTCCTTGCTCTACATGTCGTGGAGAGGTCACTTTTTTAAACATTCAATTTAGGTGTGAGAGCAAATAAAAACAATTGTTACTTCACATTCGCCTAACTCATCATTTGGAGAAAATCTGGGACCACAGTGGGTAATCGCTTTGCATCGGGAGAGTAGTTTCAACAATGGCACTTGTGGGTGCCTCCGTGTTATGTGCGTCCTGAAAAAAAAAAAGAGGAAATATCGGATGCATCATCATCACTGTGAGAGTTAATAGCATGCCATCCGGACTGATGTGTGGATTACATACCACGTCGTTTTGAGAGAGGGAACGCAATGTGTCTGGCATGAAATATCACCACGGATTCTGCAAAATCGCCTGAGAATTGCGGATGTTTTTTCGATGCAGTTTTTGGGGAGGGAGCGGAAGAGGGACCGTTCTCCGTCTAAAGCAGAGATCCTGCAGCCCTCGGCGTCTTCGTGAACAAGTAAGTTAGTGTTTGTGGTGTAAAAAAAAAAAAGAAAAGATGTTGCCAAGATTGCCTCACTCGTCCCTATAACACAACTTCCCCCTCAGCCTGTTGGATGTCCTAATGTTGTAGTTTTTCTTCTTCTTTTGGTGACTGCAGTGCCATGAACTAAATCAGAGCACAGCATTCCCGAGGCTTTACCTTCTCTGATACTGCGGCCTCTAACTGAAAGATCTCTAATCATGCGCTGATTTGGAAGATAAGGGAAAGATGCGCGCGCTCGCGTGGGTCTGCTTGCGTTTCATTGCGCGCCCTTGAGTTGAGTGCGCGAGCGTCGAGCTTAGATGTCATGAACAGTGGTAAAAAGAAAGAGTTCAGCTTTTCTCCAAAACAAAGCAAGGCGCACATTTGTAAAAGGAAGTGTAATAAATGCGCGTGGTTCTTCTTTTCACATTGTAATAGGCTGACAAGGAAACTGCAATCCATCCATACAACTACCCATCCAATCTATACCTGCATACTCTCAACCTACATACAGTATTGAAAACCTGCCATATTTAGCACGGGTATCTACTTTAGTAACCCTTGAGGAAATATTTATAGTATATATCTATATATCTATATATATATATCTATATATATATATATATATATATATATATATAT
>NTHP01000159.1:1300731-1326053 GCA_003416845.1 Oplegnathus fasciatus
GCACAGAAGGCTCTTGTTCACTGCCTCTGTGGTTGCCTGGGAGGGAGCTGTCCTTCTTACGTGGTGCTGAAATTAAAATCTGCCGTCTTCGCTCTGCTCAGCTGGAGAAGGCACGGATGTTGTAGTTCATGGCTCGAAAATCTGAGCCACTGCTGAATATAATCCTTTCCCAGTATGCAACGAAGCAACAGATGACATATTTGAGGATTTATGTCTGTGATATACAAGGAGTTAAAAAGCCAGTTGCAGTTACTCCGAGTTGTACTGCAAATCATAATTTTCTAAGTTACACTATTGTATATAGCAAGCCTAAATAAATAAATGCACACAGTATATGTGGCTGCATTAGGCTATATATTGCTATGCCCCATTAGGCTACCCATAAATTCTATCTATCTATCTGCCTATCTATCTAGCTATCTAGCTATCTATGTATCTATCTAGATCCCCTCATCTGCTTCTCTGAATTAAGGATTGAGTTAAGTATTAAGTATTTCAGGGTGAGCATTCCCCTGAACAAAGGTTAGTACAAGCACACGTGTTAAATGTTTCATATCAGTGCTTTTGAACTCTGTAGCAAGTGCGCTTAAAAATAGATGTCTGTCATGTTGGTGATAAACCAGTGTTGGTGGTAAAAGCATAAATAGAGGGGGCTGTCACTCTCCAGACAAAGAATGAATTGCGTCTCTCACCTGTGAAAGTGAGAAACACGGCGAACATTATTCACCCACTGAAAGAAAAGCCCTCCATATGATGGAGTGACATCACCTCGGGGAGACAAATTAGGCCGCTGATTTTATGTTTTTGCCCTGTCAGAGGCTTTAGCGTGATAAATCCTCCCTACATATTCCCAAGATTGCAGTTGTTTGTTGGCAACTGGTGCAGGGTGATTCATAGTAATAAGTAGAGAGACTATTCCCCCTCCCCATTCAACACTCCTCAAACCTTCTTATCCCTGTGGAGACTTTCTTGCAGGTGGATGTGGGCTGTAGGTGTCACGGGCTATGTCAAGATCCAGCCAACATGAGGAGCAAATGACTGATTCACTGGGAAACTCTGGATCAGCGTTTGTTTATTTCACTAATGCTAGAGTGACAACAGCTGTATCCCCAGTGTGTCCCTATTAGTCCTTCTAAGCAGTGGGAAACAGTCTTAGAGCAGGTGCAGCAGAGGCCAAGAGGGACTTCCTGCTGCTCACACAAAGCCAGTCTTCAGCTGATAATGTTGCTACCATAGACATCTGTTTAATGTCCAATTTCTCCAGCCATTGTTGTCTGAGTTATCTATTGAAAATCATTCCAAGCAGCCGTGTCAGAAAATTAATGAACTTGTCAGCTGGAAAAGGGCACTACTGCAATGAGGTGCCAGGGTCTTGCAAAGCGACAGCCTGTATACCCATGTTCCCTTCCCACACTCCCTTTGTCATTTTTTTCCTCCTCAGCCTGTGACTCAGTTCAGATCAGGGCCAGCACTTTGTGCCATATAATAAAATGTTCATTTCTCAAATCGGATTAATCTTCGTAAAGCCCAGCTTAGGACACCATTAGCATTCATTTCTTTCACTGCTGGGGACTTGTATCAATAATGGAGCTACCCCTACATTTCTCATCTTTTCTGGGTATAAAATCTCTCAGGGGGTTTCATTCAGCGAGAAAGGGAACAGTAACAGTGATCCGTTATCTACTCCCTTGCCTATTGTATTGGAGGCCAGCAGTGCGATGCAGGGGGTCTGAAGTGGTAGGCCAGATAGGAGCTGGAAGCCTTAATGTTGGAGGTGAAAGAAGCCTTTATATGAAGATGAGGTTGACAGCATCCGCATAATGGATTCCAGATGCCGAATTCAGAGCACAAACAATTTATTTTGGCATTGATTAGGCATTGTACGTTTGCTCTTGAACCCACATTCAAATATTCATTGTGTTGCATTTAACATCCTACAATAGCCTGCAGAGCCTATTTGTACTGGAATTAGCAAAGGTTAATGTACACATGAATGAGTGTCTTAGGGATAATTCAGATACCTTGAATATTTGCAGTGACACCAGGTTTCAGCACTGTGGCAAATGTTTGAAATCTAATTCACAGACAAAGTTCATATAGATTTTGCAAAACAAACAAACAGACAAAACAATAAATGTGCCTTCTAATGTTATCTGTCTCGCACCCAGCTTGTGACAGTCCACATTATCACAAGTTAGTCCTTGTCAGCTCTCAGTGGAGAAAATTTGAAAGTGTACAGATTTTGAGGTGAAGCAGCAGTGATGCCAGTTGAAGCTTTTGCAAAGTGCGCCGCGGCTGACAATTGCTGCTTCATACAGTACATGAGGTCAGTCTCATGGTGATTAATTGTGCACAGCTGCAGAGGTAGGCAAGAGGAGAGTCACCTTAAGGAACTGACGTTTGGAAGATGCTTTCATAAGCCAACAGTGAGTAAGCTCCAAGATGATGGTCACTGACACATTGTGTTGCAAGTCTGCATCACAGGCTGCTATTGTGAATGTGATAAAAAAACCCACCTCGGTTTCTTTTAAACTGTGCTGCTGGTAGATGACGCAGGCACTGCTTTGAAGAGGGTGTTCTGGTCAGATTGGTTGGCTGTAAAAAAAACGTAGCAATTTGTCACTGTTTTGTCACCGCAAGCTCACAATAGCATCGCCATATAGTCTTTATTGAGAAAAAGGGAGTTGTTTCCAATCAGCTCTACTACTGTAGATGATCATCTGAACCTGAGACTGTTTGTTGTTCATGCTTGTATAATATGATCTACTCTAGCGACTAGACACAAGCAAGCATTTTGGGAGCAGCAAACACACACACACACACACACACACACACAGACAGACATGAACGGTATCTGCAGTAGCCTCACTCATTAGTCATCCTCTCCAGCATGTCTGGCTGAATGTTCTGTCCAGGGAAAGAACAGCTGAGCAGGGGGACGGCCGCAGCACATTCCACCAGTCGATGGATTAATCAATTGGTGTTCCAGCTCAGACCATCCATCTCAGGGAATAATCTGGGAGACATCATAAAAGTGCCATTCTGTCATTCTAGAGGCCAGGGACCATTGCTCCTTTTTTTTTCTGTCTTTCTCCCCACCGCCACTCTTATCGTGGGAACAGGAGTGGATTACATGGAATGTAGATAAGTGTGTTCAGCCTTGTGAGGTGTTTGCTTGTGTTTTTGCTATTTTGGAACAATACAGCTTGAAATATTTTTCGCTGCTGTGACTCAGGGCTAAAAAGGAATTCTTCCAACTCCATCACTATCTCCCTGTTTCCTTGCTTCCTTTCGTAAAATTCAGCTAAGAGCACTGACCTGAATTCAGGGTGCATCATTACTCACCACTTGCCTTACATCACCCACCTTGCCAGCCGTGATGATGGTGTCTTTTTGACTTAGTAATCCCCACCTTCCTCTCTGCTGCCAGTCTCTCTCTTCTTGACCTCACTGTAATGTCACATGGTGCTAAAATGAGAGTGACAGCACCCGAGGTAGGACTGGTGTGACGTCTCCGTTAATAGCAGCTTGCCGTTATAAGTACAGCACAAATACTCACAAACGCATTCTCTCTCTTACATACACACACAAACCCACACACAATAACAGAAATGTATACATATGCACCACAGAGGAGTCATTCTTCCTGCCTTCGGGGCACCTGGGCAGCGTCTGTTTAAAGCGATACTGGCCCTGGCCACCACATTAATTCCTGCTGCTAAATTAAAAGGTTAAATGGGGCTGGGAAAGGGTGGCGGGCTATCTCTTGCCTCCCTTTATTTGTCCAGACTGTGCCTTATGGAGTTAAGATATTTAAGTCCTCCTTAGAAAAAAAAGCAGAGCACAATAAAAAGAAAATTGAAGGCATGGTAGGAAAGGAGACCTTCCTCTCATGCGCTGTTTTCGCAATCTTTTGTTGTTGACAGTGGAATTTAGAGTGAGCTGAGCATGCTCTGTGCTCAGTGCTCTAAACAGTCAAAGTTAAAAACATTTGAACTGGAGAGATGCCCTTCAAACAGGTTTTTAGTGGTCGCATAGCAACAGAGCCATGACTAGCCCATCCCCAAGCAGCTTATGAGCTGCTAGCTAAAATAGAGGTTGTCAATGGACACCAGCCTTCAGTGACAAAACCAGTAAGAATCTGGATTTAATACTGTTGGCTATTTTAAAATGCACAGGCCGTTAGTCTGCTGGAAATCTAGGTTCATTAATGTGAATTTTCTTCACATGCATCAACCTGTCAACCAAATTAGTCACGTTCTCAGTCTGAGAGGGGTTCCTGAAGACAAAGAAAAGCTGTGTTATAGTAGACACAAGCATGTGCATGTGCGCGCAAGAGGATGTACCGCTTACCTTTTAACTTGTAGTGTTGTTTTTGAGATGAAAAGAAAATGCCCTGTAGCTGTAATGGATACTTGACCTGTTAGAGCTGATGGGCTTCTCCCAGTGGAGAAGAAGCATTTCCTTCATACAGTGTTTTGTCCATAACAAATTGCAAGCTTTACCTGCAGGGGTAGTTGCAAAGATCTGGTGCTTTGCTTTCCAACAAAGCAGAAATAGCATTTCGCTAGGATCCACTTAATTTTCAGTACAGTCTCCTCAGGTGAAATCATCAAAATACAGAAAACCTGGAAGTAGGTTGTACTGAAAGGCAAAAAAATCTGTCGCAACCTTGCAGCTTTTGCAATGTGCATGAATCAAATTGAGCAAAAAATGAAATGAAAAATGGCCAGCTGCCCTTTGAGAACACCTCACAAAGCTGTAATATTAAAAACCAATGCATTTCAGTAGTCTTCATCAGGGTTTGACCCTGAGCTAGGCTGCACTAACACCAGCAAGACTAAACTAGTCGTATCATGCTGTGACTACTGAACAGGCCGCTGTGCATTTATTGGTTAACAAAAATAAATAAATAAATGGAAAATTAAAATGGAAATCTAATAAGTTCTGCTTTGTGGAGAAGACATGGGTACACAATGTAATCAAATCACCTTCACATCAAGTATAACATGAAAATTGAAATGGTATGATTACGTATGTGAATTCAGTTTTGATCATCACAGTATGCACATTGTGATAATATGCTCTTGAGAGCCCAATGTACATGAAATGTCACAAATTCAAAAGCTATGCAGTGGTGTAAGTCAGGAACACAGGAGTGCCGTTTTTAGTACAAAAACAGAGAGCTCTAAATAAACCCTAATTTCTCTGTAGATTTTTGCCACGTGTGTGTGTGTGTGTGTGTGTGTGTGTGAAAGCAAATGCGTGTGCCCTCCTAAACCGGTGCCTTCTGCAGACCCAGGGGTGCAGAATGTGTGTCTGGGATCTGGACATCTGGGTCGAGCTTTGCCGTCTGTCTCCCAGATCTGCTTTTTAACTCATAAACCCAATCAGGCTGGCAATCAGATGGTAGCTCAGCTCAGCTTCGCAGTATGAGTCTGGTCATCAGTCAAAGCCCCACAATACAACACAGCGTGGTCACACCCCAGCTAGCAGTCACACATTCCCCGACTGTTGAGCTATACAGACATGGCATCTTTGATCATTCGGAGGGCGAAAAAAAGCACCCGTGTCCATGACCACAGATTCTCACACCTATAAAGACACACCAGTGCGCTAAATCACAAGGAAACACACCCACTGTTAAATGTCTGACTCAGAAAAACCCTGCAGAAACACAAAAGAATGCACCAAATTCAGGACAGACTTCATACTCTGTTCCGTGCTTACAATTATTTATCTGTTTTCACTCATGAGTGCATGTGCATGCATGTGTACATGATGCATGTGTTTATCTGAGTGCGTATCTGTGTGAGTGTTGGTGTCTTTGTGTATTTTTCTCGCTACCCACTCACCCTGTTAGTCCCTGACCTTAATGTGTCACTCATCCTGGCACCTGCATGTAGGCAAGGCTGCCCTACTATGATAGTTTTGATCTGACAAGGATAGACTTACACTTGATTTAATCCAAGTTGTCTCTATGGAGTCTGCTGAGGTACCAGTCTGTTCGACTGCTCAGGTCAAGGCCTTGTGACAGGGGCTGTCAGTCCGCTCCTCTACTGCATGTGTGTGAGGGAAATAAAACACTTTGAGCTTTGAAATGCTAGCTGCTGAAAGGCCTGGATGAACTGAGAGAGCTCATGCATGCCTGGTTAATGGGTAATCTCCCTCATACACAACAAGAATTAATCCTGAACAGATGCCACCTCATATAATGAAACCCTTGCACTTGTTTCCAAACAGGCAGCTTGTCAGGAATCAAGATAAAAAAGCAATTCGATGCTAAAGTTTGAATGTCACGGCTTCTTGGTCTTTAAAACATACTCAACTCATAATAAGGCTGTGATAAAGGCCATTATGAACAAAAACAAAGCATAGATAAATATAAATAAGTAACATTGACACATTTTCACACAACAGCAGAAGTTCTCCAATCAATGACAAATGTTAATCTGTATGTCAGCGAGGTAATATTTCTCATGAATGACAACAACAAAATGAAATTGATGGATATATAAGTAGTCAAGAGAGGCAGTAGAGAAGTAGCCAATCATGCTTGATGGGAAGAGGGAAATGAGTGTGTGTGTGTGTGTGTGTATGTGTGCCTACAGCCCAATGGCTAGCCTCCTGCAGCCTGTGCCAGACTCCTCAGCATTTGGCTGCAGCCCGTCTGTCACTGAGGAGAAAAAATAGTCACACAACATTCAAGGCCTTGTCATATTTAATTTCTTTTTAGTGAATACATTAACATTATAATTAGTTAAACCATTGGCAGACATGTTTCAGTGGAAATGTATGTAGGTGCATTGTGTCAAATGCATGCACTACAAAACTGATCGAAGCAAGTAGGATAATGTTACAGTATATTAAGATTTAAAATCCAGTTGTTTTGTGTATATGGTAAAAGGATTATCTAGTGCTGACTATGCAATACTATCTGCCTTAATTCAAATGCGTCTTCCTTGTCTTTCTTTGGGTTGGACATGTTTGTTGAAAATCCACTACAAAGCTATCACTGTACAAATACCAGTGATTTAGTCTTTTATTGAGTTTCAAAAGCCTTGTTTTCTAAGAATCTGCCATTGAGGTAAGATTAGGCTAAATAGCTTCCAATAGGAATCAACATTTTTCAAGAATTATAAATAGGCAGATTGTTACACTAGCATCAAGAAATATCAGACCTGATTGTACAAAATCCTTGAAACGAGCTGACTGTGCCTTCTATTAAAAGGAAGTGGCTTGTATGTCAGGGGATGTTTTAAGAGTCCATGTTAGGGACACTGGTGGAACAGGGACCTAACACTTGCCCACATGACGGAGACCAGGGGTTAATTCCCAGCAGTGATGCATCCAGCTCGGTTGTGAGTTGTTTCTGTCGATATTTGTGGCTGGGAAGCCAGTGAGGGATCATGTCGTCTTTGATGCATTAGCGACTGCTCGATTAGGGTGACTGCACAGAGGAGGGTCGGATCTGGCGGGGGCAGCGTGAACCTCTGTGAAAAGGGTGAAGGAATTCATCTCTTAATGTGTCAGATCAGAAGTTTTATCACTTTTTCAAGCTAAAAAGTTTGGAATGTTAGTTTACTTTTACTAGTTTCAAATTATAAAGTGTTCTGTGGTGGCTAGATTTTCATATTTGCGTATTTTCCTGAAAATGTGTGTAGTCATTTTGATGTACCCCACTGGGACATTTTTTGCTTGATGGCTTGCTGGCTGCAGGGGCATCGCACAAATGAGGCAGATTTCACAAGGTTACATAATATTTTGTTTGTTTATAGTAGAAGATCGTATGCAGTGTGGAAATCAGTTGATCAGGTGTACTATTTCTAAATGTTTTTGAGTGACTCTTCTCAAGCTGCCGTGACCTCCTCATCTAGTCAGGCTATTTGTAGAAGAGTCCTTGATATTTCTTGTATGTGATTGTGTGGTTTGATCCTTCCCTGCTCTGGAGTCTGTCGCAGTGATATAGTGATTATGTATTGTAACAGGGGAACATTCCAGGCTCTATGTTGACTGCTAATTGGGCTCCAGTGTAACGACTGTGTCATATTAATGACCCAGATCCAGCTCATTGTAATATTCATGAGCTGTGAGGATTGCCTTTTCTCTCTGGGACTGCATGATGCAGAGGTTTATGAGTGTGTGTGTGTGTGTGCGTGTGAGAACGCGTGGGTGTCGGGAACAAAGGTTGATGACTGTGTACAGCTCTTCTTCAATGTATCCTTTTGTGTTCCTGAAAAGCGGTTACAGCGCTTGCAGCCTCGCGTCTATGATGTGGGTTTCCCCCTTTCCCAATGCCACTGATATGAAAAGGTGTGTGTTGATTTAAATCTGCATCTGATCTGCAGACAAGTGTTGTAGGGTAATCGGCTCTCTTTGTGTCACATTACGTTGAAAAGGAGACAGGGAAAAACAGACTCGAAACCAGGTGGTCTATGTTAAATCATCCGTTTCAAAAGCAAATCCAGAATGAGCTGTTTTTGCAGAGGATGACAAAGCCCTTTGGGAGGCGTGTGTGTTTTTTTAGGGCAGTGTGGACAGGTTAAAAGGGTCTTCTGTGCCTGATGAAACAGGTGGGACCCCTACAGTCACTGGCATGCTATCCTTCCTCTTCCTCCCCCCACCGGTGTGCTCTGCATTTGCATAACACTAATCGGAGCACAAAAGAGAGTCAGATTCTTTCTGTATTCATTAGCTTCATCTCTCAGTGTTTCTTTATTCTATAAAGGCCCTATCATGTCCTGGCCATCATATTGCATATTTCTCTGCTCTAAGGCACAATTCTGCTGTGCTATTTCTTTTTGTGATGCTTGAATTGGAATGTGGAGTTTTGTAGTTAAAAGAGGTCATATGAATGTGAGTTGTCCCTTGCGGCTAAGAAGGCTAAACCACTTCAGTATAGAAGCAGAACAGAAACAAGTTCTTCCTATTGTAGTCTGGACAAGATCACAATGGACATGACTGGTTGACTGATAAGGCAGGGCAAGGTCTTTTGAAGGACAAGTGAGTGTCCTGATTATGAGTTGTATAAGTTAGCCTCACCATTCCCTTATCACTGTGTATATATAACTTCACCCTGCTCCAGACTTTCTGTGTGACTCTTCCCTAATTGGAATTCTTCTTTTTGTTTCATTACAGTGTTCAGTTTTGAAAGATGAACCTTAATGGCAAATTGTGTTTCCTTGTACAGAGTAAAATGATGCATAAAAAACAGAGGGTGTTACACTGGCTTCTGTCTTCCAAAGACAAATGAGATTTTAATGAAGAATGAAAGTGGCTCTGTGGAGTCTCTGGCATAACGTCAGATCCAGCACAGTAACTTTTGTGCAGTGATGAGGCATTCATTATAGCCAGTTAAGAATGGCAGCTATCAATCTGTAAATGAGCTGTATAAGTCATATAAATTATACTGCAAGTGTAGGAAGCACACCCATAAATGTCAAAAATGCAAATAGACTTCAATGGATGGCTGGGCAAACAAGGAAAGTGTAGAGGAGGGTTTTTTTCGCCCCAAAAAGCTAGGATCCTCCATCCTCTCATTTAACATGACAATGGAGGATTTCATCATTGTGAGGGAAAAGCGATTCACTGACTTAGGGGAGATCTAGTGTTCTCTGTGGTGAAATAGGAGAACAAATCTTCATAAGACTGTTCTGCCATTTTTATACTCATTTGTTCCAACATCAAAGGATCGGCTGCATTGTGATTACAGTCCCTGTAAAGTGGACCCTAATCCAAATTAATTGATGGAGCAATGCTGGAACATGCTAACAAGAACTGTATTGTTTTGTATGCTTCAATGAGAAAGTTCAGCATGAATGTTTGAAGTGGAATGACATTTTTCATACACTGTTTTTGACTTTTCATCTGTCTGTCAACAGGATTTTTTCCCCCAGCTTTTAAATATCAAACACTTTGTTGAGATATTACAACTCTGTACCGTTTGTCTCATGGATACATGAATTTATATTACATTAGTATACTTTAACCTTATTGAATCAACAACATATGTTTGAAAAGAATTCAGTATTACAATCTCAATTTGAAAGCTGTAATAGCTAATAAAACTGAATTGAGCAAGGGTGTGTTTGATGCTTATTACTGAGACAAAATTTAAACTTAATTTGAAAAAGGAAGAATGTGTTATTTCGTCTCTCAAAGTTACATAGTTTTGCTTTAAAAAATGGCTCTCAGGCATACTACATTGCTAGTGTATACGCCTGGTCCAGTGAATTGATCAATAGCCCGTCATTCAGGCCAACTTGAAACGATCTTTGGAGCAGAACAGTGCATTGTGTGATATGAATATTATTCCAGAGGTAAATACCATTCCAAGCACCGTGAAATTAATCAAACAGAATTAAATCAAAGAACTTGGACTGTGCTCAGGCAATTATGAGCAAAGACGGGGAAAAACAGATTTAAGATGCATTAATTTCATCTGAAGGTGCACTGCACCCCAATTCACCTTTGTGGAATCAGGTCAGCATATTGTATTTTGGCAATGAATAGATGCATGAATAGAACTTGCTGCAGGCACATCATTATCTATTTTATTTGATTGTGAAATGTATCACCCATTTAGTTTAATGCCTCGCTCACCTTGAAAATGGGTAACAGGCCAAGAAGACTGCTGTGTGCTCCAAACGTCCTGCGTGCTGAATGTGGTTGCTGTGGCTTTTGGTGTGTCAGACCTTCTCGTGAACTCAGACGGCAAGTTAATGTCCACTTGCCAGATGCCTACTAACCTGCTGTCGTGTGTGACATTGCAGTCCCACTTTCTCTAACTGTGTCTTTGGCTGTCATTCAGCTTTGCGGGATTAGGAAACCTTCTCTCTTCCTCTCTACCTAATCAAGGAAGTGTCTGGCATAATGATGCTCCTGCTTCTGGACTTTGCAGTAAACCAGCATTTTGAATGGCCGTTTTCTAGAATTCGAGATGAAATTTGCAGAAGCCGCCACATCTCAGACACTACCCACAGTTTATGCCTTTGAATAACCTCAAGGTGCAGGAAGAGAAAAATACAGACGGACAAATAAAGAAAGCTTGAGGGAGTGTGTTAAAATGGAGGATTACACTTTGACATACCGTGGGGAGAGCCCTCCCCTTTTCAGTGCAGCTGAGGTCCAGTGTAATTTGCCATGTTTTAAGCTCAATGCCCAGGGGCTGGTACAGGATTTAAAGACCTGACGAAATGTGCTAAACCACATATGCTTATAAATATGAAGGTAAATACAGGAGATCATAGAGATCATACCCTGGCTAGCATACATATACAGCAGAGAAGAATTAATACATATACATTTATTATCCCAATTAGTAGGTAAATGAGGATGTGTACTGGAAAAGCATTAAACTGCAGAGTAACAAGTGGGAAAACAAATTACTTCTAATTTTAATGAATTATCAATTAAAGCTATAATTTATGTTTAACATTTTTATTTTTGAAATAAGCAACACGTACCAGTAAATATGTTTATTTAGTACTATATGAGTAATGAGACACTGTGTGTAATACATTATGCAGATTCTATGTGTTTCAAATACAAATACAATTCAATATTACAGCCCAATCCTCCCAACAAAATAGGTTATGTGGTGGCTGACATTTACCGTTCAACTGTGGTGATCAGTATCCTCTGGTAGCAGGAAACACAACCTTTTGATGTGTAGGGCACAGACAAGTGAAAATTAATTTAGACCAATCAGTTTCTTTTTGAAAATCACATTATTTTTTGAAGAAAATTGGTAAAAACTGAAAACAATGAGCCCTACTTACCTTCCTTGTCAGTCAAGGTTCCCTTTAGAAAGGCAGTATTCACCCCATGGTGGAGCTGCTCAGTGGCAAATAGTAGAGGACGGTTGTGCTGGGCACGAACATGTGGAACTACTATATATGCTACAGCATAAATATAAAGCAGAGCATTGATGGCATGTATGCTCACCCGTCTTTCCGTGGAAGTAAATGTTTAAACGTGTGTATGTGTGTATTCTCAACACATACAAACACACAAAGTAGCAGCTCCTGAATCGTGTAATTCAATTCTGCATAATTCAATTCAAAATATTCAAGTTTGTAGTGCTCTTCTGCTGACTCCCATTATTTTAAAGGGGGTTCCTGCTATTTTGTTTAGCTCCTGTGGTTTTTTCACTCTCTCTCTCTCTCCAAACTCTCTTATCCTGTCCAGTCTGTTAAACACTAAGTACTGTATCTTCCTCTCCCATCTCCACTATCCTGCTTCACATTTTTCTCTTTCACTAATCTCAGCGTGCTTTATGCGAAGTAATTGGTTTAGAGAACTGTTTATCCACATCCTCCACATTTCCCACCTCAGGTGATGCAGAATCCGGTAACCTGTGTGCCTTCAATCACTCAGCCATTCCAGGGGAGCGACAATACCCCGGCTGATTTCAGCTCCACTGTTCCTTCGGTAATGGGAAAGCTAAAGACGGCTGGCTGCTGGGGCATCGCACAAACAAGGCAGGCTTGGGGGGAGCAAAGCTCCTCCAGAAAGCAAGCACATCAGCGCTATTGTTAGCACATAGCGGGAGATTAGCGCTGATGGCTGTATGTGAGCTAGCAGGCTTGGCTGGTGTTCTGTGTCGAATGCTAACCCAGCCCACCCCTGCTGCCACTGCCACCATGTCGCAATTAGCCAGAATAGCTGCAGACATGATTGCTCGCCCTGGTGGCAATGCAGTCAATCCATCTCCAATCACAGGGATATCACCACCGTGGAGGTCATTATCGGCATCATGAATACTGCACCCGTTTAGATTATATACTTTGCTAGAATCAGGAGATACACTGTCCATTGTTCATTGCTCTGATTTCTGAGGCTCAAAAGCTCTATTCAGTTATTCAGGAATGAGTCATCAACACAAGATAGTTTTTAGGTGTTGAAATAAAAACGTAAAGTGAACATGCAGCATAAAGTGAACTGTATTTTCTGGAGCATGGGGAAGGAACTATATGGACATTTAAACCTGGGGTGTATACCCTAAATGTCAAAGCCTGATTGCATGAACATTGTAGCCACAGACAGGAACACTGCAGCAGGAAATTGCATGCAGTCTGCCTCTTTTATTCTCAGTGTGTATCTGTTTCCCAACACACATGATGTACCCACAAACACACACACGCAGTATTTCAGTGCCTGTGACTGATTACAGTGCATGATTAATTAGCAGACAGATTGCTAAACGGTGGTGAACATGGTTTGATGTGCAGAGGTAAAGAGCAGACTCTCCATGGAATACAATAATGTCCTCTACGCCCTCCTCTCTCTCTCTCTCTCTCTCTCTCTCTCTCTCTCTCTCTCTCTCTCACTCTTTCCCTCTCATCCTTCTCTTCCATCTATTTCTTCCTCTCTTTCTATATTAAGCTCTTCTGGGTTAATCATTCCTAGAGGACGACAGCACCGTGGTGCCGCAAAAAGTGACACGCAGCTGTGTGCAGTCGGGTTCTTGTGCACCCACTTCCAGTGATTACAGACCCTTTAAAGGATAACCACAGATCTTACAGCCACACTGTCTTCAGCTTTATACTCTTCAAAAGAGGTGAAAAGTCTGAACACTCTGTCTTGGCCTCCTCTCATTTTCACAGAACCAATTCACTTGACCTTATTCCTCATTTATACCTATATTTGCCTGTCCTTTCACTTTGGCGCCACAAGAGGATTTTCTAATCTTCATCTTATTATATGGCATTTCTTCACCCCTCCTAACATCCTTGCACCCGATTTTGCTCTGCTTTGTTGTGGGCCCGGTGGGAGGAGAGTGCGCTAATTCATTTGTTTGCATATGGGGGATATGTCCAGCTCTGATGGATGGCTTTGGCTCTCGCAGTCCCTCAGTAGCTTGAGGTTTACAATAGAATTTGCTTTGAGTTTCTCAAAGGACCGCATCCTCAAATAGAGAGAGATAAATGAAACACCCCCACACACATACAGTACATACAACATACTGACATGCAATTCCCCTACTGCACACACACACACACCCACAAAAGAACTGATTCCACATGTCTGCACACAAATAATCACACATGTGCACACAGTGTGCATTATTCATCAGTGCCTACACACACAGCACATGAATAAAATAATTAAAAGTTGCCTAAAAAGTAAAACAAAACATTGAGAGTATAGTGATATGTGCAATAAGTGCAATAACCATTACAGTCTTCTGATGTCCTCACATGAAATCTGCGGTTGCCAGTAATCGTTTAGTCTGCTCCATGTCCAAATTAGTCTGCATGGTGACTCTCTTAATCAATGTGGTTGCAAAGTGTGATGTGATGTGACTGCTAACATGGAGTCTCTCTCTATCTCTCTCTCTGTCTCTCTCTCTATTTCTCTCTTTCACACACACACACACACACACACACACACACACACACACACACTCCCGGGGTCTCCAGCTAAAGTTAAATGTCTGCCAGCTGAGCGTGTCCCTCAGTCAGGCTTTTGTTCGTCTCCAGCTGAAGCTCTGTAATTTGTCCGCCAGTAATTTGTCAGAAATGAAGGTTTAGTGTTGCCAAATTTGTCAGAAGTCCCACATAAAAACACACGCTTTGAATTTTTAATCATCTTACATTTTACAGCATTTGTATTTTTGAAAGAAGGTAAAGAATTTGTGTATTTTAACACAGAGCGTGAGCCTATCTGTGTAGAGATCTGAAAGCACACTAGAATCTATAATGCTTCTCTGTTCCTTTCTAAACCAGTCACATAGTTATACAATGTGTGTGTGCGTGTGTCTCTGTGGTTGAGTCTGTGTGGTCTCTTCACACATGCAGTATGTAAGAATTCATTACTGGCTGAAGTCACACTCCCAGACGATGCTTTGTTGCAGACACAGTTCTGAGTGCTGTGTACAGCCTGTAGCACTGAGTGCTCCGGCATCATCTGTAATGGGATATGTGTTCAAGTTCAAACTGAAACAGCACCCTGTCTCCTGAGCAAATCTGCAACAAAGCTGTGTACTCTGCTGTTTTGATCCATGCTTTTTGATGCCAAATTAAATGGTAAGCCCTTGAGACATTTCTGCATCTGTAAAACCGCAGAGGCCAAGACGCCTGTGACTTGGCAGGGTGAACAGCAGGCATGTGGCAGGGGAAATATACTTCTTCGGTTCATTTCATCTCTCCACTCTCTCTCTCTCTTTTTCTCTGTCTGTCTATGGCTCTCTGCCTCACTAATTCTCAAAATAGAGCTACAAACCTGAGTACCATTTCTTGGTCAGGGAGCACCGGTAGTATTGTGGGAGAGCATTCAAGCACTTGCTCTATTATTAAATCCTGGTTATGTAAACCACCAGGAGACGACACCAACGAATAATGATTCACCACAATTCAATTGTATAACAGCCCTATTTAGACAAGGAAATCAGAGGTGGTGCGTGTGTGTGAGAACGTGTAAGGGGAGGGCTGCATTGGTTGATTCATTTCCTGCTCATTGAAATTATTTCTTTAGTGACTTCAATGGTGACATGTTTTCTGAGGTATTAAAGTGTCTATTAATGGTTGATGATGGAATTGTAAGGATCTACGTATCTTTGAGTTCAAAATTGAGTCATCTCGACATTCTTTGTGACCAAAATGGATTTTGGCTTGGCACTGTATTCTCTACTTCTTGCCCAATCACAATCTATATTGTAAGAACCAATCAAAATTTGCTTTTCAACCACAACTTGTCAGAAGCTAGCTGGTTCAAGCTATAAAATGTTAGTTGACATTATCACTCAACTTTGCTACGATGATAAAGGGAAAATGGGTATTTAAAGCAAGACTAAGATTTAGCATTTCCATTCTTTTACAAATGAAAAAGCTGAATTCATGAACAATAAAAATAATAATAAAAATACACCCAGTGTCTGGGTTTCGCTTTAGTACGGTTAAGTTTAGGCGATTATAACCACTTGGTTAAGGTTAGGAAAAGATTGCCTTCATGATCAAAGGAAACCAATGTTGACATTGGGTACAAGATGGGACCTGGTCTGCTGTGTTGAAGTCAAATGCTTTGTATACCCAACTACAACCCCCACCGTCCACAATGTTAAATTATAAACACATCTCACTACTTCCTGCTTCAGCACTGAATGTATGTATTTCAGGCTGTTTAAAGAAAATGACCACTGGTGTTATTCAGGTATCAAGGGAGGAAAGGTGGGTGTCCAATCTTACCCTCATACAAGAAAAAATTGCTTTTATGAATTTGGGGCAGTAACATTTATCAAATAAAATGGCAAGCTGGGCAGTATACTACCAAATTATGAACAGTTATGATAAAAAGATAAAAAAGAAGATAAAAAGAAAAGAAATGTCTTGTTATTTGTGTAATGACTCACACAACCTTGTCTTTGTAACCTTGTCCAAATTCATTTTACTATTCAATCATTTTCATTATATTGAGGTTACCTAATTGTAAACACAAATCTTATAAAACCAACCCTCGTGGTACTATAGAGAAAATTCAACAAAACACTGTCCAACCTACCCCTGCAATAAAATAAAACCAAATGTTCTCTTTTTGTCGAGACTATGTCAGAAGTGTTGAATCAACCTTCATTTTCCTGGTGGTGTTTTCGTATTAAAATGCATCATATTAATAGGTATTGTTGTCTCTCCACTAGCAGCCTACACAAGTAATTCATATCTAAAATTTAGTGTTTGATCTCAATTAGAAAATAAAAATCTTCAATATCCGCAAAGCAGCATGTAAACAAGCATATTTCAGCAAGCTTATCTGTTGACCTGTAACACTAGACTGATGACCTACTTTATCCTCTCATCTCACTCTAGCTTTGATTCTCTCACTCTTATTTTGCTTGATGTCCTCGATATCCTCAAGTATCTAGATTAATTGGAGAATCCCTCATCATTGCATGCACCTTGGTAATCTGTGTACGATCTCGTGATATCAGACAAATAAACGGAGCAAAATCATAGATTTACATGATAATCCTCGAAGGCACATTATTTAGTGGAGCTGTGTTACAAAACAATATGCCTGGTGAAAGAAAGCATGAAAATCTAATAACCCTTTTTACTGTGGCTTGTTAAGTAACACAGTGACTTTTTTAGTCATGAGATGCCTTCAGCCTTTTTATTTCTTTGGGTTTTTCCAGCTCTCTATTGACACTTTATTGTAGCAGGAAAGATGAGTAGATTTAAATGAAAGGTTGCCATTCCATCCAGAGCTTCCACATACTTTTCTGTACAGGTCAGAATTTACACTGTGTACTTAAAACAGAAAGATAAAACGCTGGCAAATGGTAGTAACATTTTACACAGGTCACGCCGTGCCATGCCATCTGACCTGGCAGCTCTCCCAAAAAAGAAATAGAGGGGAATCACAGCTGCTGTCTCACACTTTCTCTCTCCTCTCTGTGTCTCGCTTGCTCTCAGACACACGTTACCCCATCTATCTAATCCACATGGGGGGAAGCACAGTCTTAGTTATCATGTTTAATTTGTTTCCCACTGTGTCTCTAGTGTTCTCAGCTGAATTATCAAAGCGGTTTGATCTCTTCTGTTACATACAGTGTGTATGCTAACCAAGTGAGAAAAAGAACATAAGAAGAAAATGAGAAAAGCAACAATAAGAAGACTTAACAAGTGTGACAAGGTTTTTATCATCTCATGCATTGTTAAATGATTACTGAATTTCCTTTGAAATAGAATGTCACTTTATTAAATAGGTATGATTTCTTCCAAGCATGTTGTGAATAATTAGAGGCTGTTTACAGTGATGTGGACAAATGCAAGTATTATAATTTGTTGGACCATGTAAAGGGGAGCAAGAGATGTACTAGATACCTGACCTGGTAGGTTTGATCATTAAAAGTGAGACTGATTATGTGAAATTGACGTCTCTGAGCAGATCAAAACAGTGGCCCCAAGCCAGCACATGTGCAGTGTGAGTGCATACAGTGAACCAGAGTGTAGCGAGCAATGACCCATGCTGAGGTTCTGCTTCGATAATTAAAGTTCATTGCTTTTCCATTGCGCTTTTTTTTTTAATTTATAGCCTAATTTAATTTGGCATGGGGGGACAAAAAAATAAAGTGCACTTTAGAGTCTAATTGATGCTGGTTTCTCCTTAGTCCTGCATCCTCAGCATTCTTCCTCTCCAACCAATGAAGTTAACTAGGCGGAGGATGGAGTGCAGAGAAAGATAGAGGGGAGGGAGAAAGGCGAAGAAAGGGACAGGCAAAGGGAAGAGGAAGAAAATAAGGAGGTTATCGCGTGGGGGGTGCAAATTTGATTTCTTCTACATCCATTGTTAGCTCGTGGCTTTGAGAGGCAGCGAAAGCAGAGTCCATTTTCTCGTTACTGTTGTGAGGGAGATTAGCAGAGGCTGGGCTTGTTTCTATTTGAGGAATAATGAAGAGTGCGTCCCTATACAAACCCTACTCTACTCTTGCAGCAGGTCCTCTATTAGTCCCCCCTCTCTCACACACCCTTTCTCTCTCCAACAATAGAAATGTAAAAGCATGTGACGGTTCATCATTCCTCATCCTGTTTTTAGCTTATACAATAAGACAGCAGCAGAGGGTTTGTGTTGTGGCATGGCAGTCAGAATGTGGAAGAAAGTCATGTGGAAATGGCAAACTCCTGGGGTACCACGCTCTCGCCAGGTGAGAATTCTTACAGAGGAGCTCTGCTGCCGAGGAGCACTTTACTTTACTGTAGCAACAATGCCATCTTAATTATGTGCTCACTGAAAACCTGCACTACCACAAGGCCTAGATCCCTCCCTAGATGGTAGAAAGGGGAAGGGATTACCTCACATCGGTCTGAAAGTATGAGCTCCCTTGCATACTTTCTGCAGCACTCTTATTTTTAGTATCTTGACTTTTTGCAGCTACGGGGAACCTCCCAAATGACCTGAATGTAAGGATGCAGTTGACACCTTTGTTCATTAAGAGAAATAGGGAGCAGAAAGGCAGCCTTTCATGGACTCCCATGACAACACAAGAATGCCTGGAACATGCCATGGAGAGGCAGCCTTACAAAGCTTATGTAGCCCCACTTCTCTGCCTCCCAATAATTCACTCTGGTCCTGGTGGAGTAAAGGTGTCAGCCAAGACATTCACACCGCCGGTTCATCCGAACAGAGAAATGGAATGATGAAAGGAAAACACCAGAGGGGATGGGGGAGGACAAGTGGCTCTTTTAATGACTCTGGAGTGTGATGGGGATGCTGTTAATGAGGAGGGCTGGGATAAGAAGCTATGCTTCCCACGTAGAGACAGACAACCCTGGGAGGAGCCTGAAGAACAACTAGGCTCAGCTTGCTCGATGCAGTTACAGCTGAGCAAAGCCAGGCAGAGCTCTGCAGACCACAGGAGTGTGGGATGAATAGAGTTTGACTGTGAGGCAGGCAAAGATGGCATCGAGGATGAGCAGCTCCTCTTTTTCTTCTCCTCTTTCCCCTTCTCCCAGAGAGACAGTGGCAGCTCTCTGGTGAAGATCAGAAAGGTGGGAGATGGAAAGTGAGCGGGAGTGGGAGAAAGAGGGAGAAGAGAGAGACAGTAGCCCCAGGAGGGTACATCTCCAGTCAGTAATTCCACTGGGGCTCTCCCCACCGCTCTTCAGTTTCCATCTCCAGATGAAAAATAAATAACCTCTTCAGACGGCCTCCCTCTCCTCTAAGAGAGAAAGAGAGCTTTCCCAAGAGCACTGTTCACTTTCCATGTAGTTATCTCTGTCTCCCCTCTTTAGCTCAATCTTTTTTTCACACACTTTCACATGTACACTCTATGCATATGTACTGTAGATATCGATGACCACTGCATGTTCATGCTGCATAAGGAAATTATATTTCAAATATCAATTCACAACACATACATGGACATGTACCCACAGTAACTACAGTGTAATGAGCATGGCCTAGGCATGATTTATTCTACTGTATATTCGATATAATTACCAATTACACAGCAGTGCAATTCTGTATTTTAAATATTCTCACATGTAAGTCTGTTGATCAACCCAAAAGTAACTTCTGCCTACAAAGTGACCAAAATTCAAGAACAGGCTTAACACTTACGCTGCATCATCTTTTCTGTCTTTATTCCCCCCCACTTAAGCACATTCAGCTTCACGATGACTCACACACTGAAGTATTGGATGCATCATTCTACCTCCGCCCTCTGTGTGCTGTCTGCTTCAAGCCTGTGTTATCAGCCTATGTCAAGGTACATAGTACAATACAGCTTTTGTACATGCAATAAGTAACATTTGCTTATCTCTTCCGCAATGGAGCATTTGGTCCCTGTGCAAGCACGACTGGCAGAGCATAGCAGCTGGTGCTGCCAGGCACTGAAGCTAAAGGCTAGTCTGGTGCGAGATTGTTCTGGAAAGTGCTGTAAGGCTGATGGCCTCGTCAAGAGAGAGACTCATGGCCGATTGTGCATGACGAGTGCTCTCCGCTATCTGATGCTTCTCCCTGGGCTTTCATGCAAAAAGCTGAGTAGAGGAAAGGATGTCTCCCATGTGTATGTGTGTGGTTTTGATTGTCCACTTTCTACTTGTCAATACAAATACTTCATTATACATCCAGCCTTATTATTTTTTAATAATAATTTTTTTATGGTTGCTGGCACAAAACAGCCAATGGCATGCTCTGGTACATCAAATGTTAATATTATAACCTGTGTGAACATCTAATATATTTTCCTCCTCTATTCTGTACATGTCTTTCATAGTCATCACAACAGTTTTGTAACTTGGCTCTAGTAAGACATGCATTAACACATATTCTAATTTACAAACGCTCACTTCCTCTCCCCCGTCTCTTTCTCTAGCTCCCACTGACTGCGTTCAGCACGATAATGTTCAGCATTATAATCTGGCCTTCATATTACCTCTTTTCCCTGGTAGCATGTCAGCATTTCCTTTCTTAACTCTACTATCAACTTCAACTCCCGATACCTGTAATGAACGCTCTGCTTAGTGCTGATATCGCACTGTAAATCCGCTTAGGATCCCAAGCGTTGAGCCCAACAGGGAATGGGGTAGCTACACTCCTGTATGCTCACTCTCTCTTCATAGCTGTAGCCTGATGACAAATCTTTTGTGTGATTTCGCACATCACAATGAAATGTGTCCACATGGATTTTCAGAAAGCTGGGTGAAGAACGTATGTGGAAACAGACATGCATGCACTAAGAGGTTGTTATACTGGCTTGTGTACTGGGTTCTCCTATTTGAGGCTGTGAAAAAGTGAAAGGCTGATTTTTTCAAAGCAAACTGGTGGCTTTTATTTAAAAAAAACATGGCACTCAAGCATGCATACATACTGTATAGATGTAGACAATGGTGTCGACACAAACGAACACACCCATGCACACATAGAACAAACACTCAAGTCCTGCAGCTGTCTCTAGACTAGGTACTGTTCATTACACCATGCTATTTGAAAGTGTTTGATGAAGAAAAAAATGTAATGGAATGGAAATAGGAAGGTCATGGGGTTACTAAAGTCAAAAGGGTTTATCCTCTGGGGAGCACAAATATGCAAAATAAATGTTGTTGCAATCTGCCTATTAGGATTTAATAGATACAAGTGGAAATATTTGCCTGATAGCAGCAGGAAACACCAGTCATCTAAGCTTTGTTTATTCGGGAAGTCACAGTGAGATCAGAATATAAAAGAGACCAGGATTCATGCTCTGGGAAGCACAATTATCGGAAGCAGATTACATTGGAATAAGTCAACTTGTTTTTTAATGTCTTGCATCTAAAGTTGAAAACGTAATTGGCTTGAAGAACCAGATTAAAAACTCATATAGTGTCTAACATGAAACAGGTTTATCCTCTGGTCCACATAAATGTGCTTAGTAAATTTCATGGCAATTTGTGGATTATATTTTGGCATTTGTTGTGAACAACTATACACTTGATGGTAATGCTGGAAGGAGGTCACCAAAAATGCACCATGCATATGCACAGCTAAGTTTGACCTGACAGTAGTGCTACACAAGAAGTGGGGAGGGGTCACCAAAACTTAAATCATTCTTTGGGGACCATAAATATACATAGTAAATGTCACAGCAATCTAGCCAGCGATTGTCAAAATATTGGTCCTTGTTTTCCAACACACATTACCATCTGTAGGCATTGTCGATAACAGAGCAAAAAATCAAACTGAAGTGACAATGCTCATGCTGACACAACAAACTATTAAATATTTTATGCAGTTTAGTCTGTAAGCTCTTACTGCCTAAACACTTAATGATCCAGATTTTCAGAGTTGGTTTTATAGCATAGTTAGATACAGGCATTTAATCATAAAACAGCTTAATGTGACTGTACCAAGAAGTCAGTTCCTGCATCAAATGGGACACCAATTGAAGCCCGCTATTTAATTCCTGCAGGGAAATTCTAATGAATAAAATCTAGAGAAAGAACAGAAGGGGAAAATTAGAGAATATCTCTCTAATTTGTCAGTTTGCCATGTTCCTTTGATGGTGCAGCAGGCTAGCCACTCGAGCTACTGCTCTCGTCTCTTTCAGAAGACAGACACACCCGGTGACTCACCATGATGTCCATCACACCAGGAAATGAAATTGATGATAATCAAAAAAAATATTCTACTGCCCTCCTCACGTCTCTTCTTTTTTTTCCCTCCATGTGACTCTCACCTTCTTTGCTCACATATCACACTCATTCGGCAAAAGATTTCGATATACCACTTTGCCTCTTCTTCTTAATTTGTATTCCCCTTTTCTCCCACTGCGAGGTTTCATTTCTCAGCCTTTCCTTACACTTAATTCTTTGCCCCGTCCTCTTACCTCACTTCATTTCTCTTATTCTCTGTTTTTCAGAGTGATCATCTCTCACATTTATTAATAAACAAGAATTGTAAACAGAGTCAATTTTAGTCTTAAACCACATACACAGTTAGCTTCCTATTGTATAATCCCAGGTTGCTTTCTCATTGATTTGCATTACATATGCTTATTGGCTTAGTATGCCTCCTGTATCACCCTGTGGTAGCATGGCATCTGTTCTCATGCATTTTTCTTCAGAGGCTTTTGCCAGCCTTTCATATGAGAGTCAGACATTTCAAGGGAGAGATTTCATATTGGTAATTTACTCCCCTCTCTCTCTGGGGCTAACCATGCAGTCTGTGTCTTTCATCTTCCCTGCCTCTCCTCAAACTACCTTTTGCCTGACTTTTCCCTCTCCCTTTTGAGTGTTGGCATACTGTCCCTATTTGCCTCCCTCTGAATATCTCCCTCTTTGTGTCATCCTTAATGTCTTCTCCTCCATGTAAGCATCTTCATGTAGTTCTCTCATCCCTAATGACAGGGTCTTCATGAAAACAGATCACAATGTCTTCGAAGACTCTAACATTTTTGATGGGGCCAAACCAATTACCTCTCCCATCACGAACAACTGACAGCTGGTGTATATACTGGTGAAAACCTAAGACAGCAGGGTGACTATGAATCCATTTCACAGGCAGATGAGTACAAGGAACATTTCCCCGTCAAAAATAATTAATCAAAAAGACAAGACTGGCCTGAGTGAAACCAAGAGCCAAATGAATGTTCTATGCACAGTAAAACGCTTCATATCACAGTCATTCTACCTTTTCCCCTCCCCTTCTTGTCTTTGTTACTCTATTTTCCTCTGTAGCCCAATCTGTCAGCCTTTCTTCCTCTCTACAGAACATATCTGTTCCCTCCCCTCCCGCTTGAACTCTCTTTGGACTTCAAATGCTAATTCAGTCAGGCACTTAATCAGACATATTAATTCCATATCTCCCCTGATTGCACTAATTCCTTTCTGCAATGAGTTTCTCTGCGGCATCCCTTTGGTGCAGCAGAATTTTAAACTGTGGTGGTAACCAAGGTCTGTAAAAGCATTTCTCTAAAAACAAAACAACGCCATGCGTTTACACAAATGTATGGCAAGGATATGTTGGGACGTTGTGGCAGTCTGTGCTGTATCATGTTTCATGCTGTTATCCTTCAGCCCTACAGCCATTTCAATTCCAGTGGACTTGTAGATATCTATGTTTTGTGTCAGTCTGAAAAGCAGTACAAGAAGCCATCCTATTAAAATAAATAGTCTTCATCTTGCACCAGTTTGCCAATCACAAATAAGAAAATCTGGCAACAATGTCCACTGCTTCTGAATCACTTTGGCTAAACGACACAGTATGGCAGCATATTTGTCTGTATTTCAAGAAAGTCTGGCTGTCAGTGGCAGTAATTATTGACAGTAAATTCATTATACAGTGCAGACACAAGCATTCCTGTACAAACACACGCACATGCACACACACATACAAGCTCACAGAGATAAACAGAATATGCCTGAAAAGCCTGTAAGCTCTCATATTGTCTACTGACAAATGGTGTACATAGCTGAGACGTGTATTAATTAAAATCATATTAAAGTGCTGATTTAGCCGCATTCTAATTTAATTAAGTCACAGATCATGTAATTGAGAGAATTACAAAATTGCATTCTTTGTTCCAGATAATTGTATTCCATCTTAATTCCTACTTTAAAGTCCGTTAATTTCTTTTATCTCGTCATCATCGTCTCCCTTAGACTTTTTTTAATAGAAAATATGGCTTGGAATCTCTGTGTGCATTTGCATCATGTCAAAGCAAACCATAGAGATTTCATGGATCTTTTTAAAGTTCTTGATATGATCTCTCTGCCTTTACCAGCAAAATCAGCTGGACTAGATCTATCTATCTATCTATTTATCCTTCTTTTCTGTTTCCTTACTGTCTGGTCACTTAGCAGTTTGGCCTGGCGAGGGCCCTCTACCAGGCACAGATGGATTTACCATTAGATAATGACAAATGGCAGGCGCAGCTGAGCTGATTTCAGCACTTACTGCTCCTTTGGGAGCCCGTACTCACCACACTACAAACCACACTGACCACCCCCACCCAAGATCTTAATTGAACGAGTGGCTGTGCAGCCAATTGATTCAGCCTGACATGCATTTCTGGCCATTTCCAGTGGGTGATGTAGTGTGACCTGAGGGTCAAAATATGCTGCGATCTGGAGCAGAAGGCACTGACATTAGTCTTGATTTGTTGGGCTACTACTCTTTCAGAGAGGGACTTTATCTCTGTGAGTTCATGGCGGATAAAGAGAGATGAAAAAATGGCTGAGTAGATCTTTGATGTCCTGCAGACCCCTAAAGATACGACTAGAAATTTATTGGACCGACTGATGTTGAGGATGTGATGAGATAATGGTGTCCATGCAAAATATAAGGTGGCAATAAAATGTTTCTGGAAATGTAATTGCTGCAATGAAGGTGCTATATTTTGGGGG
>NTHP01000159.1:1326075-1353118 GCA_003416845.1 Oplegnathus fasciatus
GGGGGGGTTCGATTTATTGTAACTATAATGTTTGTGATGTTTAATGTTTGTGAATCAAACTTTCAAGATCCAGCGAGTCCACTGCGATCATTCGCTGCGACGTGCTTATGAAGTAATAAGCATGAATATGCTTTTTTTTATTGAACACTGGATATGATGAAATTTTTAAGAGAGTGATACTTGATTTGGATAATTTTGGGGATAAATTGGAATTCTTGCAGTTTGCTCTAAAGAGCATTCCAGCACCTAATCAGAGCTGTGTGCTGCCCTCTTACCCTGTAGTTAATTAACAAAACGCTGCATATGTACATAGAAAGACTATAAGGAAGCAAATCACGCTTTGTTTCATCTCTTTCCTTATCGTAGAAAGATCCAACCACCATTGAAGCAGCAGCTGTCGCTGACAGACCAGACTGTCTGCATGTTTAAGGTTTGAGTATGGTTCTTTCTTTTTAATTAGAAAGAACATACATCTTTTAGACACATTCTGAAACACTGACTCGAGACGTGCTTTGAAAAATGGAATGATGCAGTGTTTTGTCAAAGAAGGAGGAAAGCCAGGGGGCGTTGTGTGTGAGTGTGTGTGTGTGTGTGTGGTGCAATATTGATGTTGTTGATAATAACAACAATGATAATGATTACAACGGCAAAGCCTATATCCATCATTGCTATCTTTGGGCATAATTTGTCATTCTTAGTGAAGTTTCAGCCAGAGAGTGTTGGATAGTTTTTCCTCAACTTACTGTGCGGCATTTCATGTTGTTTTACAATATGTACCACTTACATTACCAGGTCATCTTGTAAATATGTTGCCTGTACAGCTTTTGAACAATTTTGTCTTACTTATTACTGTCATTGTACCATTATGTTTCCATGTATGTATGCCACAGTAGAAAAACTGTAGCTGTAGACTGGATACTTGAGACTTGGACTGAAGTTAATGGATAAGTCTGGTAATATTCTATATTTTCCTTAATGTCAGCAAATCTCATGCAAAGAAAAAAACCCACAATGAACTTATCCTACTAACAACTATTGTCTGAGTAGCCAAAGCCTAATATAGCTTATTCCTCTGTGTCATAGACCTCCATTGTTGTCCAAAAACTATAAAAAAATAAAAAAAACAAACTGTCACACTGAGTGACATGTACCCCCATTTAGATAAACATGGGCACTGTAGTTTATTTTGAGCCAGTCCCACATACACTGTCCTGCTGCCTTAAATACTCACTAGAGCTCCAAACCTGTGCCTGAAAATAGCCCCCAACAAATGCACTACTTACATTACTTAGAAAAATAAAATTATATATTGTTTTTATTTATTTATTGTTTATATTTATTGTTTTTAAAGATATACATCCTCAATGGAACAAATGGGGTTCAGGCTCGGTATTATAAACAGGCTGTGTATGTTGGAGATTATTGAGAGACAGACTGATATATTTTTGTTTTTGGTCAGGCAGGCCTTGCGTAACCACATCCCTTGCATTTCCAATTATTGGGCCTGTTATCGCAAGAACAAGACCGTGTTAACAAATCAAGACCTTTGGCCTGATATAGATTTGCCCTCTAGGACTTCAGACTGACTTAAGAACTGTCTTGGACTTGTACTGAAAGAGGGTTATCTCTAATTTTAAGCTGTTCTGTTCTATTCTGTCTTGTCATGAGAAGCACACTAGATGGGTTATGGTATGTTTGCAGTGTTTTATGGTCGATAGCTGCTGGTCATCTGGGTGTGATTCAACTGTAATGTGAGAACAGTACTCACTGGCAATACTGCATAAATGAGACAGAGATGGCAAAGCCCTTATCTTAAAACAAAGGTTGGGGTCATGATAGGCCCACACAATAATGTTCCTGCAGATCAAACACACATTTATTTGCACTCACAGTTCCTGCACTGCACTAATGGATGGCGGGCGAGATGGAGAGCTTTATCTCCGTTTGCTTTTGTCCCCCATAATTTATTCAGCAGGGTCTGTCCTCTATGTTGTGTGTACGTGTCTTTGTGTGTGCAGGCTACACATATGTGTGTGTGTGTGTGTGTGTGTGTGTGTGTGTGTGTGTGTGTGTGTGGCTTTATGGCTTTGACTGTCCCCTTGTCCCCTGGGGAATGAGCTCTTCCGACTTACAGTACAGTAGCATACTGTAAAGCTCCTCTTGTTAGATAGAGGTTCTCAAAGGCACGAAAATATCAGCATCAGCAGAGAGTGCTGAGGAAGTGGTTGAAAGGAAAACTAACAAGATGACTCAATGATTATTTAGAAACAGTAAAGAGAATTTTGAATTAGTTGTACTCTATCCTGGGGGTTTAAAAAATTGCATTTTTTGTAGTTGAGTAGATACACCGTAATCTTTCCAAAACAGTGCATTATTCATGGGCTATATTCCATGGAGCCCATGAAACAGAGTGGCCACAAACTGTATCACTGTAAATCTGTCATCTGTTTTAAAGTATTCTTACAGTTTGCCTCTTGTATTTTCAGGGGCAGCTTTACGGTGGATTGGAAGTTAACATGGGGATGACCAGAACCGCTTGGAACTGTGATTGAATTGGCAGGTAAGAACTGAGTCAGACAGAACCAGAAGCTCAACCTTAAACAGCAGGACGTGTGTAGAGTTGATCAATTGACAGAAAATAAATATATATCTTTCTATTTCTTTTTTTCCAATTCATTTTAGCTCTTTCATGACTGGGTCACTGAGTACTTTCCAAGCTACATTATGTACATTTTAAATCATCACATGTGATCAGATTTGCTCAATGATATTCAGGGCTCGGACAAAGTAACAGCATCATATTCCAGCGTAAGAAGGGACAGTCCGTTTGAAATGTCATCACAGAAGTTCAAGGATCTAATGAGTAATTGGACTATACTTTAAAAGGGGAAAGCCTCTTGGTATTTCAGGAATACCTTGCAAGTCTGTTTTTTTGAATTTTTTTTCAATCCATAAAGACTAAATCATTTGTAGATCCATTGAGAGTGTTTAGCAGCGTGTCTCTGGGAATAATCATTTTGGAAAATGGGGACATTAGGAGGGAACAATATTTGCACCATAGGGTGCTCTGGGTCCTTAAAAATAGCCTCACTTTCTATGGCTATTTTACGATCATGCAGAGCAGTCATTGAACTCCCACACGATGGGTAACCATACCGTTACACATTCACAGTCATGATTAACAGGTGGGAATGGTATTGTGGGTATGTTTTGGGCATCCTCTGACTTTTTACTCAATGTAAATCTATCTTGCTGAAGGAACAACAACTATCTATCAATAACTATCAGATTATTTAAGACTTGTTATTGCTCTTTATGTGTGTTTATCAATTAGCCGTGGATACAAGCTTATTCAGAATGACAAGGCTGCTGTACTAAAACTATTTTTATCCAAGGCCAGAATACTGACTAAGTACTGTGTTGAGTCTGTGTCACAACTGTGTTGACTAATTGGTGAGGCAATAGCTTTGCATTTCTAGCTCTAATTTTAAGTGCTGTTACTCTATGTAGCAGATGCATACCGTAGTCACCCACATGTGGTGCAGAGTCATGCATACAGCCCATAAACCTCCAACTATAGTTTTGGCAATGCTGAGTGCAACTGACTTTAAAAATAAGCCAAAAATAAACATACAATACAATTTAAAAACAAGAAATACTGTATATTACTGTTATTTCTGCTTGTGAAACATTAAATGCCAAATGAATATCAGCTGTGTTATTGAAGGATTAAGTGTTTAGAAATTATTTGATTGATAGACGAGGACAGAGAGGGATAGGTCTTATAGGCTTTACCCAATCACAGCATGGTATTAAAAGAGAAATGACAAGTGGCTGCTGTGATGCATGAGTAAGTCTGCGTAGAAAATGGAAAGGAAGTACGATATAAAGTTACCGAAGTGGAAAAATAAGAGGAACTTTATGACTCTCAGCAGTGTTTCTTTGCTGGTACCTCTTCTTGCTCTGTAGGAAGTCTATTTTCACAAGACATTTCACCTTTGTGTCAGGCATTTTTTTTATTTCTCAAAGAGGGCTGCTGGACTGCACACAGAAATACGCCTCTGGTGTGAACAGCCCTGCTGCAACTCATGCATGTAACTTCCACTACACGTCCTCTCTACTTTTGGTGTGAACTACTGTCGCAGTGTCAGGGAGCTTTAACTTGCAACCACTGTTCCTCTAGGCTTATAGTGCTGTTTGACTGTGTTGGCCATATGTTGTCATAGTTTTTGCGTCTATTATCCCTGCCACAGTAAATCATTCTGGAGCTTTTAAGGCGGATGCAGCAGCAAATCAGGCACTGGCTATACGGTCTTTTGGAAACTCTGTTAGTTCCCTCGTGTTGCTTTGGAAACCCACGTATAAACGTGATGATTGTCAGGCCTCTTTAAAAGCTGAATAGCATTCAACTTATTTGATATGAGTCGCATGAATAGTTGCTTTTGTGATTCAGTTAGTTCAAAGCTCCTTTTCATGTGGTGTTTCTCTTATTTCATCCACCCTTTATATTTGTCCCAGTGGGGCGGGAGATTGGGTTTCTTCATGGAAATGATATTGAGTTTGTGCAATGGAATCAATTCACATGTTTTACTTCCTCTAAAATGCAGCCTTTTCCTTTGGCAGCAAGTTTCAGAAAAACAGCTGGTGACATACATGTTCTCAAGTGTGTGTATTCAGATGTGATGATGTGTCATTGGCAGAAAAACATCATAATTAGTCTTACTTTATCACAGGGCTATCACCACTACAACTTTACAATACGCCTCCTCACAGAGGCCCTCTGTGTTTTCTGAATCTGAGCTTCACTGTTCTTTACTTTAACCTTGCCACCATTTGATTATAAAACAATCCAATGGATTAAAACAAAATGAGGCAAAGATGGTCTAAGATTTTTGTAATTAAATATCTTGTGTTTCTTTACAGCTGCAGATAGTTATGATGTTGTTAGGTAAAATGAGCATCACTCTCCCTTCTCTCCATTACAGTACTTCTGTGAATTTGCCTCTGAAATGTGGTTGTGAGCATCTCCAAACTGGGGCAGTGTGCGTGTATGAATATGAAGCAGATTGCTGTAAAGGGAAATGGTTAAAAAAAGGTGCCAGACATGAAACAGTGAGGACACGCATCCATTTAATTAGTTCATTTTTTCATTAATATACCATAAAGTATTATCAGATTCTATGTCTTGTGGCAGAATGTTTGAAAATATAAATTTATATTTATAATACAATTGTATATAGAGGTCATAAAAGTATACAATGGTATGACTCTTAAGATTTCCATTTATTTCCTCTCTTATCCTGTTATTCAGTCCAAGTCCAAGTTTTATCATAAATTGTGGTTAGAAACATTTTAACGGCAGTGCAGTCCTCTAGAACAAAAATGACATCCAGCATTCAGAGCTGAGAAGCTGCAAGATGTCAAACTTTATATTAGGTCTGTTCTTCCTTGAGTGTTTCTAATCAATTTTTATACAAATCCCACTATATTCCAGCATGAAATACTTTCTAAAACCTGATTAGGCACACAATCTATTTATTGGCATTTTTGGTGACAAACAAACAAACATCACAGAACTCCAAGTCTAAAATGCTAAAGCTGAAAATCTATTTTTTGAATTTTTTATTGCAATGACGTGTTTCCAAACCACCAGAGGTCCCCCCACTCTCATTGTTACCATTATAAGATGCATGCAACACATTTTATTTGACATTTGGCTCTGCTTATTGCTTTTCTTACAGTCAGTAGCCCACCTTCTCTCAGCGGATCCTCTGTAGAGCTGACCTTCAGTCTGACTGATGTTACACAGGTATACTGACACATCAATCAAGGAGACATTACAAGCGTGTGTCCTTGAACATGTCAACACTGAACAGATGTTAAAATCAGTCATATGTTCAGAGAAGGAGAACAGAGGTGTGGTGTTTGTCCAGACATTCTGTTCCTTTAACCCACTGACTCGTTGCAGTAGTATAATTCTGCTCTATGTCCTACTGTAAAACCACAAGAAGTTATTGATTTTGTTAATCAGTCATTAGGCTCCTGCTGGATTGTGTCAGTGCAAAAGGATTATAAGTGAAACTCAAAGCCCAATGAGTTAATTCACACATTCAATCTTAACAGACTCTTAATTTTATTATATTTTCTGACACTGTAGCCTCCGGTTTTGCCTCTGGTGTGTACTGTAGATACCATCAGTGTTCTCTATCTCCCTCATATCTCACATGTTCTCTCAAGCCCAGACTCAATCACAGGGAGACTGCGCTGCCTGGATGTCCGGGTTCACAGCCTCAGAATGACCTCTGCATCCTCAGTCAGACTCAAAGTGATGCATGCCAACCCTGACCTCAACCAGACACCGGAGTGACAGCGGTATTACAGACAGACTCCTCCATCCTACATCCTTGAAGAGTAGTTAGCAGCCATTTTCTGCCCACAGCCTCTCCGAACTGTTCACAGGGTGAAGAATGATTTTATCAATACCTCTTGTCACCCACAAGCCCCCACCGCCAACACACCACTCGCTGTGAAACAAGAAAGCTGTCACATACACAGCTTGTGAAAATTTGCAACATGCTAAAAGCACATACCACAGACACACTCTCACATAGATACACATCTTCTGTCATCATCTGTGCAGCTGGTACAAATCCTTTTTTTATTTCTTCAGGAATAACAGGGCAATCAAAACATTGTAGGAAGGACTAAAGATGTTTAAAATCAAAATTATTTTAATTAGAAATCATAGCAATCACACCATGGTTGTTACTAGTTAGACACTTCTGTGGATACTGTGTGTGATAATGTGTGAAAATGTTTGAAAATGTGTGAACGTTTGCATTTCTTTACTTGGGTGTGTGTGTACCAGCTCATGCAGATGCACATTTATACGTATCCTTGCATGTGTTTTCAAGGCCAGCTGCCCTAAACGAGCCTCTGGTCGGGCACTTCTGTCCGAAGAGGCCAATTGAAATTACTGCGGCTCATTTATCAGGAAAATGTGTCCCTCCAGGGGTCATCCTCTGACTGAGGGGGAGGCCAATTGCTCTGTTTCTGTGTAGAAGTGACCTGCACCTGAATAGCAAGTGTGACGCACCGCAGTAATGATACACCGTCCTCATCATGCTCTGGTGACACACCACTGTCTCTAGCAGATACTGGAATGTTGACTCACAAGTAAAGCATTGTCACCAGCAATGGCCTCATTCAAAAATAGAGAAAGATGCGTCATTGTAAACAGCGAGATACTGTATGTTTGCACTGAGGTAACTTGTGGAGACAGAAACTGACAGGTAACCCTTTACTTATGAGGTGACAAAAAGTTGTTGCTCACGACCTAAACTTAAGCCAGACACTGGAAAAAGTGAAAATGAAGAGGCACTTCAAGTTCCCTTTCAGTCTTCAGTATTTCTGTGAATTATGTGCTCTTTTCATTCTTGTTAGATCATCTTAACAAAATAAACGCCACTCAAAAATTAGTTTTGCTTATCGTTAATTCCCTTCGATGTTTGATCTTCACTGTGTACAATGACGTATGTGCAGAGTATGAAGCCAATTGTGGTCCAGTATGCAACTTATACAAGTGGAATGTGGAAACGTGAAACCTCCAGTGCACAAACACAGAGAATGGACTTTTCCATCGCTGACGTCTTGTGTCTAGTGGTTAAACTGTGGAAATGAACAATATATATGTATGTATTCATAGATTCTGGCTCTTTCAATGAAGGAGAAGGAGTAGATGTAATTCTAAGAATTTTGTCTGAAGGGGATCTTTAATTAATTTAATGGTTCCCATTCCTTAGATTTGGCTGAACAAAAACATTTGAGTTTCCAGTTGCCTGTGACCTTTAACTGTAAATGTTCTGTCTCCATTGCCAAAGCTTGCAAAAGAGGCTTTCCCTTTGTCATGTTGAAAATGACATACACAGAAATACAAATAAAGGCCCATTCAGATTATATTAATATTCCAAGGTTGCATAGGGTGTTACAGAACAGTATGCAGGCAGAAGTGTTTTCAGGTTGAGAACTATACTAAAGTTTGTTACTGAGTAATGGCCAAATGGATCCCTACTACCCTTTGTATCCAAATGATTTATGGATTTGTGTTTTCAACCGTCAAGAACCAAGTTTATTTAAGGTTTTAAATTAACACAGTCCAAAAAACAGTTGGATAAACACACCGGTCTGTAGAAAATGAGCTTATTGCCTGAGTACAGTCATAATTAAAAGTAAACCTGCTTGGAGGTGTCCGGCCAAGTGATTAAAATGCATGCCACATAACCACAACATTTCAAATCTGACTGTCTATACTATAATAAAGACAACAAATAAAGTCAAATGCTCCAAAAAGTATGTTAAAAAGTATGCCTTCTTCATGCAAGTCCTATTTCTGAAGGCTGTTTCTGAAAGCCAGTTCATGTGCATTTACAGTAAAAAGGGGACTGTGAGGTGATAGAGTTAAATATGTGTAGCTCGCAACACATAAAATCATTTATAGGCAGACTAGCTAAGAGAGAATGTAGCTGACGTAACAACAGCTCATTAGATGAGCTTGCATCTTGCTCTTCTAATGGCTTTTTTTTCTTTTTTTTTCCCCTTCATTGTATATGTTTCCAATTAGGACTGGATGTTGATGTTAACGAGCTGGCAAAAACCTTTTTTGCTTCTTCCATGGTCACACAAAACTCAAACTGTGAATTGAAATACAGCACCTGCAGCACATAACCTCAGAGGTACACTTAAATATATAAAGTGTGTGGACTAGATTCATGTTATGGAAGGCCCAATGAGTTTTATCAAGAAATAGGAGAAAATTCACACACACATGGGATTAAAATCATTCACAATTGAAATCAACCTACCATAGAGAAATAATTTCTTACCAAATTGGGCTTTAGTGATATTTCCTGAATATTTATCTTTATTGTATGTAATCTATGTCTTTTGGTTTTTATTATTTTATATCAACTTGTTTATTAAGTATCATGGAGTTTGTCTCTGCCCCTTTACCCTCAGATCACAATGCACTATTCATATACCCTTTTCCCCCAGTAATTTTGAAATATAACTGTTTCATTTACATGCATTCTGTTGCTGGAAATGTTTGATCAGCTGATTTCTAAAGATGATTAAGCAAAAAGGGTAGGCTTCTAAAAGAGGGCTGCCTCATTGGTACAATAACTTCCCAATACATTTTCATGCAGGGATTGTTGGTTAAATCAGTGTTTGCCCAAATGAATTAAATTCATTTCACCATCTTGTTATGGATGAGACAGACAAGCTGTGAGTGGAAAGGATGTCAGGCTGTGGGCAGGGGAGCAGCTGTCAGTTTGTCTCACTTGGCTAGTTAGCACCAATTCAAAGTACTCGGCTTGTCTGTTTCACTTGGCTGGTTAAAACAAAAGACTCAGAAGAAGAGCTACCATTCAGTTGTTGTTTTTTTTCTCTCAACATTCCTGAACACTTTATTTTATGGTGGCTTATAATCAGTGCATTGATCTGTATTTTCATTGATTCAACTGTGAAACTTTAAGCTCAGTTACACACTGGTCAAACAGCGGTCAAACAGCTTCCGCATGCAGGAAACACTAATCATGAATGGCCCTAAAAGGTTCAGATATTGCTGTTAATGAATTTGAGAATCAAATTATCATATTTGTGTAGTATCAGAAATTGAACTTACTCTAAACAAGTTCAGAACTTATGGAAAAATTATGGAAATATCATGGAAAAATAAAAATGTGACATTTTCTAAGATATACTATACTGTATACTAACCTATGTAGCATGATGATGATGATGATAATGAGTGGACCTTTCCTGATTTTGCTGTTCACATGACCTCTGGGTCACGAAACAGGCCCTGCCAGGACTGAGGGATGACTATAATGGAAAGTTAAGTGACATGGAGAAGACAATTATATCTCTGCTGTGACTCTGAATGCCAGTATTAAATCAAATACTGTACTGCAGCTTTATGCAGTGCTTTGTTGGAAACCAAATTAACAGTTGCAATAGTCTGGCTAATTAGTGCATATTCAGTGATCATCTGCAGATAATATACACCCTGCTAAGCAAGTTTGCTGATGTGTTTATGTGTGTAGGTGGTTGGTGCTATGTGAATGAGATCAAGAGGTTATCTGCAGCTAAAACACTTACTTAATTATTAATAGTTTGTGTGTATGTGAGAGTTTAACAAGTGCTTTTTGTGAGAAAGACTCATGTTAGCTCCCCATTCCTGTTGCTTTCCGCTGTGTATTAATTACTGAAATCCACCTAAAGAAATAATAATAGATGTTGTTGGGAGAGTGCTGCAGGAGGTAATTTGAAATAAATTACTTTAGTACAACTGGTCAGTCGGCTTTAAATTCACTTATTATGAAGTATTATAGAGACAAATAAATAAATGAAAGACAAATAAGGAAAAGAGATTATAGGGTAGAGTATTATAAGTATAGAGGAATAAATAAAAGAGAAATACAAGTCTCTTTTACTAGCCTTATAGAAGTAATATTTCTTACCATTTTAACTGTTGTCAGTGAAGACAGTGTCATTTATGCATAATTGTGATATTTTAGATAAGAGGGCTGAGAAAATGTAATCTAGAAGACAGATAAATAAATATTATTTAATAAGTATTTGATTACAAATATAGAAGCAAAGCTGTTGATTCATACTGAGTGGCACGCTGTTTTCAGCTTCATTATATTAACACAATGAAGTATATAAATATTAACACAACTGTCTCAGCAAATACACAGCAGTCCCTGACGCTGGCTCAAGGGGAGAATGTGTCCTGTCTTTACCGCAGTGAAATCTTAATATACTGCTTAAGATAAAACACTGTATGCATATGACTACATGGCACAAATGTCGCCATACAGGAGAGAAGTAAAGAGAGGGGGAAGGCTTGTGATGCATGTGGTAGGTATCCCTCCCACACTGGAATCCATAAAGGATTCTGGTTTATATTTGGAGCTGTTGCAAGATTGCTGGCATTATCAAGAAGTGACCTGATTTGATTTATATCTCATTAATCTCTCTCTCTCTTCCTTTCTCTCTCTCTCTCACTATGGCGTTCATGCCGACCTTCCTCTTTCACACACTTCTCTCACTCTAAAGCCTCAAACAAGTCCCCTCTCACTTTTCTGTCGTTACAAATGAAGCCATGAATGTGTTTGTAAAAACTGAAGACAGGAAATGTTTGTTGACCATAGAGAGAGAGCAGAAGAAAATCACTCAGTTCTTTTTGCCAAGCAGTGGCGTCACCAGACCTATTTTAGGGGGCTTTAGCCCCACTAGAATTTCCAGTAGCTGTGCTAAATAATTCATTCAGCCTTTTCTGGCTAATTTATAATGCGAAAATACGATACAGACTCCAGAATTACTGTACTCATGAAAAGGGGTGGGAGTAGGATCCAGTGGAAACTGCTGTGCAGCACAATGTGTGTATAGAACTCACTGTATAATGTTTATACGCACTGTGCATTCAGGCACAAAAAATAAGATAATGGTATGATGAAGTATGGGACTTACACAAGCTATGTCTATCTAAAATATAAATACTATAGAGACACATATGACCAGCTGAATAAATGTCCACCACTTGTGAAATTATGGCAGGCTATCAGGGTCAGTGCTTTAGGTGATTAACTCACAGGTTCTTCCTAATGCAGATAGTCTAATCATAGACATAAAACCGGCTGGTTTTATACAAATAAACATTGTGAAATGCTGTATTTCTGCCAGTTATCTGTAGATGTGTAGGCTAGAATTAAATAAGTGTCAAAAGCACTGTCATTGTGTCAACATTTTTTTATTTATTCATTCTCTAAACTAAAAGTATGAATATTTCTCAGTTCTTCGTGTGAATTTAACACAGATGATTTACAGAATATCAGAAAGCGATGGCCTTGTTGCTCAGGGTAGAAAATCTATCTTTATCTGTTATATGCTGTTAGATGCAGCTGGTGTGAAGACTAGAAAGTGTGGTCATTGTACTGAGTGTGTACGTTCTCTGGATGAAAAGGAGAGCTGAGCAGCAAGACAGCTGTTGTATTTATGCAGTATGAGTATTGATTAGGTGTGTCACGCAAAACCCTGAGTCTCTTGTTTCTATGGCTGGCAAAGTGAATTCCCATTGGTTACCTTTGTGTGGTCTGACGGCAGATCCTCAGGGAGGGTTTGTGGGAAAAGGAGTAAAGAGCTGGTTGGTGTAACTATACCCTGATGTAAGGAGTAATGTGGCACACGTGATTCTATACAGGCACATTTGCAAGTGCCTTCTGTACAGTAATTGAGTCATACCAGGCTACACTGTTACTATATACATATGTAAATTATAAAAATGTGCTATGCTGTCAACAGAGACAAAGATTATGATTATTGTGATTATACTGTGCATTATAAGTTTGTTCAGCTATTGTTTGGCACCTTTTAAAACACATCAAACAGATGACCCATCTACCATCACTATTCTTACTTAAATAAACTGCTGCTTGTATACCATTACATCATTTACCAACAAAGGTTTACTTTCTTTTGGCTTCTCAGTCAGTCATAGTATTTTGTAGTAACCTTACACTCCCTTATAAGTGAGTTTATACAGTAGAGGGGTCAGTTAAACTATAAGTCTGTGTGTCTCCATTTACAGTATAGGCTCATATTAAGCAGCATAAATTATTTCATACATACATACTATTTCTATAGATTTTTACGCTGATGACACACAGGTATACCTCCCAGTTAAATTCAAAACATATTGATGTTCTCAGGAAGCAGTTTGCTAGTATTTAAGTTATTGATTTTGTCATTCTAGGCCTACACTAATAGCAAGTCAGAGTAAGTTTTGGGAAACTCAATGCAGAAATGTCCTCAATGTCAGTGGTCACTAAATTGAAGGTAATCCATGCTACCTTATGATCAGCTATTAATGGTAAATTATCATTTAGCATTTTTTAGAAATCTAAAATCCATATCATAATATGTGATATGATATGATATGATGTATAGTAACTTTAACTAAAAGAGTGTCCTGATTAATAGAATGTATATGGATCATATGAATTCACATTATGGCACCTTTTTATTGTGACATGTGTAATAGGTTATGCTTTTTTGTCATCAATGCTGCTAAACAGCTGTATGTAGCCACGTACGGAGTTTGTTTGTATGATTGGCTTCAGTGACAGTTGTTTCCGTTTCATAAACCAGAAATTAATTCAGAAATGTTGCAGATCTTACTCTTCAATTGTCTGCAGTCCTGCTAATCTGGGTTGTGCTTTAGTGCTCTCTGCCAGACAAAGAGACAGCTGGCACTTCATAATCTGTTAGGACAAAAGTTTGAAAATGCATTCTTTTCTTAATCTCATTTTCCTTATCTCTTTTCATCTAATTCCTTCACTGCACTACGTAAATCCAATTTTGCTGCTTTCATTGTCAGTGTGAGGACGCATTGTTTTGCTTTGTAAATCAACTTCATCTTTTCTGCTGCCATAATTTGGATTCTGTTCTGCTGATTCATTGTTTATCTCTTTTCAAGGTTTGATCTCTTGAAAAGGAGGATGAGTAAATAGTGGAATAAGATACAGAGATTTCTTATCCGAGGGATAGTTATTCACAAATCCAAAAACTGTGCAGCATATTTTCTAGTTCTCCATATTATTGATGGAATTTCACCTTGAATAAAATGTACTTGTCTGAATAATAAGTGTGTGCCATAAATATCCCTGGACATTTTCACTTTTATTATAATTCACTTCTGGGGTCAGTAGAACATGCAAGCAGAAACCTCATATCGTACCCTGGATTGTACCATCGTCAATTGTTTAGTGCGAGGCTTTAATTTCTAACAAATTAAAGCCGCCATAATGGAATGAGATTTTCAGCCTGGTGTGTGATCCCTGTCACATTTGCCTGGTCCCCTGCATGAAAACACATTCTTTCTCCACCCTCAGGCTTTGGCTGCTTGGAATTTGAATTTTGTAATTGAAGAATTAATGGAGTCAGTAATCAAGCAATTAATCAGTAGTTACAGTAATAGCCTGCTCGTTCTTAAGTGAAGAGCTTTCGGTTGCAGATTAGGCTGTGTGTTGAACATACTGTATAGAAGCAGAAAATACTGTAATCCCACAACAGCATTCATGTAGCCGATTTATTCTATTCTGTTCAGAAATCAGCTGTCATGCTAATGCTGTTACACTTTTTGTGTGCGTGTGTTTGTCAGCACATTGTAATAGTCTTCATTTGCAGTATTTGCCAGATCAAAGCTGAAAAGAAAAAGTATTCTGGTTTATTTACAGCAACCCTTATCTTTTCATAAATGTCATACACCATTTTGGAATTTTATAATTTTGTTAATTTGTTTTCCAAACTCACAGTGCCAGTGACAACTGACTCAATAACAATAAATAACAACGTTCATTTTTGATTACCTTATTTAAATATGACAGCTGTTTCACTTTATTCATCAAACACATCCCAAGAGCACCCTTGTCTCGTAGAGCTCATATGATTACTCTGTTTATAGATTGAAACTTATTTGTGTGACAGTCGGAGTTCTCTTCAGGACAAATTTTGAGGTTTATTGTAGCTATTTGTAGCTCAACATCACATACGGCAGTGTTTCTCACTGTCATTTCACTGCTGGTTGTAACTCTTGTTCTTTCTCTGCCAAGTTCACATTCTTTTTTCATGTTCACATTGATTTTCTGAACGTGCTCCAGTTTCCTCCCACATTCAAAAACATTCAGGTCAGGTAGATTAGAGACTCTATAAATGTTTCTCTTTATCTGTGTTAGCTCTGTGACTCACTTCGACCTGCCCAGAGTGTTTCCCTGTATTTCACTTAGCGAGGAAAAAAAAAAATCAGCTTTTTGTGACAGTGATGAGAAATATGTAAGAATGAATTCTGACAACTATATGATAAGTAAAACGTTGTTGAGACTGTCATTGCACTACTCAAACAGTGATGATGTTGTTATACACATCTCAGCATTTACATACGACAGTAATTACTGTATACGTATTACACTGCAGCTAATCTAATTGGCATGTTAGTAGTGTAACAAGCTATCTCTTAATGGATCTGTATTTCCACAGGAGGGCTAGATATTGGTATTTAATACTTGAACCCCTCTATAAATTTGTTCTAGAAACTAATTCCTCTCAGCTGTCTCTTTATGACTCTCAGCCAAAAGAGATATCTGCTGGGATTTTAATTCAATCAGAAGCACCATCTCAATAATTTAGATACACTATATGGTATGATGTACACTTGTAGTGATTTATGATTGATTAAGACTGCTTTACTTTATGAATTCAATTAAGGTATCAGGGTCCTTCTATGTAGGTATATGCGTATTATGTATTCAGGTCACTTTTAAATTTATGACTTTTTTTTATGAATTTTTAAGTTTTGGAGTTTCAGGTGAAAGTTTTTATTTCTAGCTTTACTTCCACAAGTTGCAGTGTTTTTTTGCTGTCTTGTGTCTCAGCTTATCATTTCTACTGTATGAATGGCACCTTTTTTAACCATTATTCACTGCACAACCATGAAAACATGAACAGCTTTCAGGAATACTGGTATTATGGAGCAGAAAACAGAAAGATAGCAGGCACACTAAATCAGTTAAATAAACATCTTTCATTTAGTCACACTCTGTAGCTGCCATAGCATCATCTGTCTTGCACACAGTAAATCTTAATCAAAGAATACGTTGTTTGTATTTCCACAGTTTCCTCTGGCGTGATACATAAAGAGTTACATAAACAAATTCCCCGGTCCCATTTTGGCTTGCTTGTTTGACATCCCAGTCACATACGTGCCTTTGAGGAACTGTGAGTTGTAATCAGATGTTTCCAGATATCTCGACTCGATTGAAGGACTGGTGGGTGGCGAGCTTGCTTATTATTTATGTCCCCCCAGTCTCAAATATAAATCACACAACACAGCAGTCAGAGCTGCTTTTCTTCCCTCCCCTCCTCCTCCTACAGAGATACAGCACAGAAGTTGGCGGTTTCATTGTGATTTTATTTTATGTGACTAAGATTGAGAGTGTGAGGAGGACAGTGCACCCAGAAACAGAAATGGGTATAAGGCACAATATAGAGGGTGCATCGAGAATATCTTTTGGCAAAAACCTTTAAAAAGAAAAAAAAATTACTTTTTTGTATTTGTAATGTGTTATATTTTCATTGCTTTTTCACAGTATTTCAGTGGCAGTGATTACAAGTGATGATGAGAACGCATTACACCCATGTATTCAATTATCTAATGTATCTCTTCTCTCTTCTGTCTCTCATTTCATTCCAGTGAGCCCAAATCCTCATTCCAAAGAGTGGAAGACCAGTCAATGAATTATGAATGTTAAACAAGATGACCTCCTCTCAGCAGCAGCAGATGATGCGAGGTCCTAGGTGGAACCGGGCCTTGTCCGACCCTTTGTTTGTGCTGCTTCTGGCCCTCCAGCTGCTGGTGGTGGCAGGGCTGGTACGTGCTCAGACGTGCCCCTCTGTCTGCTCCTGTAGTAACCAGTTCAGCAAAGTCATCTGCACCCGGCGAAACCTGCGGGATGTCCCTGATGGCATCTCTACCAACACACGCTACCTGAATCTGCAAGAAAATCTCATTCAAGTCATAAAGGTGGACAGCTTCAAGCACCTAAGACATTTGGAGATCCTGCAGCTGAGCAAAAACCACATACGCAAAATTGAGCTAGGGGCCTTCAATGGACTGGCCAGCCTCAATACCTTGGAGCTTTTTGATAACCGCCTCACCACTATCCCAAACGGGGCATTTGAGTACCTGTCCAAACTAAAGGAGCTTTGGCTGAGGAATAACCCCATAGAGAGCATTACCTCCTATGCTTTCAACAGAGTGCCCTCATTACGGCGGTTGGACCTTGGGGAGCTCAAACGGCTCTCCTACATATCTGAGGGGGCCTTTGAAGGGCTGAGCAATCTGCGCTACTTAAATCTGGGAATGTGCAATCTGAAGGAAATTCCCAACCTTATTCCCCTGGTGAAGCTGGATGAACTGGAGATGTCGGGGAACCAGCTATCTGTCATCCGACCTGGCTCTTTTAAAGGGCTCATCCATTTGCAGAAGCTATGGATGATGCATGCCCAGATCCAGACCATAGAAAGGAACTCTTTTGATGACCTGCAGTCACTAGTGGAGCTCAATCTAGCCCATAACAACCTTACCCTCTTGCCCCATGATCTCTTCACTCCTTTACATCACCTGGAGAGGGTGCACTTGCACCACAACCCGTGGAATTGTAACTGTGACATCCTCTGGCTAAGCTGGTGGCTTAAGGAGATGGTACCAGCAAACACCAGCTGCTGTGCCCGCTGCAGCTCACCATCCCACCATAAGGGACGATACATTGGCGAGCTGGACCAGAACTACTTTCACTGTTATGCTCCTGTTATTGTGGAGCCTCCTGCAGACCTAAATGTGACAGAGGGAAGTGCTGCAGAGTTGAAATGCAGAGCCAGCTCCTTGACCTCGGTAAGCTGGATTACACCCAATGGTTCCATCATGACACACGGTGCGTACAAGGTCAGAATCTCTGTGCTGAATGACGGCACTCTGAACTTCACCAATGTTACCATGCAGGACACAGGCACATATACATGTATGGTCAGTAATTCTGCAGGTAACACAACAGCATCTGCCACGCTCAATGTGTCCTCTACAGAGAACAGCAGCTTCAGCTACTTCACCACAGTGACAGTGGAGACCATAGAAACACCACATGAAGGCTTCACCACTACTGTGCAACAGAAGGTGGGCCCCACCCCCTCTGCTGGTGCGTGGGAGTCTGTTTCACCCACCTCTACAACTACCACCACAGTCCGGACCCCTCTCTCCACCCGTGCGACAGAGAAGACTTACACAATCCCAGTCACGGAGCTGGGTGGGGGGGGCTCGCTGAACGGCTTGGATGAGGTAATGAAGACGACTAAGATTATCATCGGCTGCTTTGTCGCAATCACACTCATGGCAGCTGTCATGCTGATCATCTTCTACAAAATGCGCAAACAGCACCACCAGCAGAACCACCACGCACCCACACGCACCATTGAGATCATCAATGTGGACGAGGACTGTGTAACAGGAGGCCCGGGCATGGAGGGCCACCTGACGCTGCCTCCTCTTGAGCACGAGCACCTCAACCACTATAACACCTATAAGACTGCATACAACCATGCCTCCACTATCAACTCCATACACAGCTCAGCGCACGAACCTTTGTTAATCCGGGCCAGCTCAAAAGACAATGTACAAGAGACCCAAATCTAATACTTTTTTCAAAATGAGACATTATAAAACTGATGGAATTACATAAAAACATTACTGACTGGACATTACGGACAACTGGTCGTGAGGACTGTGGCTCAAACGTGGAGGTTTGGAAACATGGTGTGTCTGGCAAATCAGCGACTGGTGATGTTTATTCAATGACTTTGGGAATTAGGGTATGTCTACTGTTTCAAAAAGTGTCTTTACAAAACAGAAGTTATTTATTTAAGAAAAAACTATTGTGGTTAAATCAAGAAAAAACTGTATTCTGCAATTATTTTTTCAGCACTTAATTCATGTTTATTTTTTTCCTCCTCTCATTTCACGGGATTGGTTTACTAATATGCTTTCAAACTCTGTTTGAAGACATCTGTCGAAGAACAACTCCTGGAGCAAATTATTGTTGTTTTTTCTGGTAAACTGCAGACTTTAGATCAGATGAGATAGTAACCTCATTTTCCCCATGTATCAAAGGAATCTAGAGCACATTAGTGATCTTCTCCAGCTGTGGATTAAGTGATGAAATCTTTTGTGACCATCTGTAACTGAGATGAATTAAACACTTGTTCATTATTTTACAGTGAGTGACAGAACTGTCAGTGATGAAATTTGATCATAATTCACTGTTTAATTATATCTGTCACATACATATTAGGCACTCTCTGCTCTGTCATCAATAGACTGAGGATCTTAAATGAGGGAAATATGTCCTGCGTTCTGCTATTGTAAAAGTCGAGGCTCACTACTAGAAGTACATTTTAGTTCAATTAAATTCTATTCATTAACTATGAAAGAAACTTACTTTTGTCTTTGTGTTCCTAATGTATCTGCAAAATATCGTTTTATCACTAATCCACTTGTTTTGACTCAAGTTCCCAGCTTCTCTGAGACATCTTCTAATTATTATAGAGAATATTCCATTAATTGCATTAAGACCAATTTAGATTCTGATGGTCATGATACAGGAGCAGCATTAATGGGTACTTGTATCATGTAACATAATTGTGATTGAAAAAATAGGGATAGATGTAAAGATCAGAACTCTTGTGAAAAATGTAGATGATTTTAAATTCCGGCAAAAGTCCACTGCCTCCAAATGTTTCCAATGTATAATGGCCTCACCTTTACCTTACGGTGCTTTGTACTGTTTCATACGAAGATGATTGCTTTGAAGCCACCTTTTTCATGCTGGGACCCCTTACCTCATCTGCAGTGCTGCAGGACTGAGTGTTGTCAGAAGCAGACTGATGAGCTGAAGAAAGAGCGCAAACCCTTTATACAGCTGTCTGAGCACATTGCCTGTCATCTGTGTGCCACATTTCCACATGGGCAGTGCCTGGCAGCCCCAGATTCACACCCTGCCCCTGCCAACCACAGGACTTGGCCCTGAGCGGCAGGGCTTATGCTGCGAGAGGCTTTAGGGGTGAATGTGTGGGATCGGGCATCAACCAGATGTTTTGGTTGCACCTGCCTCCCTCCCTCTCCCTCTCCCTTAGCGACAACACAATTTCCATTTTAATTGATGTGCCCATGGGCTTTGGATGGACACAGCTCTGCAGGCGCCCATACCCTGGAAACCATTTCAAAGTCCCCACTGTGAAAAATGGCGCCAGGCACTATAAATGCAGAGGTTAGGCATTTGTCAGATTCAACACTTAGGGAGATGCCCCAGGTTTATTTTTAGCATGTAAGTGCAGTTTTTTCTCCCCTAACAGTAAAATACATAAAAGGTCAGACCACTTGTTATGCTTACTTCAGTTTTGTGTTTCATTATAAGAAGGTGTTACAGTAAAGAATTATATAGAAGAGAATTCCTCATTAAAACTATTGTTAAAGATAGTGGCATGTACATGCACACCACTAACCTTAAAGCTGGAAGTAGTATACCGTACGTTGTGAGTTTCAAACACTCACTTTCTATAGGGTTGAAAGTTGTCCTTGAAAAGTATATGATTTGTCATTTTACAAAGCTTAGATGTTGTTATCAGCTTGGATTCATGGTGGTTAGAGTGGATTACAATGGTGGTTTTCACAGCAGAAATAAAGTATCAACACTTCTCTGCTCTACTACTCCTGCTGCATAATCAACATCTCTACTGTCCATTTGTTATATGCTCAGTTCATTTCAAACATTCACATTTCACCATGTGGCTAAAACACAACACTGTCAAGCTTACGAGCTGTAATGTTCGTGGGTCCATGCATGTAACAGCGCCCACCTCCTGCCCTTTCATTGGCCAAAACCACTCTAAGCTATACCAACTAGCCTTACTCTGAACTTCCTGAAACAAAGCAGAGTTCAACTGAGTACAAGTCTGACAAGAGTTCACTATCCCACATTCAAGAATGAAGACAAATTAATAAAATGGCGTCAGGTGGACTATAAACCTTTTACAGCCAATTTTAAAGCCTACATGGAGGAAGTGCTTTCTACTCAAACAGACAGATTTTAACCTAAAAGACAAATAGGGTACTTCCCATGGCTTAATGCTCCAGCATTTTTCAAGTAGGGAGAATAAATAAGATGCAGTAGCAGTTTGGCTCAGTATCCCATGTCTAAGATATGAAAAGAGAATTAAATTAAACAACAAGATAATAATCTAAAGCCCTATTCACACTGGACTAGTATTACCTGGGGTCCTCCTGTGATACGTAATACAATATTTGCATAGATTATATACGTTAATAATGTCTGTAATCTGTTAAGGAAAAAAAAAACTCTACAGCAAATTACCTTCCATATTTCACCGAATAGAGTCATTTGATAATATTAGTCCCATGTGAAACAGCATCATTTTATTTAGTTCTGTACATTTTTCTCCTCTTCCAGGATAAGAATTACAGTATGTAGGCTGCAGTGGAAATTATTAATGGAAGCTTTGATACCATTTGAGGTGCAAATGCAGGAGGCTATTGTACTTGCTCAGTATGGAGGCCCGCTGTATGTTTCAAGATTAATTGATAATCAAGGTAATTCTGGAGATTTGCTCAGTAAATATGACTTTATTTATTCACTTTGAATGTGCTGCACACAACACAGATAATAGATTCCTCAGTGACACGAGGTCCCCAAGTCATTTTAGTCCAGACTGAATGAGATGATTGATTACCCCATATCATGTTTTTTTTTCGTCACCCAGACACTGTTTGTCCCATAATTACACTTCTGTGGAGTTTGGCACATTTGTAAACCATAGAATGACCTGGGTGTGTGTCATTTAGTCTGTGTTTGAGTTCCTAGTGGTGGGATGTGGATTACAATTCTACTCAGTTTACGTAAGAGGGTCCCCCTTTCCCTTTTTGCCTTTAGTTGGAGGTAAATCGTCTGAAAATTTAAATCGTAAATTTGTTGCATTTTAGTCGAGCTGTCTCATGTATGTAAGATATCTAAATATTTTTGGTCAATATTTTTTTTTTTCACATTCTTTTCTTTTTTTCTGAGATTGAATGCTGTTCTAGTGGTAGATTTATATAAAAATACATTTTGAGAATAAAACAAAACAAAAACAAAAATTTTTAAATTTTGATTTTACATGTGCCAACAACCTGTTCTAAAAGTGAAAAAGAGAAACATGATGTAAACGAATAAGAGATTGATTTTCATGTAAGCATTCTTTCATGACCTTTAAAAGATATGGAGATCGATTATAGAGACCAGAGTTTGTAGTTCATACACAAAATATGGTTAAAATAAACTATTGTTGTTTTTCTGTATTGTCTGATTCTTGTTTTCACCCTGTGCCACAAGAAGACTGATACAGCTATAACAGTAAAACATCTGAAGGCTCAAAGCTGTAGTGGTAGAGTATATTGTCTTTTCCCTTCCACACGCACGCCTTTTTAACTATTAATGATCTGTGACTAACTGTATTATTGAATTTGATTATATTCTTCATCAAAATTAGGAAAAAAATATGTATCTTTGAGGGCTTAATTCCATCTTTATATACCTATTTTTCATACATGGCTGTCATGCTTTACAACAGTATTCATGAAAATGTAGATTTGTGGTAACGATGCAATCATAATGCCTTCTTAACACACAGCTGTACATTCTAAAGTGTTGTTACACAGCATCAGTATAAAACCAGAATCAGTTCAGCAAGTACAATGAAATTACAGGCATTTGTCTTCATAGCATTGCTGCAGGGACGTACTGACATGCATAACCATACAGGACGTTACAGGGCTGAATGCACAAGACATGTATAAAGCACACCACACACTAGCACATACAGTACATTCACTGTAGTATTCTGTCATTCTGTCATATTATTAACCATTAAGTTAAAATGATGTTTCTTCATGAAAATCAGTGCTCTGACTGCCTTACAACTCCAATTGAAGTGATTATGATAGTACTCTGTATCATACTTGGAGTACTGCTGTCCATAAAACGTTATTTTTCATTATTTAATCCTTAAAAATGGCTTGGATGAAATGTTTCTTAATGATAAAAGAGCTATTTAAAACTTTTTGACCATTGTAATAGTCAGAATATGTGACTGATTACATTTCAGATGAGGTATTCAAGTACTTCTTCAGTTTACACTATAGCAACTATTAAAATAAAATATTGTTAAAGTATTTTTGATACTGAAGTCACAGTAACAGTAACAATATAGAGTACTAGCATCTTAGTATCTGATGCCTTTAATCAATCTATATATATCTTACTCAAGCACTGAGAGTACACAGAGACATTATTGTTATCCATATCCTAGTGATGTCATTTTCAAACTGCACATCTCTGCGTGATGCTTACTATCCAGTAAAATCCAATCATTATGCTATTTTGTTAGCTTATGGAGAGCTAATAAAAGTGTATTAGTAAAACATCATGTGATTGGGATCTTATCTTGAGCAGATTCCAGCACAAGACAAACAAGATAATTGCACTTTTTAATTAATGTCTCCATCATTATCATCCATGAGCTATTGTTCCACTTGGTAATTAGCCTAATGAAATAAGATTGTGACCATGTGATCAAATCATATCACAAAGTACAAGCCAACAGTAAACATCTGGACCCAAGAGTGATGACATCCCCTTTGGGCCAATCAGTGAATTGCAAAATGAGTGAGAGAAAAAATAAATGCTAGTGAATGCATTGTGTTGTTATGAGGGACAATATACCAACATTTATGTTTTTACATATAGATTTTAAAAATTTGTGACTTTTTCTTACACCACTGTCACAAAGACAACTCACTAATCACTCTCTGCCCTTTCGAGAGCAGACCAATATTATATGTAAGGCAAAGATATTAAACTGTCACATGACACTGAAGACTGTACTGCTAAGCTACCACATCTTCTCTTGATATTTGCTATATGGTATTCCACACCTGAAGCAGCTTCAACTGAGGCTGAATCTGCATATCATCTGGATTGACAGTCAATTTGTTTAGCTTGTACTTGCAGTCCCCCTCCTATTTTTTCTTTTTTTTCCATCCAAGCTAACATGTTTCGGACCTGCTCATGTATTCTGTCACACTTAAGGCCATGCTAATGAAGACAGCAAGGAGCAAAAAGGATGTGATATAAGATCTTGCCAATACATATAGTGGATCCAATGAAGTATTCAGATCCTGATCTTACAGTAGCATCAATCAGTATCCTTATATTAACATAAAATCACATGTAATGTGAAAGTGTTGTTGACAGTAATAAAAACCCACTGAGAATCATCACCCAACTCTACGGCTGCACGTAGCATTTTAGCCTTTTTTAGCTCATTATTTTTGGCCTGCAGTTTCAAATATGAGCACATAAATATACATATTGTACATATATAACTGCAACACATGCGTAAGGTGTACTAGCTTTCAGGTAACACACCAGTCTATCAGTCAATCGAGTATTCAATCAATCGTAGATGTGTCGGCATTCAACTGGCCTACCATCTATGTCTTTACTCAGCATCATCCACATTGTCACCGTTCTTCACTTTGTGTATTTGTGAGAGAGTTTGAGACAGAGAAGAGAGGTTGAAGCGAATTCATTTTCACTTTTGCTTTAACAACAGGAGGCTTTGATTAAATGTGTCCATCAGGGGTAAAGCTGGTGCACTGGCAGCATCAGTCAAACCAAGTATATGAAAAGGTTTGTGTGATGTGTTAACACAAAGCTGTTAACATCAATGTGATAATTGAAGCGAGGAGAATATCCTGCATGAAAAAGTGTTCAACCTGCTAAGAAATACATCTGTAATCAGATATATAAAGCCAGCAGCCACTAATTGAAAACACTGCAAAACATGATGTCACCTCACACTGAAAATAAATGTGTTTGTTGTATACTCCTGAGAATGAAAGACAGTATATTTCTGCATCATAATTTATCTCTGATAAGGGGCCAGCTTTGTAGACATTGTATAGAACCTACATAACATGGCAACAAGACACACAACCGTTCTACCTGTTAAACTAATTAAAAAGTTTGCATTACAATGTATAATGCCAACTGGTCTGTTCTTCCAAGTGTGTGACAGGTTGGTTTTCATAATAGTTGCCTATTCAAAACACAGCCCAGGGCCTGTTCCACTGGCTCCTCACTAATGCACCATTAAACTCCTCATTTTCTTATTTATTCTGCTCCTGAGGCTCGCGAAAATTAATGGGTGCTTAATGCCAGTGCACTTTGGTATGCTAGTGTTTTTTCTTATGTGTATTATATTTGAGTTTAGATAGAAAAGTATGAAGAAAAAGTATGTCACTGACAGAAAAGGTAGTAGTGGTTAGTTATTTATTTCCTCTGTTCATATCATGGTTAGACTTTTGCATTCGAGCACTATATTTCACACAAGCAAACATAATTCACATTATGTCAAGCTGGGATGTGACCCCAGATGTGATCATAAAATTCATTTAAAATCTGTTATAAAAGTTATACTATGAAACACATGAATATATAATATTTATATGTCACATATATTTTTTTTACAGTTACAGATAACATTTATAAAGCTCTGTGAATTCCAGGTCCAGGACAAAAATCTCAGCAGGCTATCTATGCTGTGTTTGAAGTCCTGGCAGAAGAGGCAGAAAAATGTCCTTATGCAAAGAGGTTGCACAGTCTCCTGAGCAGCTGTATACTCCTGGCAGCCCTCAACCGGTACATCCTGCCTAATCAGTTGAGATGGTCCGACATGTACAAGGAGGAAATCAACTTTATAGGCACCAAGGAGCAGGTACAGATACATGTGAACGTTTAGCCCCTAAGATATCATTAGAACGAAAATTACCTAGAATAGGAAATAAGGTAGCTTGTGTGGACTGAGAGCAAAAAACTCACAGGAGACCAGAATGTTTAATGGCAAGCTTTTTACAGCGAGGCAAGCTCTAGATTCGTAAACATATAAGCCAAAAAAAAGAGAAAAAGATTTTTATATGTTTAATTTATTTGATGATGTGCCCTTATTCACAGCCTCCTCTGCCCGGGGACCTCAAGCAGCCAGATGCCCTGAGATGACAGTTCCTCTTTTGAGGTCAGTAGCTGCCCTTTTCCTTCAGATACTGCATGATGACTCAGAATAAGATCAAAATAAGATGAAAGAAAAGTGTGTTTTATATCATCAGGGAGAAGTAACTCTATTAGCATGTACACATATCAAAGGTTACACATTGTATTGGCAGACCTAAGATAATATGAACAGATGAATAGATGGTATGGGAGAAGCAGCAAGTCATTAACTTCTGATTGAAAATACAAGAAAAAGATGTTTAAACATGTTGATGTTGTAATATGGAGTTGGATGAGTGGAAAGTGAGTCAGGCAGAGTCTGGCTTTTGACAGATCCAGAAGATGAGTTTTTGTTGCGCGTACTCTCTATTGTCACTTAATGACAACCAAGTTCTCCCACATACTGTAGAAATGGCCACCACTTAAAGCTTGGGTAGGCAATGTCTTTTAGAAGCATTTTTTGTTATATTTGTTGAAATTCTCTCTACATCCCGACAGCAATCAATAATTCAAGTGCTCTGACAAAAAAAGGAAAAAAATCCAGTGTCTGTGGCTGTCCCAGGACTGTAATAAGCCCGCCCAATCATTTCATTCGGACCAAATGAAATTATTGGACGGGCTACCTGTCTGTCCAGCTACGCATCTGACTGCCTGCGCGCACCCTGACCCTGTACTCACTGCACATGCCCGTCTTCTTCCACACGGCTAGGCGGCTAAAGCTAGTGAACTAGTCGCACAAGAATGGCAGAGAAAGAAATATACTTTCAAAATCTAGCTTACTCTTGCTGGTTTCTTCTACATTACCAACCCTAGCTTTAAAAAGAGGGAGGGAGAGCCCCGTACTACCTATTTCCAGGCCTACATCATCAGATAAGGGCTGAGAAGGAAGCAAACTGTAGTGAAAGCTGGGATGCCTGCAGTAAGCTCTACTTCCTGGCAGTGACGGATCCACCACTGCAGGGAGACTAGGACAGGATGGGTGGCATCACATCAAAGAAGAGGAGACGAGGCATCATTGGGAGCTGGTAATCAACTTTACCATGTTGCTCCTTAAGTTACTTGAAAAAAGTGCACGTCAGGTTATGGTATGGTGGCTATTTATACAGCCGGCGCTGTGTAAGGTTGATGGGTTCATCCTGGCTGAACTACATGCAAATTTCAGTGCTCACTGCTCCGCAGGGGTGAGTGAACAAGTCTGCAGAGCCAGTTAGCACCTGAAGCCTGTGTGATATAAAACGTGTGGAATCATTTTTTCTCCTTTTTTTTTTTTT